>OY754969.1:6662879-7262879 GCA_963576475.1 Molanna angustata
ATTTCATTAAAGTACTAAAATATTTTCCATACAAAAAATGAATCTTAGTGGATTGGCTTGGTAGAGAAGTGTATAGCGTTGGCCACAACCCAGTTGTTTTATATACCTAGGTACCTATTTATAATTATAGTGATGGTACGTTTCCATAGATTGGGTTGTTTTTAAATTTATTGGAAGACATGACAGTAATATAATGATTCTACCAATTTTCACACTTAATCAATATTATTTCGACACCTTGTTGTGGTAATTTTAGAAACACAAGAAACTCGTTATGTAACCTTTAATCATGTTTGTGGAACCACTTATATACTTGTAAAATGTATCGATAGATCTCCGGCAAATTGCTGGTTTGTATTACGGACGTTAGCACCTTTTGAGGTGTTAAAATTGCCGTAATTTGGCAATTTTAGGCTGCCGATCTCGATGTCCATCGCATCGGAGACGTAATCCTTTATTGTGTGCTATTGCGTGATGTTTCATTTTATTTTGTTTCAAAGAAAACGTTGCGGTTGGTGTGTTTTCAATGTATGTAAGTCACTTACTACAATGTTTGTCTTATTAGGGATTAGTGGCTATATCACTCGATATCGGGTGCAACGCCAAAATTAATTGATAAAAAAAAAGAAACGTAATTCATCATGAACGAAATAAAAAATGAATGGTTGAACGCAGAACACACCCATGGATGTAAGATCGAAAAACTATTAAAACATTTCAAACATTTAGTACACTTTTTAGTTTGTCGATAGACAATAATAAATTATTGATAGAATATGTACACATATTAATAAATTAGAAAATAAAAATAATTGTTATTCATCCTATTTGATTTATTCTGACTATGTACCTTGAACGAAACGCGTCGATAGTCAATTAAATAGATAAATTAGTAAATAAATTAATTCTTTATTTCTCTCACAACACAATTATAACATGGTGATAAGAAGAAGAAAAGGGAACTCAATAAGAAGGCATAATTGGTCAACGTTGCGCAAGCGCATAAAGTGATCTCGAAGCCGATGACAGGTCGTAAGCCCTGTAGGTGCCTCGAGTTCCCGTTTCTTCTACAATATCCCTACTTCATCTCTATTGAGATGTTGAAAAAATGTTTGTCAATAAAAATAAGAATAAGATTAAAAAAAATAATAACAAAAAATAAAATAGCAAAAAAATATAAAAAAAATTAAATATCATACTTATTATAAAACATTCAATAAAAACGAGTGGGTTGTGGCAAATACTAAACTTCTCCCTAACAAGTCATTCTATAAAGTATTCAAATTTTGTATGGAAAATTTTCAGCATTTTTATGAAATGAGTTTGTTAAATATTTTTTTATTTTAATATTTTATTATGAAAACTTGATAACTCTTCAATGCAATTTTATGAAATTGATGTGCCTTTTTACCAATTTGAAAATAAATATTTCAAATTTTAAGTTTCCTGAGTTTGGGATCACTTTGACAGTTAAAAAAATTGAGAAGCACTATTCATATATCGTTCAAAATCTATAATGGGGTCTAAGCGAGTATTAGATATACATATGTGCAAAATTTGAAAACAATTGAATAAGTACTTTAGTCTATAATCGATAAAGTAAAATAAACACGCCGTACATAGCACACAGCACATAGCACACAACATGCAGCACATAGCACACACAGTTACATTGTGATGAAACTTTCAGAATACAATCTCAGCATGATACTAGTTGATAATCTGCAATAAAAATAGCCTTAAAAATTGCGAAATCATTACTCCCAACTATATCCCCTTGGGTTAGTGAGGAGTAAAAATAAAACAAACAACTTGTAATTATATATTTTTACATAACATAAAAAAATCAATAATTACTAAGCACGTAAATAAACTAGGGAAACCCCACCAGGCAATACCTGATTGTGGGTATTGGAAAAATCATAAATTTAATAAAGTTATTTTATCTTCTTTATTTTACATTACTTTTTTTTTTTATTTTTTTTTATTTATTAATTTCCATAATTCAATATAAAATAAAATATAAAATATTGTTCATGAAATATATAAATGGAATTTATTACCTCACTAGGCAAAGCCTGTTCTGAGGTAATACTAGGCAATAAGTAAGCATAAATTTCAGCTACGTGAATTCTTAATATCTAAGGCACAAAAAAATACAAATAATAAAGTAAACTTTTCTGGCAACTACCAGCTGTACTATGTCACGCACCCAATAACAAGTTGCCACATTCTGGAGACTTGGGATATAAATCGTCTCACAGATACAGACTGAAAACACAATTAAAAACTGTGTCTCCACCGGGAATCGAACCCGGGACCCTTGGATCAGCAGTCAGATACCTAACCCACTGAGCCACGAAGGCCGACAATTCATCTTAAGTGCACTGAGTATGGAATATATAATAATTTTCGTTTTATTAAATCAAATAGAACGAACACCAAGTACCTATAATTTATAAATATATCTACACAATATTTATATTTATTTATTCAATATATGTACCTACAGCAAATTCCACAACAGCAGTAGTTTTTTGTCATGAGAAATACGACAGTTAACAGACCGATATGAGGGAAGGAAAGAGGGATTTGTAGAACGCAGAATTTGTAACATATTAGTCAAGGATTATTATTTCTTCTTCTTCACCTTGATGTATACTCATGAGTCTGTTATCGCAGGATGGTCCTCTTGAGATGCTAAACTCCCGCTGTCTATCCAGCGTTTCGGGGATCTTCCTGGTACCAAACTGACGCTGTCTGTTTCGTACTTGGTGTGTGTATAACTATGTGTGAGATTATAGTATGACTCGTCCTCTGCATATGCTGATACCAGTATCGTCGACGCTGTCTCCCCCATCTGACCAAATCTCGGACTTCACATACTTCGCGACTTGTCGAGTTTCTTATTGGGACATGCGAGGTCCTAACGTCATCTACGCAGTCCGAAGCATGCTTTTAGTCTTGACAATGTCTGCTCCAGCAACAATGCCATATGTGAGGTTAGGTCACACACAGGTCTTATAGATGCGTACCTGGATGCTGGTTCGTATATAACAAAGATTGTTTATAATTCGGATAATTAGATCTCAAAACTGTTAGCTCTTGTTTCTTTCATCTGAGTCAATTGAAAAGTGTCCACCGGAGCTTACTCAAAAAAGAAGCTAAAACGCTTATAAAAGCATTTGTGGTGTCAAGGCTTTGCCTAAGTATCAGGTTGATAGATTACAAATAGTTTTCAACGCAGCTGCGAGGTTGATACAACAATGAAATTACATGATGTCCCTTATGGAGAAGACAAAAATAATCTATCACCGCACACTTCTTAATATGCTAACTCTCAGCATAGTTCGGGTTTTTTATTTCATTCATACAAAGCTCAGTCTAAACTTTCGCTCTATCCCTTTTTCCTTCATATTTTTGGGCAGTTGCTGGTTAGACATGTGAGGCAATTAAATTTTGTACTTACTCAAATAATAAATACTGTACCAAAATATTTTTATACTGTGGTTCATTAGTGTCCTAAGGCTTTGAATATATTTTGTGTCATGAATAATCATTTTTGGCAATTACGAATAACGTTTACATATATTTTTATATAATTATCAATATTGTAACATTGCCTTTTGATTTAGCGGTCGATTGTGAAACGTATATCATTATTCAAATTGTGTGTGAAAGTTATTGATCAAAATGATAGGCTATTTTTGCAACTGACTAAATTTTATTTTAGTTTAATACGTGAATTAGCAACAATCTTCAATTATTTCAAAAAGGTACCGATGTTTTCACCTGAATTTAATACTATCTACCTGCTACCACCGTTATTTCTTGGGTATTGATTTTTTATAATGTAAATTGATATTTTTTTATTGAAAGGTAAAGGGTGGGTGCATAATTTTTAACAATATGAAATAACAGTTATGTAACGTCATTTTTTTAAAGTGTCTACCTGTACTTAAAATGGCCTCAATTATATTATGTTGTATCACCGCATTTTCAAATAAATTACATAGGAAAGGTTATTTATAATATACTTTAATACATAATTTCTTATTCTTCCCTTAGACTCAAGAGTCGGTTAGCAGAGGGGTGTATGTGAATGGTGTCCAGAGAAAACAATGATTGTCAACATTTAGGTATTACATATTACCGAGATTATAATCAAAATAATAATGAACACTTCCTTGCACCCTGCGCAATTGGCGAGTTTATTGCAGTATGGCAATTTCTTCTGACTAACCTGTGTTTCCAGCCCAGAGCAGCAATGTTTGCGTGAGAAGTGAATTTAAATAAATTTTTCCTCTGCCAGGGATCAAACACAGGACGCCCGCACAGAAGTCAAACGGCTCGCCAACTGTGCCACGGGTTCTGAGATTATATATACATCGATAGACACACATTGTTCTCTCCCATACTGGCTTGGATATACCTACATTGATTTCTCCCATAGTGGCTTGGATATACAAGCCAGTTCTCCCATACTGGCTTGGATATACATTGATTTCTCCCATACTGTTTTGGATATACATTGAATATACAATGGATATACAAGCCAGGAAATTGTATATACCAGCCAGTTTTCCCATACTGGCTTGGATATACAGTTTGGGTAAACATGCATGATTTTGATTCCTCTGGTTGACCAGACTTGCCCCCCTGGCTTGGATATACTTACATTGATTTCTCCCATACTGGCTTGGATATACATTGATTTCTCCCATACTGACTTGGATATACAATGAATATACAATGGTTATACAAGCCAGGAAATTGTATATACCAGCCAGTTTTCCCATACTGGCTTGGATATACAGTTTGGGTAAACATGCATGATTTTGATTCCTCTGGTTGACCAGACTTGCCCCCCTGGCTTGGATATACTTACATTGATTTCTCCCATACGGGCTAGGATATTCATTGATTTCTCCATACTTTCTTGGATATAGGTTCATTGATTTCTCCCAATCTGGTGATTTTTATATCAACAATTTCATTGGAACTATCTTTGTTTTCAACCAGTCAGTTAACGCACAGAGAAAATACAGATATTTGGCTAGCATATTTGTAGTGGTACTTAACTCAAAACAAAATAAAATGTGCATTATTTTCTCCCGACACCCTTCAGATTTTTTTTTACATCTTTAGTGTAGACCTTATTCGACAAATATACCGCTTTAATTCAACCTTCTTTTGTTCTCATTTAAATAGTGAGTATATCAAATAATATTTTTAGTAGTAGAATATTATTCCGCTATCTAAGCTTCTACTTTCAAGTATGAATACTAAACGGTAGGCGTTTTTTAAAGCCTCATAACAATTTTGTACTCACGCAAAGCGCATTATTACGCACAAAAAATATCAGGTAGTCGAGTCAATTAATAGAATGTGAACTGCCCTTCAGATCAAATTTACTGTTATAGAAAGATTTTTTTTGTAATAACCAGATTAAAATGGTTTGCAATAATAATGATTAGGGAAAATAACTACTAGCAGTCTTTATGAATAACTCGATTTGATTTAAATTTGTGTCTTTATAAATATAATATGCATTGGACACATAATTTTATATATATATATATATATATATATATATATATATATATATATATATATATATATATATATATATATATATATATATATATATATATATATATATATATATATATATATATATATATATATATATATATATATATATATATATATATATATATATATATATATATATATATATATATATATATATATATATATATATATATATATATATATATATATGTATATATATATATATATATATATATATATATATATATATATATATATATATATATATATATATATATATATATATATATATATATATATATATATATATATATATATATATATATATATATATATATATATATATATATATATATATATATATATATATATATATATATATATATATATATATATATATATATATATATATATATATATATATATATATATATATATATATATATATATATATATATATATATATATATATATATATATATATATATATATACATGTATGGCTATCAGAATTCGCAAGTCAGTAATTTAAATTTAGTTGCAGATCCATCAGGGATTTATTAGACAATTTTTCTTCTTATCATGTCCAGCAGCTCCCAGAAGGCCACAAACTCTTTTTTTGGGGTCGTTCGGACAATAGCAATTGTCAATTGAAAATTAAAATTTCTATGGTATTTTCCTTAATATTTTCATAAATTAAAGCGACGTTGCCTCTTGAGTTATTCGATAGTCTCGCTGATTGTCTCTTAGATAAACAACAAATCATAAACTTAAGTAGGTATAAAGTATAAAATGATGGGATTTAATACGTCTAACAGATCAAAAGGACAGACCTTTATTTGGCAAAAAAAATTAAAAATTATTTATGTAGGTATTGTGTTTATTGGGAGTTTTATTTAAGAATAAATATGTCTTTGGAACAAGTACAGATTTGATGTCAATTTACTGTTTCCGAAGACAAATAAATGAAATAGTATTTAATTTTACGAAATAATAGCAATGGATCACATCTTTCAACAAGGAATTTAAAAAAATGTAACACGACCAAAGATTCAAAATGCTTGAAAGCATAAAGGATATTCCTTGAATTCTAAAAATATACGTTAACACCCACAAGCCTTATCTGATTATGTAAAACATACTTCTATTTAAGTATTATTAAAATTTTATCACTCAAACAGCTACAACATATTGGCTTCCATATATATGCGTATTATTCATATCCGTTACGTAGTCTGCATGCTCGCCTTACAATTGGCTCATTAACACCTCGTGTGCCCATTTTGGTCTTCATCAAGCATGTCAATCTCAAAGGCCAAATAAACAAAAGCCGTGTCAATAAATGTGACGGACTTGACGGCCAGAAAAAAATATTCCAATGATTCAATTTAATATATTTTAAATGCATTCCTCTTTTGAAGAGGCTGTAACATATTATGTATATACGGTGTTATACTATTGAGTATTAAGTGAATCGCAATAAATGGATTTGGTCACCCAGTCAACTAGATCAAAATTACATATATCAAAACACATAGGTTAACAATAACATATATATGTGATTTTATATATTTTATATGATTTTATTTTATATATATGTAGGATTTGCAGAAAGGTTGCGTTTTGAGATCTTTTCTGAACGAAGATAATATAAACCATATATGAATCATAAATTCGCTATAAACCACTTTGTTTTTGAGTCACTTCGCGACACGCCGGTCGATGGAAGGACAACGCTTCCGAAACATGTCGCGAAGTGACTCAAAAAACAAGTGGTTTATAGCGAATTTATGATTCAAATATGGTTAGTATTAACTACCACAAAATATCCGCCGAATCATTAAATGATATTGAAGATAATATGTTTTTGGTTTGTCTGAGGGTGTGTGGGAGCCTATCTGATTCATTTGGTTCTGCTGCAGCAAACGCACGATCGCCAAAATAAGCGATGTGCACCCTGTTTATTTCTGATAATTTTCTAACCATGGATGAAGAAGCAGACAGACGTAATGATTGTCTTTCATTTCATTGAAAATATAATGCAAAACTCAGAGAGGCAAGTGGGAGCCATCTTTAGAGTACTTGAGACAATGCTTCTATTCGATCCTTTCGGAGAATAATAATTTATTTTTTTTGCCTATGCATATTATGGGAATAGTGAGAAATGTGAGAAAAACTTAAAAATAAAATAATTTTAATATCTATCAAATAAATACTCATATCAACGAATTTGTATCACCTAGGGGTTTGGAGATGTAGAGGTATGTAAGTGTTTTATAAGTTATAAATTATAACCATCGGATAAATATTGATTTCGCCAAAATTACCGATCTTTTAGGGGTAATTTTTGGCGGTAGGAATATTACCCACACCAAACAAATGAACTGTACGTGTTGTGGGTCATGGGACAATTGATCGTGAGCGGTTCGTCGCCCTCTCAATTCACAACGTATTAGGTTTTTTATGCAGCTTTAAATTCGAGGTTTAAATTGTTGATTCTTTCCTATATGAATACCTACACGAAATACTTCCAGTTAAAATATAATCATACTTAATACGACATTTTTTTCATTTCCAATGTAGAAAAATAATCCCCATTATAATATTTTAGTGAGTAATATATAGATATATATGTATATGGCTATTTTTTTAGCCGAGCATCAATCAAAAATAAGAATGTTTCAATAATTATTACTCTGTACATTGCTTTATTCACAACCAGTGCTTTAACTATGCAAATAAAAAATGAACTTTAGGTATTATGTTTTATTGTGTTAATTTTCATTTTTTCAACAGTTTGTGTACAAATTTTTCCAACAAATGAAATATCAAAAATATACTTTTTTGTAAGCAAATATTTGTTTTCTGATAAACCAAAGGTAGGTCGATGTATTTACACGAAAAAAATATATTTTCAAGAATAACTTAGATTTTGAGTGAAAAATACAGTGATTTTTTTCGTTTAATTATGTTTGATTACGAAAGACGTGATGTTTATTTAATGATTTTAATGTTTTTCCTAATAAAGTTTATTTTCTGTGTGAATTTCACCATTTTTCATATAAAATGTTCCGTTTTCATATAAAAATCTTCTGTGTAGCCATTTTTCATATTTACCTTCGCGATTTAAGCCGGATTAAAAAAAACTAATAGTAAAATATATTAAAAATGTATGCAACATAAACCAAATTAATAAATAAAATTTAACACAGTATTTTCCACAAAATCGATTTATTTATTTATACATCTTCCTGTACATAATATAAACAAATATAATTGTACACTGACTGGCTTAAGGCAATTTCTTCCAACCAACCAGATTACAAAGTGTGACAACATTGTGTATGTACAACAGCAAAAGAATAAGAGTAAAAGAAAACAAAGAAAAAATATATAACACTAAAATACTATTAAAATTTACTATTGTTTATTATTTATTTAAAAATAACATCCTCTCTATTTTTTAACAGATTTTTAATTATCTCAATAGAGACGAAGTTGGAATATTTATTGTAGGAGAACCGGGAAATCAAGGCACCTACAGGGCTTACGACCTGTCATCGGCTGGTTTACGTGATCACTTTATGCGCTTGCGCAATGTTCACCAATTATGCCTTTTTAATGAGATCCCTATCAATTCAATTTTGAAACTTCTATATATTGTAATACTGAAATTCTTTTCGCTTGAAAATAAGGAATTTTTACTACAGCCATCTATGGGTGAAATTATGAACAGCAATATTATTATTTTTTTATTTATTTTGTTGTAACGCCATCTATTGAGAGAATTGGTTTTTTGTAAATAATGAAAGCTACGATTCTTATATGTGAGGTGACAATGCATTTTTCGCATAGAAGTCACCCCTGAATTGCGCCAGACTTATAAGGTCATTTTTGTCTTATTTACCTACTCGTACCAATGTGTAAGTAATCGAATATATTTTTATTATTGCATATGCGCAAACATTGGATTTTTTTCCCTGTCGGGAGTCAAAGATATTTTTTAACAGATTTTTAATTATCTCAATAGAGACGAAGTTGGAATATTTATCCTATAATAAATATTCCAACTTCGTCTCTATTGAGATAATTAAAAATCTGTTAAAAAATATCTTTGACTCCCGACAGGGAAAAAAATCCAATGTTTGCGCATATGCAATAATAAAAATATATTCGATCCTCTCTATTAATACAAAAACGTTAAAATCAAAAGATTAATTGTATATGCAATTTATATTTACAAAATCAATTAGCATAATCATAAAAAAACATAATTTCTGTCAAAAACAGGCCTTATGGCCTAGCATAAGAGAAAGAAGAAGACAATAAAGAATAAGATTTTGAAAGATGGGAATATTCGAAGTCAGAATAATATATATTTTTTGACGCGATGCATGAATATAAATGAGTCAAAACATGTATGTCAAGATAGGAGAATCTGGTGATTGGTTCTTTCTGACAAACCCAAATAGATAAGCATGGTATGTATTTACACATGCATGTACCTATGTATTATAAAATTATTTCTCGCACTGTCTTAAGTCAAAGGTACCCTAAAAAGTTAACATTACACAATGTATTTTTATTTATATTTTATTTATTTATTGCAAATAATATGTTGGTACAAAGGTATATTTCTTATAATTAATACATTTATATTATAGGTACGTATTACTCAACTGAAAGAGTAAATCTCGTGTTCAGCGGAGGAAGAGCGTAGCAATAATTTCAAGTCCATAATAGGTACATTAAAGATATTATATTAGATACCTACATAATTGTTTAACATTGATTTGAGAATATAAAATTATTGTATACTTTTTAAAATTTTACAAAAGGTTTAATTTTTCTTATAAATAAAGAAAATTTATTATAACAGTTTATTCCTATGTAAGAATAGTGATGCTGCATGGTTGATGTATTATATTTTTGAACCTTTATTTGTCCCTCTGAGCGAGGACGAGAGCTTATTATATCTATATTATCGTTGTTATCAATAAGATTTTTGTAAGTTTGAAATACTGCATGGACGGTAAGTTTTCCCGGGAAGATATTTTTTCGGTATGCGACCCATAATATTTAATAATACTAATCCATAAGATACCGGTATTGTTGTTATACATTACACATAATTTGGCGGCATTATACTTCTGGTTAATAATAATTTACTGGATAATAACTGGTTTCTGACTTTAGGAAATGTGATAGATGGACAAACGGCAGCTTCAGTCTCAAACAACTAAAGAATAACACAATATGAGCAAATGGCTAGTTATGTTTTAACCGAACTCATGTCAAAAATTGTCATATTTTTTAACCTGGGATTTTTTTGTAATTAATGGTCGAACTCTGCAATACTGTCAATATTTGCAACGAGAGAAATTCACCTCTGCTGGGGTTCGAACTCAGGACGCCCGTTCTGAACCCAAATGACTTACCAAGTATGCCACGGGTCGTTTGAGCAAAATATCTAGTTGGGCGAAAAAAAAAATCGTACGGCAATAAATCGGCCAATGTATAATTTGTTTCAATACGCACAAAAATAGCGAGAGGATGAGTGAGCAGCTGCCCGCCAGAAGAGTTCTTCACCATATACCAGAGGGTGTGAGGCGTAGGGGGAGGCGTGTGAGGCAAGTTAAGATGGATGGACTGCGTCCAGGGGGACCTGGACTCTTTGGGCGTGGTCAATTGGAGACAAGGAGCCGCTGACAGATTGGAATGGCGAAGACTTCTTTTGGAAGCCAGGTCCCACCTTGGGATGTGGAGCTGATAATGATGATGACGCACAAAAATAAATAAGAAAAAAATCATCAAATGTTCGGAATTCTCGTTCTTCCCTCATCAGTTATATAGGTATTATACGTACATACGCCTCCCTGACCAACCAGCTGGTTAAAAATTATTTGACCAACACCAATTTAGTTATTTTATTTTAATATTTTAGTTTATTTTTTAATAGATTATAATGCAACTGGATCACGCCAGTCGCAATTATAATTACTAACCAACCTATTTTTACCAAACTTTTGTCTTCTTCTTCTTCTTCTTCAGCTAGGACTATGTCCTGTAGTTCTCGGCACCTGCTCCTGGGAGGAGGACGTCCAGCTGTCCCTCCATCGTTTGGGTGGTCTTCCTGGAGGTCTGCTACCTGTAGGATGTTCATCAACTGATATCCTCACTACTCGGTCTGAGCTTGCTCTCCCCACGTGGTCTCTCCAGAAACGTCTTCTTGTTCTACCCCATCGTACCACGTCCTCAACATCACAAATTTTCCTTATTTCGGAGCTCCTCATTTGATCACGGAGGTATACATCATAGGCTATCCTGGCTGGTCAGGGAGGCAGTACTCCTGAGTTTTTGCTTTCAACTGTACATATGTATCTGCATATTATGTACATATTATATCGAGTAGCTGCCTCTCCTTATTGTGTATTTCCTCGCAACCATGTAAATAGTTTTTGCAGCCTCCTTATAAAATACGCGTCCTCCCAAGTCCATACATACATACAATATAATATATCGTGTGAATGAACGTAATCTCAAGTTCTTACAACGCGGTACTCTAGTTCTTAATCTATCAGTTCCATTATTGATTTTCCAGATGAACTTCAATCGGTCTTAATAGTCGCTTTTTGCAATGCATGCCCGTCTTACTATACATACTTGATTTAATTGTTACATAAACTGGTATATAAATCAATTTTTTTTTGTTTTTCGATTGCTACCTATATTTATGCATATCAATCGAAACAAATATAATATTTAGTAGCTAATAGGTCTTCTAAGACTTCTTTTAAAATATACACATTTTGTGAGGTGAAAAAATCTATTGCGCGTCAATTTTTACGGTAGGTACACGTAAATGAATCTATGAAAAAATTAAAAACACGAGGATAATCTACAACACAATTCAGTGATCTATTTAAAAAAAAACAAGATCAGCTATTACTCCTACGCATCAAGAGAGCAAAATGATCTCAAAAATTCATAATTGATGTAGACTGAATACTTATCTAAAAATAAAATCAATTTCAAAAGCTTTGAACTTTCTCAATATTTAAAAAAATAACAGCACAACAAGGACTCCAAATTTTGTAATATTTAAGGATATTGTGTTTTTATTTACAAAACATGTATGTCAGGATAGGATAGTGTGGAGTTCAGTCCCTTTTTCTTTCCCCAAATAGGTAAACGGCTCGATGATACATATGTACGAGTATCTATCCCCGTAGATATTGTGTATTTACATACATACATACCATCACGGCATATCCCACAATGTGGGGTAACCAGCGAAAGGTGTGCGGGTGTGCATTGCCTTATAAAAGGGAGCACAACACATCTGTGTATGCCCACACACCAGTCTCGTCTCACCTAAAAAGGCACTTCATTCAGAATGGGCGTCATGCATATTGTATAAAACGATGTCGTCACTAAATTCAATTTTTACCAAAGTTATAAAAAAAAAAGATTTATTAAAAATTGAATTATCTAGTTGGGGTGGTTGGGCGTTTTTCCATATTTTTATAAATTATTATAATGTATTTTTTTTATAAATTTTGTTCATTATCTTTAAGATGGGAATTAATTCTATTGATGCTTTGCTGAAAAGGAGACTAGTAGCTGTTATTAATATTTTTCATAGATTACTTAATGGTTTCTTAGATCCTCCTGTTTTATCACAGATTCACTACGAATACCGTCAACTCACACACAGTGAATTTTTCTCCTTACAAGAGTGTGTACATAAATAATTTGTTTAGTTTTTCAAATCAGAAATGCCCAAGACTTGCAAATATGTAATTTTGATATACAAATATATTTTGTAAATTTTGGGACCACAATTTGCAAATAATTAAATAAATTCAAAATACTTCAATATCGTAATTTTTATAAAACAAATTTTTTTTGATATACAAATATATTTTGTAAATTATGGGACTACATTTTTTTTAAATAAATAAATAAATTCAAAAAACTTCAATGACATAATTTTTCTAAAACAAATATGTTGTTATACAAATATATTTTGTAAATTATGGGACTACAATTTGTAAATAATTAAATAATTTCAAAAAACTTCAATATCGTAATTTTTATAAAATAAATATTTTGTTTTTCAAATATATTTTGTAAATTATGGGACTAGAATTAGTAAATAATTAAATAAATTCAAAAAACTTCAATATTGTAATTTTTATAAGACAAATATTTTGTTATACAAATACATTTTGTAAATTGCAGGACCACAATTTGTAAGTAATTAAATAAATTCAAAAAACTTCAGTATCGTAATTTTTATAAAACAAATATTTTTTTATACAAATACATTTTGTAAATTGCGGGACCACAATTTGTAAGTAATTAAATATATTCAAAAAACTTCAATATCGTAATTTTTATAAAACTAATATTTTGTTATACACATATAGGTATTTCGTAAACTGTGGGACCACAATTTGTAAGTAATTAAATTAATAAGACTTCAATATCGTTATTTTTATAAAAAATATATTATTTACATCACTTTCAGACTGAATTGATGACATTAATTTACATATAAGCTCTAATTAATCTTCTTTAAAAGACAAAAAATAATCCTTGGATGAGTAAGTAAGCCAAGGACCCCTTAATACTAATAATTTAAAAATAAAATATTTCGGCTGGGTAAAGATAAGTTGGTGTGTGGCAGTACACGCACGTGTTGTGTTAACTGTTATAATGCATAGACGACGCCTGTCGCTGGTTACCTTGGATTATCGGTTACAGCAGCTCATACTACCCTCTTCTCAACACAAGACTCGAAAAAAAAAATTGTTATTAAAAAAAAACAATTAGATGATTGTTTTATTCATCTTTCAAAAGTCAGTAATTAATAATTGAAATAAAACACTGGTCTCGTGAAGGATATCATTCATTTGATTGCCATGGGGGTTTTATAATTTGAAGGAATTTGGGAAAAGAAGGATGATGATGGACTGGAAGGGTATCTATCAACTGATGCAATAAAAGAACCTATGATACCTCAAACACCAACACCGTATCCTTTTATTATCATAACAACTAATTAGGAATCCTTGGTAATGCCTCATTTTATTATATATGTATATTATACACAGTATAGGTACTGATTCTCCAGCTAGGAACGTTCGTCAAACGTATTATTGTATTTTATACTTAATTTTAAAACGAATCTAAATTGTACCTCCATATTAATGTAATTTTCATACAACAGCTGAGTGTTGAATCGAAGAAAGACATTATTAAATGAATGAAACTAATCACACTGAGATGGACCCATGGAAATAATGAAAGAAAATTAACTGATAAAATACATAGAGGTATTTTATCAGTTTTTTTTGAGTTTGATAGTGGGGCCGTCCAAGAAAGCATTGGCACTAACATTTGGACCATGTAATATTGATGGATGCAGTGTGCCCAAGATAGGGAGTTGTGGAGGATCAAGGGGGAGACCTATGTCCAAGAATGCATGAAAACAGGCTGAAGAAGAAGAAGAAGAAGAATATTGATATTAAATATAAGAAGTGTAAATAACATACGATCGTGTAAGAAAAGATGTATAAATGTGAATGAGGCATTGTTTGCTGTGAGTGTGCTCTTTTGTTTTTCTTTGGTTTGTCAAGGTAACCAAAAATTAATACAAATTGTCAGGGTAAGCCAATATTAAACTTAAGTATGGACTATGTCATTTAATATGAACACAAAGCTATTCCGACACAAGCACTGTTTAGTGTAATAGTTCTTATCCACTGGATGTTGCTAATGGAAAATTGTTTTCATGTTGTAAGAACTGATTCTGTTCGTGTTATAATTAGATGTCCTCTCGGAACATTTTGTCAGTGCTAACATATTCTTAATTGTCTATATTGCATAATTAATTGCACTATTGTTGCACTATTGTATTATTGTTATTTCCGTATTATTAATATGGATTTAAATAAATAAATTTAATGCATGTATATGTTGCATCAAATAATACCTATGTTTGCTCTGTTTTTTTTCGCAAATATTAGAAGTGTGTTGTTTCATCTACGTTTCGAAATCAAATGACTTTTTCTTGTCTTTGAACAGTGTCATTACTATGATTTATGTCTTTTGTACTTCCTTCTGAACTAAACTATCTTAACGCATGCATCGCCAGTTAGTAAATTACATCGTCAGTTAGTAAACTAACTGTTATTGGGGTAGGCAGATCTGGCAGATAAGACCTTTTCTTGGCATACAATTCTCGCTTCACTCACGTGTTCCATCTCATATACACTGTTTTATAATTTTTTCTACTTATTATTCTATCCTTAAATATCTTTACTTTATTTTGTGCTGTTCCGGTAACTTACAGGTACTATATCAAATATTAATTAAACACGCATCCGATAACAAGTTGATAGAGTCTCACAGGTCCAGACTAAAAATATGATTAAAAACATATATCGAACTAAATGAGCCATGAATATGTGATCGAGTACGTACCTACATAAAAACTGATTTATAAACCGGGCTTAGTATCTCGAAGGTTTTCGTTTCAAAACTAGGTATAACGATAAGGCGATCGTTACTCGTGGCATAAGGAACCACTAAAAAACTCCAAAATGCTCCAAAGTTGTGAAAGTGAAAAATTTGGTCGGGTGCCAGCGTAATTAGAGGTATATGGTATAATACCAATAATTATAAAAGTTATTAATATAACTCACCTGAAAAAGTCATGAAGAATAAAAGGCACTTACAGGTCCTTGATTTTATTTTATTTTATTTTTATTTTATTGATTTACAGAACCAACAGTTTACATTATAAATTTACAGTAGCTGTGTTATATGAATCAAGTTATAAACCTTTTAAAGGTTCTTTTGAATAATTTAATTTAAACTTAGTAATATATTTAACAATTACAATTTTTTTAAACATAAGTAAGTACTAAGTATTCTTTTGTTAGGGGTAGGGTTTATGTCATTGTAAGAATCACTAGGTCACAGACAGTAATGATACAAACACAATGTAAATTTAACAGTTAGCTTCGCGTTTTATATGCTTTGGTCATACACTGTAACTATACTTGGGATGGTTTAGGGCCGGTCTTATAAACGTCCGTTAGTTAGATTTCAGACCAAACAAACCGAAATTTGATACAAATGCTCTATATTTCGTCTTATAACAATCCGTTAGTTAAATTTTAGTAAAATTTTACCGATAGCCTTTACTGACGGTCGGACCACCGATTTAGCGTTCGTTAACGATAAGTTATGGAAGGATTGAGTTTTACCACACTTGTTTTTTTTATGTTGCGGTACATTTTTAATATTACGAATATTTTGAAATATACTATTTTATATTTTTTGGATTTTTATATTGAATTGCTATATTTCGGTAAAAAAATGTCGGCCGAGAGTGATTTTGAATAACCAAAACGAATTTGATTACAAGTTTGTGTTTGACCAAATATTTTATTATTTCAACATGACATTGATGACACTGAATTTCGTTTTATTTTATTTTAATTATTATTTTTTAATTTAAAAAATGAATGAATAAATAATTGTAACTGGTACCTACATATGCATTAAGTTTTTTTAAAATTCATTTTAATGCCATAAATTAGGCATAAATGCTTGTGATATAAGTGAACAAAATCAGTTGAGGCGAGATTTGAACCCGTGTCCACCGAATTACTAATCCAGCGCGCTAGCAAAATAATAAAGGATTATCAGCATTTTAAAATTTTTGATATTGTTTAAGTACGCAAAAAAATTAAACACTCTCTGTTTATATATTGCAATGACAGCTCCACTTAATCCATTACAATCCATTATAGTCCATTACAAATCCATTGAAAATCCATTGTAGTCCAATTAGACTGTAACTGTCAAATAAACGGACAGTTAAAATAGTTTTATAATACCGTCGATAGTAATATCTACTTAGAAACATCCATCCGTTAGTAAATCGTAAACATACTTACGAATATTTGGTCTTTCGTTTATAAGATCGGCCCTTAATCGTCATATAAAAAAAATGTTATAATTAATTTATGTAGGTAATACGCTCCTATCCATACAGAGAATTATATTTATTACCCAAACTGATATTTTATTCGTTTATTGCAAACGCAATTTATAAACGATTAAAATATTTAATACAAAGTAAAACAATGTATTAGTGGTTACCTGCACATGAGGCAGCTTTTTGGATTTCAAGAGCTGAGTCAGCTGGTATTAAAGTACTCCTAGGAAGCACAGAGATGAAATCCCTCAGAAAAATAACAAGCTGGATAATATATGATAAAAAAAGGAACAGTGCGATCAAAGAGATGAGTGACATTCAAAATGTTGTCAGTTGGGGGAGATCAAGAATAAGACATTGGAGAGACCACGTGGAAAGAATGGACTCCCAAATACTACCATACCTCACCCTAAAAAATAAAAAAAATACAATTTAAAAATAATAATGATATTGTAAAAAAATTGAAATAGGATGGGATACGAAGGAAAGAAGGACAAAGGCAGCACCCATTCACAGTGGACCTTCAACATATACGAACAAGCCGCTTCTCGAACTCCTTTATTAATACAGCAGCCCGACTGTGGAACGATCTTCCGAATTCTGTGTTTCCACCTTCGTACAACCCGGGTCTTTTTAAAATCCGAATTAATAAACTCATTTCTAGATTGCAAACCCCTCCCGACGCTACGTAGTGCGCTTCTTCGGAAGAGTAAAATGGACCCAAATCCTAATAGCTGGCGTCCCCTGCGTAGACATGTTAAAAAAAAAAGGAATCAATGGCATGTGGAACAGAAGTGTGACATCAGAAAATTCTTGAAAACCATTAAGTTAAGAGCTTCGTTATACCATTGGCTTATTGGTTCCACAGCATGACTGCGTGAATTGTGAACGAGTAAGTGTTAGAGGATGTGTAGTTTGATGGTATTGGAAGTGTTATATGGTTTTGAGACCGTTAATTTAGGCTACGATAGGAAAGATAGGCGAATTTATCCATGATGTACTTATACGCACGAGGTTTCTTAAGAGTTTGATATATTAAAGAAAGAACATGGAAATTTCATCGATCCCAGTATTCGAGCCAATTCAACTGTTTCCACATGATAAATTTTTTGAGTTCAAACACATGTAGTATGCGAAATACTAAAGGTGATACCTTTTTAATCTTGCTTTCTCTAACCCTCCTTCTCTTGCGCCTCCCATACCCAATTGTGTGTGCTTGAGTATGGATTGCATAATCTGGGTTCAAATTATGTAATATCAAAATGTAAATGAGCTGTTGGCTTCCCTAAATGAAATAAATATTGTCTTTTTTATTATTCGTTCGGAAAATCGATTAAATATTGTTCTTACACAATAGTCGATTGATTTTATCTGCTGTAGGGAACTATCTTTTACGTACGAGAGAAAGAGATAAATAATATTTTAATAATGGTTCAATTACATTATAATTTGTGAACTTTTATTGCATTCGCGATTGATGACTTTGTTAATAATCGATTTGGGGCTATCCTTTACGAATAAGTGCCTTTTTTACATTTATTCGGGTCGTCTTTTATGTATATGACCCTTGTCCGATAACCTTTTTAATATTGTGACTAATGAATTACATTCGGATGACAATTGAGCGGGATGTTGATTTGATGGAGCAATACCGAATTATATGAGTTGAATTTCTATATAATATATGTATGTACATACTGTGTTGTCTGTCATGTAGGTTCCTTGTCTTTCATCAACAAATTTATTTATTTATTTTAACTATCAGAAATAAAAATTTAAGTAAGTTTAAAACAAATCATTTTATATAATTTCGGCTTCCGCGGTGGATCTCAAAGTTATTAAAAATAGAAATAATTTTAAGATAAATATTATCTCACAACTAATGAGCAAGAATATAGATACCAACATTCTTCATACTAACAAGTTTTCGTAAGCTGGCCTTAGACGAAGGGCATTCTGAGATTTAAAATACCTACGGTAAAAAGAGGTATTTTTTTTGTATATGATGTACCTACATTATATTTATATTGTATTGTTTTGAATGCATTATATGTTTTATATTTATGTATGGGAATGAAATAGCCATCATGACACAGACTTTGTCTAGTTGGTGGTGATGAAAACGCAATACCGACATTTTTTCTACATTATCATATAATATATGTATTTAAAATGTATTAAATAAAATGTATCAACCTTTCAAGAAGAAAAAAGCGTACATCAACATAATGTAAAAAATTTAGTCTTGCCATAGCCAGCTCGTTTTGTATTTAAATAAAATAAAATAAATAAATATACAGACGTGTATTTATCCCATTATTATTATAGTGTGTTAAATTGTGTATTTGAGGTTTAAATTTACCTATTTAATGTCATGTATTAAAAAGTATTTGGAGTCATCATGCTTGACTCGACCAATTTCATCCGTCTTTAGTTCGTCTTCAGACCAGAAACTGCTACCAATACAATTAACACAGGGACGATCCTTATCATATTGGAGAGCGAAAACACTAACATAAAAAACCTACAAAAGTGTCGATGCGTGGAATGGATGTGTATGTGAAAAAAATCACAATAATTCTCTCATTTTGAGAAACTTATGAGAATTTTTTTTATTTTTCGTAAGGAAAGACATCTTCCTTATTTTTAATAAGAAAAAAAATACCTACCCAGGGGAGAATTATGTATTAGCCATAAGACAATCGTATTTTGTTTCACAATTGATAATTATCCATTTCATCGATTCATAGGGACGTGTTTTTTTGACAATTCACAAAAGGTTTCGGCGTGAGACGCAACATCTTCGTGAGGGTATAATAAAATAGAATATTGCCCAGATCCACGTAATATTTAATGATAGCCGAATTACAAGAGAATTTTACAATCGGCCACAAATAATAACAACTCGATGATTGATGCCATAAAACGTCTACTTCAGAAGTTGAGCCGGTGTCAGCCTTAAACTTTCAGCTGTTCTCAAACTTTTAAGGTCACCCTTTAGACATAATATGAATACAAAATAACGTCGATTGTTTTATTTCTTACTGCTACAACTTGTTATCGGTTAGCGCATTGTAAACTTCATGCATCTAAAGCAGATTGGTTAACAATTGGTTAACAGGTGAATATCAAATCAAGGAGATTTGTTTCGGTTTGTATAAAATTTACAAGGACAGTGGTTTTGAGGATATGAAGAAAGAATAGGTTCAAACTTACAATAAGTATATTGATCACAATAAACAGTTTTCTCACAGATATATTTACAATCAATAATATACGTACTGAGGAACTTTGAAAGCCACAATTTTATAAGTCTTAAGTAGAAGAAATTTCTGGTTGGTTGGAAGAAATTGCCTAATGGCAATAAGCCCGCCAGTGTACCTACAATTATATTTGTTTATATTATGTACAAGAAGATGTATAAATATAAATAAAATAAATAGAAAAATATATTTCTATACGAAATTAAATTTGTTTGTATGAATGGCTTTATTATTTTTATTAAACACGTGTTTTTATGCACACACGGCTTGTTTAAACCTTTTACCGTAACCGTAGGTAACTTAAAACGAATTAGGTACCTACTCTAGTTTTATTAGTAGTTATTTAACAAAATTCAAAGCTAAATTCTCCTTTAATTGTTGTACCTACACATAGGGCAAAAGGTTTTGAAATTATGTCAAAATTTTGAATTTGAAAAAATTCTACAGGTATTTTTGCTGCGCATCAAAACAGCACTTCTTAGTTTGGGGGCTGGCGCACTTATTAAGTGTGGCAGAAAAAAAAATGTGGGTGATTGCGGTCAAAGAGGTATTTTTCATCAATTCTAGGGGAAACAATATGCCATAAAGGCACGAAATAACCCGATCAAGACAAACAATTTATTTCCTAACACGCCCCGAGTTATCAAACTTATAATTATAAAATATAATATTATATATATCTAAGTGATAGGGTGCACAGCGTTTATCCTAAATTGTTTTGAATCGTTGAAAAATTACCTAGACTCATTATTTCATGGCAATTCATTTGTTATTTAATATTAGGGTAACCTTTTATATATCTGATTTATTTAAATAAAACCTACATACAAACTAAGCTATTTTTACACAATATGTAAGCCTGCCATTTTTTTTGCTAATTTTTCCTCAACCCTCACTGCATAATATAAAGGGAACTGTAAGTAATCGACCTCTTCACAGATCGTTAGAAATCTAAAATTAACAACAAAAAATGCTTATCACGAATAATAACTTAGGGACTATACATAAATTAGCTTTTTGGGCACGTTAGTACAATAAATATTACAATAAACAAGTGAACTGTCATATTTTTTTAAAATAAAAAAATGAATATGTCCTTGCTAAACGAGTACATCTACATCTTCCTACGTTCCCTAAAATAAGCATATGTCATAGACCTTTATAATGTTAGCCATCAGTGAAGTGACAAATTTCTCTGGAAACAATAAAATCTATCTCCATTTTATTGTTTTTATTTCTATGTAGTAATGAATTTCACCCATTTTCCTTCACTTATTTCCTTGCAACCTGTACAAGTGGCGAGTTTATTGCAAAATGGCAATTTCTTCCATATTACTGATGTAAATAAATGACGACTACAGCTTATTACGATAATGAATGAAATTATTTTTAATATTTTGGATTCGCATGTTTTCATTTGTCACTTTTACAAATATGGTTCACTGATATGATTGTATGATTTACATAATTGACGATGAACTGTTCGCTGTGATTTGAAGGATCGAGGAATGTATGGTGGTGTGTGGGGTAAAATAGGTACAGGTGCCTTTATTGTGGTGCCTTGAATATTATTCCACAGATTCTATTGATTCGTACGTAACACCACGGAAAGCTCGCCAGCACATCATACCATAGTAAATATTTTGTTTTATGCGTTTTTTTCTTCATTCCTATTAATGAGTGAAGATTCAAAAGATTTTATGGATTCTTAAGGAGTTATATGAACACTATACTGAAAAAAAGTCTATTGTGATTGCTCTTAACTAGCCATAAACCTTAACAAGGTACAAATCACCTTTATCTATATTGCCCTTAAACTTCATTTTATGAACTAACAGTCACCTGTATGGTTTCTTCCATATGTGAATATTTTTAAAGAGACCAGTTAAAAAATATTTAGCTTTTTACAAATTTATTTATGACGTCTTATTAATTGGTTATCGTGTAATATTTTCAAGTGGAAATATTATTAATTTATCCAATAAAATATAATGTATTGAGAAAACCTCATTTTCATCACTTAGTGAGGATTTTAGCGTTGGTCACAACCCACTCGTTTTTTATATATATTTGCTTGATTTGTCAAGTTTTTGCAAAATTTTTGTTTCCTCATCTATGTAAATATTAAGTATGTTCCTTAATGTGATTAAGATTTTTTTGTGTTAGTTATGTAATGTGACTCACTTCAAAACACGAGAAATTATCTTTTTGAAGTTGGGTCATATAAATCCATATTTAATTTGTAAATATTGTATATTTTGTATTGTTTTTTAAATAAATAAATAAACGTGCAATTATATTTATTCCAAGGATGAGATTAATTTTCCGTGTATGAAATAGCAAACTACACTACCTAACTAACGTATTCACAAGTACCTATTATTTTATAATTATTTATTTTTTTGGTGAAGCCAGATGAAAGCAAATTATTGTAAACTCAAATTTCACCGTGTAATTAAACAGAGATCACGTAACGGAAGCGTTCACTTGATTGAAGTAACTATATATTGTATATTCATTAAGTAAGTAATATTTTGAGTAAACGCTAAGTAAACAATGATTAAAAAATCTGTTGACGTATTTACATATATTTTATAATTGCCCGTAACGGGGAAGTGTTTCCAACATGTATCCTTATTAAATATTACTTATTAATTGAGAAAATTAGCCCTTCTTGTATGAATTTTCAACAATCGGCTGAGATGGTCCTTGGGCTATCGAGTATAATGATTGTTTTAAATTAAGGATCAAAGTAATGGTTATTTTCCGTGTAAGTTATAAAATATTTTTTAATTAACATTTTACAGTGTGTTGTGATCGAGAATTAAAAACCAGAATCTCGACAGAATGAATAATAAATGTATAATTTGAAACGAAAATCGCTACCACCAATCAAAATATCTTAAAATTTTAACATTTTTTTTTAATTTTAATGAATTATTAATATAATTCAATTAATGCACGTGAAAAGTACCTAAAGATAAAAAATATGGATTTTTTTTCTCAAATATATAAACAAATTAATACCATGTTTCTTAAAAAATGTATTAGTAATAAAGGAAATAAAATAAATTAAAATGTTTTTTAAATATTTTGTAAACACACTGTCTATTCCACAAGGTGAGTCAACGTATAAAAAACTTTGCGCTTTCACTAGAGAACTATCATCTTGATTCCTACATACTTTTACATTATAGGTAATGAATGAGTATATTTCAAATATACGTAATGTATATTTTGATTAAAAAAAAGTACCTATTTTTTTAAATGCTAGCTGTGATGCTAGATACTAGCTTAAAATATTCATGTGTATTGTGAAAACAAGACTTTTTGAAACTAATCAAGAATATTTAATGGATAGACGCCGATGGGTCAGTGGTAGTATGGCAAATTGTTTTTTTTTTAAATGGACACCATCTTCAGAAATGAAGAGCACGACTAAGAAGAAGAATGCGACATTCTGTCGCCTTTGAAACGATCCTGAATCAGTAAACGGCGCTATAAAAATTAGAGTTCCCATTCTGGAAAACCTAAAGAGTAAATGAAATCAAAGAGTGAAATCCGACGAAGCAATTTATATTTTCGAAGGAATAGTTCTTCCTCGAATTTGTGATCCTGTAAAGGGAGAGGTATAGTGCCGCATAAGGAAAAACGAAGAATTGTAAAACATTTTTGATGCCTCAAGCATTTATGCACATGAAGTTTGAGATGGGCTGGCCATGTGCAAATTGTGCCAAACATGCGACTACACAAAAAAATCCTTCTTCCTCCTGGTTGACCAAACACGAAAGATTGGCAGACCTAGATTGAGGTGAGAGGATGACAAGCGACACAGCTCCTGCAGGAGACCGACATCTGAGGAAGAAAGAAGTTGGAGGCAGATGTTGAAAGAGGCCAAGGCCCGATTTGGGCCGTAACGCCATTGAAGAACGAGAAATACAATGATTAATTAATTTGTACCTATGGAAAGAAGGGCTGCTGGTTAAATGGCGGATGAATGTTGAATGTATTTATGTTACTTAAACTGATATACATAAGGCGTGAGATACATATAACAATATCGCATGGGTCTCGTTAGCATCTTGATGCATGAGATCAGCCCAAAGGGACTGGGGGATGTAAGACAATAGGAGGCTGGCTCCGGCACAATAATAGCCATCGGGTACGGATTCATACTCGGATATAACATTGACTAATGTGATTGCAGATATTGTACGGTGCACTATCTGTCCACGATTAACATATGCAACAGTGATAAGGAATCGTTTATCACGGTACAAGATTCTTATATCAATATGTTTAACTTGCTTTGCAAAAAAATACACATTTTAATCGCATCTTATGTTTTCGGAGATATACTAATGGTACGTTTAACAATTTTCTTTATCCAGGTTGAAATAAAACGAATGTATTATTTTTCTTCTTCCTAATTCTTTATCAACGTTTTTCCTTCCACTGCTAGAGATAGGTCTTTTCTATTTCCTTCCACTTTTCTCTGTTTGATGCCATCTGAATCCATTTACTCCCCGCCGTCCTGATGAATTATTTTTAATTCCTCTTAATATGACAATCAGTTCAACTTGTAATTAATTGTAAAAAAATCCTATGTCGTCATTGAGTTACACCAAGAATTGTTCATTGAAAAACTAAATAAATTCTCAAGATAGAATAAGAAATACAGAGATCCAAACACTGTGCGAAGTCTAGGATATTGTAAGATGGGCTCGACAGAGAAAAAGGTTCTACACATCATTCTAGACATCCTCCCAAGAGATGGAAGGACAGCTGGAAATGCACGTCTCTAGAGGCAAATGGACTCTGGAGTATAACTTATTTTTTAATATCGAAAAACTCCAAAACACCCCAACTAGATAAATTAATTTGTTATTATGTGTAGCTCATCGAACTTTTTTAAACAATTTCTATAAAAATTGAATTTAGTGACGACATTATTGCAGAATACACTACGCAATACTACGGGAACTCTCAATAGATTGATACTTAATCTCCAAAAATACATAGGGGAGGGTGTCCATGAATCGGACATTTTTGAGAAATGTCTAAGAACTCATTTATTTTTTACACCCCGTGAATAATATTTGTATATTCTCAAATTACGTAGTTTTAAGCCTTGATATGCACCAGAGAAAAAATTAACAAAATATTTTTTGATGTATATAAATGTAATTTAAAAATATATAAAATCTGTCCGTTTCATGGAATCGTTTCCATGAAACGGACATAGGGTTCCATGAAGCGGACATAGTAATGATAACACTGTTTGTTGTATGAAAAAAATATGTTTAATTAAAAAGGTTTGCAATGAAACATTTTAATAATCGTTAATGAGATGTACCTACATTACAAATATATATTAAGATTAATAACATAATATAAGTGGTAGAGTGAACAATAGAAATAAAAATATAAAAAAATAACAGCAAAAACAAACATATAATAAACGATATAAGTATTTAGTAAAAAAAAACGTTTTTTAGAAACACTTTTTACAAAAGAAGTTTAGTGCTCCTTTTACACCACATGTTTCATGTGCCCATATTTGACAGACTTTGCACTTCAACCAATCTTCTTGGCTGGCCGCATATGTTTTATTACACAAAGGACATGTGCTATTTTCTTCCGTTGATACTTCATTTTTTCTTTTTTTTATGTTCTTTGGTAACATTTCAAATAACTTATCAGAATCTATTGAGTCTTCACTGTTATCTGAATTATGTATTGACATATAAGATTCTTCTGAAGTAGTAGAACAGTTTGATGGAATTCGAATGTACTTACGTTTGGAATTTTTTTTTGGTTCAACAGCCTTTTTTTTAGCCTTTGATTGTTTACTAACGCTTTTCTCTACCAGTTTATCTTTCTCCGGAGTATCTGTTATAATTGACGATACGCATTTTTTACGATTTTTTTGTACATTTTTTCTTTTTTCTGCCTTAGGTAATGGTCTTATTGTTTCAGGTGTAATTACCACATTCAAATTATTGGTTTTCTCTTGTAGTATTTCTGAACATAGTTCAACTGGTTGTGAAGTATGTTCTTCTAATGTACTAGGATCAATTGTTATCCTTTCTGATGATGATGTGCTGGGGATTGGTGATGTCACACAAGTAGTTGTATTATTTTCTGTTTCGTCGATTCTATCTGTTACAAATGATGGCAAAAAATCATCATCGGTAAATACATTTTTGTTGATTGGATGAATTCCAGTTTTGTGAAAACCATTTACGATATTACTTAGTGTAAATCCCGTCAAGAAGGCTTCATTCGCAAATTCTGCGACCTCATATATTGAAACCGTTTTACCTGAATTAGACAGCATCCAGTTATTCATGGCAACCTTATATCTGGCCTTAAATGGTCCATACACGCTAACATCTAACGGTTGTAAACGGTGACTGCAATGAGGTGGTAGGGTCAAAATTGAAATATTATTTTCTCTAGCCATCATAACCACTCCCAATGACAGATGAGATGAATGATTATCCATGATTATCAAACATGGCGATTCCTCCGTGGGTTTGACGAATTTCAAAAAGTGCTTCATAGCTTCGATAAACAATTCTTCCGTTATCCAGCCACTGGGGTTTGCTAAACCAAGAGATTCTTTTGGTCCCTTTGACAGCATGACCTCTTTGAAGTAAACCCTCGGGAAGACAAAAGCCGGTGGTATGGTCCCACCTGAGGCATTAACAAACCCAACCACAGTGATTAAATTACCCCTTTCGGCGGATGTAATTTGACCAACCTGTTTTGATCCACGGGTTGCAATTATTTTAGGTGGATTTGTTACAGTGCTGCATCCGGTTTCGTCTATATTCCAAATCATATGAGGTTGGAATTTCTTGTTTTGATATAAATGCTCCAATTTATCAAAAAACATTGATATGTTGTGGCGGTTAAACGAAGTAGCCCTGGACAATGAAGTATTCTCTGGCTTTCGAATCGAAAGTTCTTTATGTCTTGACATAAATCCACGTAGCCAATGCTTTGAAGCCGTCTTCTGTGGTTCCCATTTCGACACATCAATGTTGTTTGACCGAGCAAACTGATATGCCAGGTCTCTTGCCTGGATAGTCGTCAAACCATGACACATTTTCGATGTTGTCTTTAAATAATTTTCCAGCATATATTCTAGGTCTACTGAAAATATCTTCCTGTTTCCAATTTTTGGTGCATGAGTATAATTTTCACAATTACCTTTAGCCTTTTTTATTATATCTGCCAGATATGACTTAGATATCTGAAAGGACTTAGCCGTGGCTCTGATCGAATTTTTTTTCTCCAAGACTTCTCGTACGGCTTCTTCAATTACCACGTTGGAAGGTCTTAATCTTTTCTTGGGGGCAGACATCATTTTCAGCTGTAGATAATTAAAAAACGCATAAGTTAGAGAAAAAATATAATAATAATAATAATACAATTACAAAAGCACAATGTGAATAAAATAATAAACCAAATTATAATTTTTGTCACCCAAATTTCCCAAAAATTATTGTTATTATATTTTTAAAATAATAATAAAATTTACATCCACCAGAAAAATAATCAAATTGAAAAAGTGTGTACCCATGAAAAGGACACTAAAATGACCCATGAAACGGACGTCCGTTTCATGGGTCATTTTGGTGTCCACTTCATGGACCTCAATGAAATTTCAAATAAATGTGTATAAGTTTATTAATTAACATAATATTCAAACTACTGCTATATTTTTATTAACCTTAATGTATAAATAATCGAAATATTTAAACAAAAATTTAATTAAATAACAAACTTACGTTTTACAGAGATGGAACACTGGAAGAAAAATTTACTTTTGCAACACGAAAAACTCGAACACGTCTAATAAGATCAAATTCAGGCGCACGACTGACATGTTTCTGTGGAGTGATATGGTACTAAGCGTGTTCTAGAAATATCGAATAATAGTATTCTAGTTCTAACCGGAACCGAATACTAGCTTATGTCCGTTTCATGGGCGTTCTCCCCTACATACCATCAAGCTCTTTTCATATTCTTGGTAGGAAAAAAAGACTGACCTCCATACTTGACATACATACCTACATGTTTTATAACAACAAAATATCTTAAAATATTCCATAATTTGGATTCATGGGTTTGGTACATGTTCTTCAACTATACATACTATCGCTATCGACAGTTGGATCTCATGTGTTACATGCAGGTACCTAGTTAATTAGTTATTAGTTGACTGTGTGCCTACCTAACATTATGTAGAGCAGAAACAATCATCACCCAGTTCATAAGTATATTGTCACTGTTTAATGTGAGCTATGTGTCTGTTTTGTTTGATGTTTATTGAAGTAGTGGTTAATTAGTTATTAGTACAAAGTATCTTGATTGTGTGCCTACCTAATGTATGTAGAGCGGAAACTATCATCACCCAGTTCATAAGTATATTGTCACTGTTTAATGTGAGCTATGTGTCTGTTTTGTTTGATGTTTATTGAAGTAGTGGTTAATTAGTTATTAGTACAAAGTATCTTGATTGTGTGCCTACCTAATGTATGTAGAGCGGAAACTATCATCACCCAGTTCATAAGTATATTGTCACTGTTTAATGTGAGCTATGTGTCTGTTTTGTTTGATGTTTATTGAAGTAGTGGTTAATTAGTTATTAGTACAAAGTATCTTGATTGTGTGCCTACCTAATGTATGTAGAGCGGAAACTATCATCACCCAGTTCATAAGTATATTGTCACTGTTTAATGTGAGCTATGTGTCTGTTTTGTTTGATGTTTATTGAAGTAGTGGTTAATTAGTTATTAGTACAAAGTATCTTGATTGTGTGCCTACCTAATGTATGTAGAGCGGAAACTATCATCACCCAGTTCATAAGTATATTGTCACTGTTTAATGTGAGCTATGTGTCTGTTTTGTTTGATGTTTATTGAAGTAGTGGTTAATTAGTTATTAGTACAAAGTATCTTGACTGTGTGCCTACCTAATGTATGTAGAGCGGAAACTATCATCACCCAGTTCATAAGTATATTGTCACTGTTTAATGTGAGCTATGTGTCTGTTTTGTTTGATGTTTATTGAAGTAGTGGTTAATTAGTTATTAGTACAAAGTATCTTGACTGTGTGCCTACCTAATGTATGTAGAGCGGAAACTATCATCACCCAGTTCATAAGTATATTGTCACTGTTTAATGTGAGCTATGTGTCTGTTTTGTTTGATGTTTATTGAAGTAGTGGTTAATTAGTTATTAGTACAAAGTATCTTGATTGTGTGCCTACCTAATGTATGTAGAGCGGAAACTATCATCACCCAGTTCATAAGTATATTGTCACTGTTTAATGTGAGCTATGTGTCTGTTTTGTTTGATGTTTATTGAAGTAGTGGTTAATTAGTTATTAGTACAAAGTATCTTGACTGTGTGCCTACCTAATGTATGTAGAGCGGAAACTATCATCACCCAGTTCATAAGTATATTGTCACTGTTTAATGTGAGCTATGTGTCTGTTTTGTTTGATGTTTATTGAAGTAGTGGTTAATTAGTTATTAGTACAAAGTATCTTGACTGTGTGCCTACCTAATGTATGTAGAGCGGAAACTATCATCACCCAGTTCATAAGTATATTGTCACTGTTTAATGTGAGCTATGTGTCTGTTTTGTTTGATGTTTATTGAAGTAGTGGTTAATTAGTTATTAGTACAAAGTATCTTGACTGTGTGCCTACCTAATGTATGTAGAGCGGAAACTATCATCACCCAGTTCATAAGTATATTGTCACTGTTTAATGTGAGCTATGTGTCTGTTTTGTTTGATGTTTATTGAAGTAGTGGTTAATTAGTTATTAGTACAAAGTATCTTGACTGTGTGCCTACCTAATGTATGTAGAGCGGAAACTATCATCACCCAGTTCATAAGTATATTGTCACTGTTTAATGTGAGCTATGTGTCTGTTTTGTTTGATGTTTATTGAAGTAGTGGTTAATTAGTTATTAGTACAAAGTATCTTGACTGTGTGCCTACCTAATGTATGTAGAGCGGAAACTATCATCACCCAGTTCATAAGTATATTGTCACTGTTTAATGTGAGCTATGTGTCTGTTTTGTTTGATGTTTATTGAAGTAGTGGTTAATTAGTTATTAGTACAAAGTATCTTGATTGTGTGCCTACCTAATGTATGTAGAGCGGAAACTATCATCACCCAGTTCATAAGTATATTGTCACTGTTTAATGTGAGCTATGTGTCTGTTTTGTTTGATGTTTATTGAAGTAGTGGTTAATTAGTTATTAGTACAAAGTATCTTGACTGTGTGCCTACCTAATGTATGTAGAGCGGAAACTATCATCACCCAGTTCATAAGTATATTGTCACTGTTTAATGTGAGCTATGTGTCTGTTTTGTTTGATGTTTATTGAAGTAGTGGTTAATTAGTTATTAGTACAAAGTATCTTGACTGTGTGCCTACCTAATGTATGTAGAGCGGAAACTATCATCACCCAGTTCATAAGTATATTGTCACTGTTTAATGTGAGCTATGTGTCTGTTTTGTTTGATGTTTATTGAAGTAGTGGTTAATTAGTTATTAGTACAAAGTATCTTGATTGTGTGCCTACCTAATGTATGTAGAGCGGAAACTATCATCACCCAGTTCATAAGTATATTGTCACTGTTTAATGTGAGCTATGTGTCTGTTTTGTTTGATGTTTATTGAAGTAGTGGTTAATTAGTTATTAGTACAAAGTATCTTGATTGTGTGCCTACCTAATGTATGTAGAGCGGAAACTATCATCACCCAGTTCATAAGTATATTGTCACTGTTTAATGTGAGCTATGTGTCTGTTTTGTTTGATGTTTATTGAAGTAGTGGTTAATTAGTTATTAGTACAAAGTATCTTGATTGTGTGCCTACCTAATGTATGTAGAGCGGAAACTATCATCACCCAGTTCATAAGTATATTGTCACTGTTTAATGTGAGCTATGTGTCTGTTTTGTTTGATGTTTATTGAAGTAGTGGTTAATTAGTTATTAGTACAAAGTATCTTGATTGTGTGCCTACCTAATGTATGTAGAGCGGAAACTATCATCACCCAGTTCATAAGTATATTGTCACTGTTTAATGTGAGCTATGTGTCTGTTTTGTTTGATGTTTATTGAAGTAGTGGTTAATTAGTTATTAGTACAAAGTATCTTGATTGTGTGCCTACCTAACATTATGTAGAGCAGAAACAATCATCACCCAGTTCATAAGTACCTATATTGTCACTGTGAAGTTGTAAACTGCTAGCCTTAAAAAAGAGCTTCCTAGTTGGGCAGCAATAGTCTACTTGTTTGTGTCATTGTAAAATATGGTGTGATAAATAAATAAATAAAATAAAATAAAACATCGGCGCACTGATATATTTATTTTATTGAAACAAAATTAATACTTAAATAGGATCTAAGTTGGTATAAGTTGATATGTCAATGGTTTTGTATATCTGCCCCAATTATTTATAAAATATAATTATTTAGACTTTAATTATTATTCATGTGCTATATGTGGTACTTATTTTTCTATCGATTACCTACTACATTATCTTTTTTTCTCTTTTGTTATTTTTATTTAATATTTGTTTCGTTAGTTGACGATAACGTTTGATTTTTTCGTTCTGTTCTTAAAAACCACATATCTCCATGCGTTTTCTTCAATTCCTTTTACAGAAACATTCTTTTTCTTATAATATGTACTCTCTCCTTGTGTCCTCATTTCTTACCCTGCCAAACAATGTGTTCTTGTTTACAACCATTTTAGCGATCTTGCTGTCGTTCGTGTTTCATATATATTGTCGAAATTGGAGTTGTGTGAATGACAAGTTAAACTCTGATATTGTCTAAAGTTTTATTATAAATTCATTTCATGTTCTCAGCTACCCACAATGAACAAAAAATAAAAACATGTTCACCTTAATTGTTATAAAATTTATCTGCAATTTCCATAATAAGTATTCGTTAATAAGAATTTCGCCTAATATGCACAATATTGGTTCATGACGCCTTATTAGCTGATTTTTATCACGTGCGAGCCGAGAGAGAAATCAATAATGTTGCCAATATGCATGGTTTGGAAGAAATTGGCTTACGGCAATAAACCAGCCTTTTTGCACTTGCTGTAGGTACATGAAAAAGATAAATAGATTAATAAATATTGCCATTGCTAGCTATTTCTGCTCCTACAATATCTTTAGATGTCATAGAACTCCATACGATAATTATATCCATGATATGGGTAATCACTGGGGTTTTGATTTCGCCGGTCGAACCAGACTTGCCCCCCTGGTGTACACTTTCCATAATATATTTCATAATAACCCTCTTTAATTGAAATAAAATCTCGTGTAAAAAAAAGGGGAGTATCTATTTTGTGATGTTACATTCACCAAATATTGCACATCTACTAAATAATACATACAAACATTTTATCACTAAAGTTAACATTTATTATGTAACGATTGTGTAAAAAGGTTAAAAAAAATAAAATAAACAAAAAGCTACACAAAAACAAGAATGAAATAAACCAAAATTTATAAGGGCAATTTTTTGATTTAATTCTTAAATATATTGTATTTTTTTTTCGAGTCTAAGACTCAAAGGGAGTTCATTAAACCACTTAGTATCTTTATACTTTATACTTTTGTGAGGTAGTTGTACGTAAAAGAGGAATGGTAATAGATTCTTGTGAATTTATTCTGCTTCTTATAGAAATTGACAATTGGTTTGAATTTGTAAGAATATCTTTATTTATAATACATCCTTTATTCTCAATAAGTTTTCTTTAAAGATAGTACGAAAAGGTGTTGATGCATACTCAAGTGAATATGAACCATTATATCTAATTTGAAAGGTTCGCATTCTTAAGCCAAAGAGCTTAGAAGATCAAGCAAGTTAATTAAATTATTTAATATAAGTTACAGTTTCAAGAGAAGCGATGTAAATAAAACAATGTTTTTAAGATAAATTAAATAGGTATTTTGATCGTAGATTCTACGCTGCCATTTGATATCTTACATTTAACAAGGAGGTAAAGAAACAAGTTCCATATTTTAATCGATTTTATCGACAAACGATCTCGTTCATATATTTGATGTTTTTCAAGCCCAAGGGGTTTGGTGTTTATTTTCACTCATATATCTCGTTACAATTAAGTATATTATGAGTATCTAATAAAGATGATTCCAATTTGATTATGGAAATGCTATATTTGATTCTGATATAACTTTGGTGACCATCACATAATAAGTTGTGGATCTGTTTTGACCGATCTGATTTAGCCAGCATTTTCTTCGAACTCTCAGGCAAATCAAATATGAAGGTCAAGATGTTCTTGTCTTATGTGACAGATAATGCAAGAGAAAAAAGGATATAATAGATAAAATGAAAGTTTAGACATATTGAAAGAATGAGAAAAAAAGTAAACAAGAAGCTTGAACAATCGAAGGAAGTCAGGAATGTGTGCAAAAATTGAGTTCTCTCTGCTTAGCCCCTAAGGGACATGGCGTTATGGTATGTATGTTATAATTGAACAAAATAAAATTTTATCACTGGGATGAATATCTATTAAGAAATACTTTAATGATAGGGTTATAACCGTCTACCAACTTGATACATGCTATTGTCACATCTAATTTGATGTCTCAAAAATAAAACCGAAACAAATTTTCAGTTACGTCATGCTTCTCATAGGATAAGCAGAGATAACTGAGCACCATCGACTTAAATTTTTGCAAACAATCTTTTCCTCTCTAAAATTCAAGCAATTATTCAGGTTTTCTGTAGGTACTGTTTTTGACAGCCTAGTCTTCCGACCAGATTTTTAAACCTAACCTATAAAAGTTTGGTATAAATAGTTTGGTTAGGTTTTCTTGTATTTAAAAAATCTGGTGTGAAGACTAGGTTATCGTACTGTTTCAATAATATTTTTGCGGTGTCATTAAAAAAGAAGCGGAATATTTAAGTGGACTTGGTAGATACGTACCTACAGTTACATAATATTTGATAAAAAATATTTTTAATAATGGAAAATCATAACTCTCCATTATTAAATAAATGATTAAAGTGAAGAGAGGAATAATGATTGCAAACAAAGTATGTAAATTGCTTGTTTAAGTACTTTATATTGCGTATTATACGAACCTACTTGAGCATCTAACCCAACAATTCAGTGATATTTACAAATATATTATATGATCTGCGATAGCTATTATTTTGCCCTTTTGAGCGAGTTATTCAGATTAATGCATCGCCCTTGAAGAGCTCAGCACGAGTCAATAGTTGGATCTTTAACAGGTGCTGTCTCCATGTCTCTCGTCTATACTTACATAGTTTATGAATCACTCTGGCGGGCGTATCGAAAACCAATTGATACTCGAGAAAATAAAAACAAAAGCCACTAGAGTAAGTGGTATTCATGTCACGATTGGAATTTCTATGTGTGGATGTTGCAAATGTCAATACTTTAATGCAGTCAACAGAAACTATGGGAGGTTTTTACCTGCCGGTAAATTGATCAACGCCTTCCAAAATATATATTTTCTTCTATTTTCTGTCACTGATTTTTTTTTTTTTTTTTTTAATAAAACATGAATATGTCCTTGTTAAACAAGTACATATACATCTTCCTACGTTCCCTAAAATAAGCATAAATGCTTGTGCTATAGGTGAACGAAATCGGTCGAGGCAGGATTCGAACTCGCGACCACTGGATTACTAACCCAATGCGCTAACCGCTCTGCCATCGACCCATCTAATTCATTAAATTAAATTCATTATTAACTTTCAATCTCTAATCGTATTTCTTTTATACAGGTATATATACTACGTATATTCTTCGAAAGTTATTTATTTATTCGAATCTTTCTGTACATGTCATGAGTAAACTGGCGGGTTTATTACCTCATCATTACAAAAATAAACGAAGATAGCAGAAGAAAGGTAAAAAAAAAACAAAGTAGATAGCATATAAGAATAATTCAAAGCAATGATTGGAAAACTAAAGGATAGGAAAAGGAAGAGGAGAGGAAAACGTAATCAGGTATTGTCAGATAAATATTTATGCTTTAGCCTTTTTTTGAAGATGTTTAGTGTGATAGACGACGTAATATCAGAACTTAGACTATTCCATACATTCTGTGTGATCAAGTTATCTTTAATTTTTTGCTGAAATTTTCCTAGATTGATAAAATTTCAAATGTGAAGGTACCCAGGAGAGCAAACGTCGAGCGCGAGCTAGTTGACACATTTAAGCGACGAAAGATATCATATTTGGGTCACGCTCTGCGAGGCGAAAGTCTGCATCAACTGATTATGAAGGGCATTATGCAGGAACTCCGAGGAATATGAGTACCTACGCCTGATGTCGTGGCTCCGCAACATTCTTGAGTGGACCGGCATCAGAAACGTCGGCGAATTGTTCTGGACTACTGCAAACAGAGATGCTTTCTCGGTTGTGATCGCCAAAGTCGGGGGTGACCTGATCACCTGATATGGCACGAAGAAGATGAGGATATTTCCAACATTTTCAAATAATTCATTATTTTTTTTAATTCCGTAATAATATTATTTTACTCTTAATCAGATTTATGGTGTCTTTCACCAAAGCTACTTAAAAGATCTTAAGTGAAGGACACCATATTATGAAATATCATTTGTTGAGTTTATTTTAGTCATTTCATGTTCAATGATCATGTCTTAATGATGTCTTTTTTTTTAATTTCGATTGAGAGTAAAAAAATATTGACAAAAGCATTTTATGCATACACTTTTACATACCAGTGCAATTCAATAAAGGAGAGGAAATAGGAGGATAAATGGTATTGGAATGTTAAAAATAAATACTTTTAGCCTAAAATACATGATATATTCATACATACTCTCTTTTCAAAGTCTCAATCCTCCTTTTCACTTACTTATATATCACCGACATTTGTTTATTTATAATATTATTGGATATTTTTGTAGATTTTGCAGTAGGATTTGTGAGCTGAGTAATAATTAAGTTTATTTTAAATAATTTATTCATAAAAATATAAAGCAAATTATAATAACAATAAGAAATAAAATAATCAAAAACTTTTTAATGAACCTTCCGTATTTTTTTTTTATTTTTTTTATATACACATCCTCATACATTCTCTAAATTAAGCATAAATTCTTGTATGATAATATTATATCCTAATCCTCTTTAATTAAAAAAAAAATGCGATTAATTGTATTTTGTTTTATTTTATTAACTACATAAAACTAATGACTGTTTCACAGGGGCAAATAAATCGTGTAGCATTGCAGGACAAAAAAAAAACAAATTGAAATTGTCAAATTGAAATAAAAATATTTTTTTTTATAATACTTTATGACTTCAGCTGTCCCAAGTAATCGGAAACCATCTCATTTATAAACATACAATGTGGCTACCTTGTATGGATGAAAATTATATGAAAATAAATGTAATAATTGATTAAAGGATGCGCGTTGAGCGAAAATAATTATTTCTTACCAACTCGAAAAGGAAAATGTTTTGAATCAATGAAATATGTATTTTGTATTTAACAACCTATGTACTTTGAAGCCAGGACTGGTTTTGTGTATTTTGTGCGCCCACAATACCTCATTCATTCATTCATACCATCACGGCATATCCCACAATGTGGGGTAACCAGCGAAAGGTGTGCGGGTGTGCATTGCCTTATAAAAGGGAGCACAACATATCTGTGTATACCCACACACCAGTCTCGTCTCACCTAAAAAGGCACTATATTCAGAATGGGTGGTGAACCTCATTGCTGAACTATGTGAGATGTTATTGTTGCCTGTTGTATTTTCGATTACCCGGCTCTTACGGGACACTCGAAAACAATAATAGAAAAGAGTGGATGCACTATTCAAAGCCGGTGCATCACAGCTACCTATTTATAATAAATAAAAAATAATAAACACTTCCTTGCACCCTGCGCAAGTGGCGAGTATATTGCCATATGGCAATTTCTTCCAACTAACCGGTATTTCCAGTTCAGAGAAGCAATATTAGCGTGAGAAATTAATATAAATAAATTTTTCTCCTCTGCTGGGAATCGAACCCAGGACGCCCACACAGAAACCAAACGGGTTACCAACTGTGCCACGGCGGTCGGCACAAATAAAAAAATATTTGTAACAAAAAACATCGTTGCATCCTTCATTGCTAAAATCCCAAGTGTATTGCCAAATGGTACTAAAGTGAAAATTATACCTACATAATTTTACTCCTCACTAATCCAATGGGGTTATAGTGGGGAGTTATTATTTCGCAATTTTTAAGGCTATTTATTTATTGCAAATTATCAACTAGTATCATGCTGAGATTGTATTCTGAAGGCTTCATCACAATGTATCTGTGTGTATGTGCTATATGCTGTGTGCTATGTACGGCGTGTTTATTTTACTTCATCAATTATAGACTAAAATATTCATTCTATTATTTTCAAATTTTTCAAATATGTATATCTTATACTCGCTTGGACCCCATTAGATTTTGAAGGATATCTGAACAGTGCTTCTCATTTTTTTTAAACGTCAATTATTTTAAAGTGACCCCAAACTCAGAAATCTTCAATATGAAATTTTTATTTTCAAATTGGTAAAAAGGCTTTCATAAAATGACATTAATAATTTTTCACCAATAATTTAGTATTTTATGTACCTACCATACGCATATTTTGATGTTTATTTAGTCTAAAACAGTATTTTTTAGATCTGTTTTTTAAGCCAAATCGGCCAACTTTATAAATGCTGCACTCTTAATTTTTTTTCTGTTTTGCGACAACGCAGCCTCCTGACACCGTCCCTGGACGTTTTAATCGTTAGGGAATGTTGCACCTTGTGTCACATGTCTGTTTATAATGTCTAGTCGGTAGTGACCTTGATCAGGGCTGTTCGCAGAGCATGCAGGTGCCCCACACACTCACACACAGCTCCGTCCGGCCAAATAAAATCTGTCCACGCGCTCACATATTGGAACCTAAAAGACTTTTTACGCCAATTAATAAAAATGAATATACGTGTATCAGAGTCTGCGACAAGACAGGTGTTAAACGTTCCTTTTACACAGATATAGTTGCAAATAGCACATTTTAAAAGATACAGTAAAAACCGCAAACTGACCGATTTACGTAAATATCTTACGTGTGCATGGAGAGTGCCTGTGTGAGTGTGTATGAACAAGTTCTGAATGCCCAGATCCCATTATGCTGAAATCAATTTAATTAAAATAATGTTGTTTAACTTACAAATACTGCTCCTAAAATAACATAGGGACTCTTCCTATCATGTTGGAGAGCGAAAACATTAACTAACAGTAAAACTCAAGATTGTCCGATGGTACCGATGTGTGCTATGAATTGGTACGTGGACTTTCCATTGTCTTTTGTTGTCTCTGTTTGAAATGTTTTCTTACATACCTATATCTATTATAGTTGTCAAACATAATAGATATATGTAATATATATCTTTTTTGTAAAACTCCATGTATGTATATGATAAATAAATGAATGAATCGTACACTCTTCCACTCTTCTTTTATTTCAACACTTTTCATTGATTTTTAACATTAAGCCTAAAATCACTAGAATAAGGGAACTATTCACAATAATATTAGAATAAGTAGCTCCAATGTAGGTCAGCACTCTCCTTAGGCAGAGCTTATGCATTTTACAACAGTCTCGACAATAGCACCAAGCGTGAATCTATTCTCAGACTTCCCACAGATGGAATGTCGGTAATGTGATATCCTAATGTAACTTATCACATTTTATAGGATATCACAATTTATAGGATATCACAATTTTTGGGTGACAAATCATACAATATGACAATTCGGAAACATTTTACATTGTATTTAATAATAATATATTAATAATACCGACTGCCGTGGCATGGTTGGTAAACCGTTTGGTTTCTATGCGGGCGTCCTGGGCTCGATCCCCAGCAGGGGAGAAATTTAATTAAATTAATTTCTCACGCTAATATATTGCTTCTCTGGACTGAAAACACTGGTTATATTTAAGAAATTGCCATACGGCAATAAAGTCGCCACTTGCACAGTGTGCAAGAATTATTATTTTTATTTTTAATATAATTATACACACACTTCGTTTCTCTTCTGCCGGGAATCGAATGCAGGACGCCCGCAACGTACTCATAGCTCATAATTGACTTGTTTTTGTTCCGATGCATTCTTCAAAACGTGTAAAAAAATCTTCATCTGTCAGTTATTTTCTTTCTCGTCATACCATATATACATTTGAATGATAGTGTTAAGCTAATCAGTTTTTTTATTCGTTGTTCTTGAACCATCTCTTCGTTTCACTCCTTAATTTTATTCAAATTCTGATTGAATTTGCAATGAGCTGTTCTTCCTACACCAACACCCGTTCTGCTTATGGGGACTGATGACGAACCCTTGGAAAACTCTGAAAGAAAACATTATAACTCACTTAAAGTGCCTACGAGAGCTAATCATAAAGAAACAGCTGGCTCACTGTTCACTGAAAGTGAAGATAAGTATGAACCGTACTTTTGACAAAAAATCTTGAAAGCCCTGTAGTTTCTCTTCGTGGCTAAAGGGTCCGCATGTCCAATGGGTCCAAAGAAATTCCCTCTGACATCGTTAAAGAGTTCTCGTCGAAATGTTGATAAGTTAGTGCATTCACATAGGATATGCTCAGAAGTCTGATCAGGGTTATCATATATTATATTGTTGACATTGACAAAACGAAAAATATAATTTTTGAAACTGCCGTGTCCAGTAAGGAATTGCGTGTTCCGTTATTCAGGATAAATCCACGTAGAAGAATGTCGAGTCCTTACATCAGAAAGAAATGAAAATGTCAGTCTGCCCACGGAAGAAGACGACCAACGACTTTACCAAGCGTCTAGTTCATGAAATGAGTTTTTTTAAATAATTTTTGATTTTAATGTTTTTTTTTATGAATAATTGACAATTCTTCAATGCCATTTCACGAAAATGATATGCCTATTTAGTACATACAGATACATTGTGATGAAAATTTCAGAATACATTCTCAGTATGATACTAGTTGATACTCTGCAATAATAAAAAAAACTTCCACAACTCCCCACTATATCTCCAAGGGGTAGTGAGGAGTAACGATGAGAAAAAAAGTAAAACCAAAAAAAAAAAAATACTGAAGATAAAAATAGGCTTTGAATTGTTTTAGGATTCTAATTGTTCAACCAGTATAATGTCGTTTGGGCAGGTGTATCTTATACCTATTGGGTATAGATATATTTTTTTATACGGCTGCTAAACAAGAAGAGTTACAATCCAATTGCTAATGAATTGGTCCATTGATTGGTACATGAGATGTGTTTAGGATAATTAATTAATTTAATTCACTCATCAATACGTGTATTTTGTCGGTTGGCTTTTTAATTTGTTTTTGATTAATGCTATAAGTGTATCATGTTTTAACGTTTAATAGATGTCACGTTCGAAATTAGTTTTAACTAATTGTCAAGCTAAAGAGTTGTTTTTTTAGATTGTATAATTTTTGTTGAACTAATTTATTTTATTTGAACTATTTTTTTTTACCTATAGATAATTTATTTATTTAGCCGACATTATTTATACAGCGAAACCATTCATTTATATCTACCATAATTTAAGGTATGTTAAAATATATTTATTTATTTATTTATTATATTTATTTATTTATTATTAATTCTCGGGCAACTAACAGGTACTATGTCAAATATTTATTTAACACGCACCCAATAACAAGTTGCCACATTCTGGAGACTTACGAACAAATTAATATATACCAATATAGTTCCTTCGTCATCATGCATTACCTACTTATGTATGTGTAATAGAAAAATAAAATTTATAAAACATATTATGTACATAGTACTTCCTATTCCGATTCGTCTGAATTTTAGTATATGAGAAATGTCAAGAAGTTGACTACATTTATACGGGACTCATTACGTCACACCGGGCGGATAAAATCATTTAATCCACGGTTGCCTGTTGATTTAGAAGTTTTCGTTCTTTGAAACGAATCAGAATAGGACATAGTAGAATAAATTTGAAATTAAAGAAATTAAAGATATACGAAATCAAAATACAATATATAAAATACCATAAAAAAGAAAGTCATTCAAAAATTAAAACATAAAAATGATAATGGGATATGTAGGAATTGGTGGGAGTGGGAGGGACAACATAGTTATGTATTCTATGTATCATATCACTGTGTCACTTCCGATTTACTCCTGCGATATTCCGTATATGTGTTGTTGAATAAATCCGTATCATAAAACCTTGTATTATACTACTTGCAAATGCGTGTAAAACATGAACTAATTCTATGATTAGTACTACAGTGTGGAATATGAAATAATTTTGAGTGTCTGTTTGTTCTATATGAAAATTTAGATAAATATTTCAATAAACTTATTAAGAATGTGAAATTTGATGTAGGTAGTGAATGTGGATACTAGTGATGGGCCTAATCAGTCTTATACTTGAAGTGAAGTATGTTAACTTGCATAAAATGATAGAAATGTTTGATTCAGGATTAGAGCCTGAGTCCACTGGATTGCGAATTCTATTTTTACAAAATATAAACTAATCAAAAAAATACGACAAAACATTAAGAAATATTAACTTATAATAAGAAATATCACTGTATGTTAATATTAATTTCATGTTTCAATGTAATTAGGTACTACATTTTTGGGTGTCCGTCTTAAATACTTCAGCTATGAGGTTCACTAATCGCTTTGAATGTTGCTTTTTTAGGTGAGACGAAACTAGTGTGTAGTGATACACGCATGTGCTGTAATTCCTTTTATAAGGTAATGCACACCCAAACTCCTGTCGCTGTGGTCGTCTCACATTTAGAGATATGCCGTTGTTCGATATAGAGAAAAGAGAATATTGCACCTACCTGGTGGCGAATTCATTCCTTCGTGTTTCGTCAAGGAAGACACCCACTCTACCTCTGTATCACAATACATTATGCTGGTTTAGTACAACATTTCCAAACACCGTTTGGGTGTAATTGCGCACGGCGCGTAGTTTTTTTGATCGACACGAAAGCACACGAAATATGTATGGCGTATCAAACCTATTTATTTATCATAGTTTACGGCCTAGTAATCTTTTACACATACTTAATAAAACAAGATAAATACATAGAAAAAATCAAGAAAAAATAAATACATATGCCTATCTTCTTCTTCTTCTGCTTTAGTTAGGACTGTATCCTGTTATTCTCGGAGCCTGCTCTTGTGAAGTGGACGTCCAGCTATCCTTCCATCTTTTGGGTGGTCTTCCAGGGGGTCTGCCATTTGTTATCTCCCCATCCGCTGCCATCATCACCACTCGATCCGAACCCGCTCTCCCCACATGATCTCTCCAGAATCGTCTTCGTGTTCTTCCCCATCGCACTATCTAATTATTTAAATAAAAAAGTTTTAGACAAGTTTTTTATTTTTATTAATTAAAAATTTTAAGAAAAAAAAAAGTTGATTCATAAGAATAAATAATACAAAAAAATACATATGGAGACAAGAGCCGACACAGCCATAACCGAGAAGATTCTGAGGGACCATGTCAACAGGATGGACGCATCTCGAATCCCATCCATAGCGGCAAACGAAATCCCACCAGGGCATCGCCTCCCCGAAAGACCACCGAAGAGGTGGAGGGATAGTTGGACCTCAGCTTCACAGGAATAGCTTTCTCGAAAAAGAAGATCTACGACCGAATATAAGAATAAGAAGAAAAAATACAAAAAAAACAAGATTATTGCACTAAAATACTAATAAACAATTAAAATTCATTTGAAAAAACTAAAAATTCAAATAAAAGCATGTTAAATAGGACAAATATATAGAGAAAGATTTCGAGGATTGCTGGAGGAGGTCAAGGCTCGCAACGGGCTGTGGAACCACCGATGATGATGATGATGATGATGAACATGACATATAAAACAAAGCAAAAAGATCAAAAGAAATGGAAATAGCATAAAATTATATATGAAATAAAAACAAATCTTCTTCAACTGTCAATGTGCAGAGCACACTGACCGACAATAATTACTATGACTAAACTATTTTTATTTTTTATTTTATTTATTTATTTATTTTTTTTATTTATTTAAGAAACACTCACAGAGAAATTGACATTAAAAAATACAAAATATATAAATACAAAATAACATGTAAGATCAACTCTCCAATTATGTACGAGTGCCTGCAGCATGTTATATTAAAATACCTATGATAAGGTGGTAGGAGGAGAAAAAGGGGATAAATTCAAGGACCACAGTTGATTCTAGGATTGCTCTTGCGAATATATTATAATATCTTTACTCAATTGCTTAAATTCTGCATATTTTAAATTAAAAATGTCCAAGTCAGTCAAAAGTCTATTGTAGTCATCACAAATTCTACGGATTATTTCATTCTTGCTAAGGTTTGTACGAAATGGTGAAATTGCAAATACATTATGTATACTATACTATATTACTATTACTTTACCTTTTGGGAAAGGTTGGACAGTGTTGCAACATTTACCGAACAGCAGAGATGGTATGAATGAATTGCTAATTAATTATAATAGATACCTATATTATTTAATATTCAATATTATAAAACCAGGACCGACATGATATGCAAGACCAAGGACAGAACACCGAGTATGAAAAACCAAGACCGTGAACCCCTGGTCATGTTTTGGACATCACTATATTAAATCAGGAAGCCCCTATAATAAATACAAACCTTAAATTCTTAACGTGTACATAATTTTTTTTATTTTTGTGTACCAATGCTACGATCGTCCTTACAAAAAAGAACACAAACAGTATATACAGGATTTAGATACATACATTTTTGAAGCGGTTGAATTGAAACAATAATGTTGCATGGATTGTCCACGTATTAAATGGTCCATTTCCAGGGAGATTTTGCCGTGCTTTGAATATTAATACTCAAACTTACCTCTCCTTCATCAGCACTTACGTATACGTATTAAAATCGTTTAACGATTGGGTCGGGACCAACACTTCAATACATCATAGGTGTTATTGTATACTTTTCTTTTTCAATAGTAACCTAATAATAATAAATTCATCAGACCACCATGCTTGGGGTCTGCCGACACCTCTTCGGCTCGTTCTCGGTCGCCATTCTACGATCTTTTTGGTCCATCGTGAATCCTGGCATCTGGCAATATGCTCAGCCCAGCTCCACTTAAGACCAGCCCAATACAGGGAGTTGTGGAGGATCAAAGGGAAGGCCTATGTCCAAAAATGGAAAAAAAGGCTGAAGAAGAAGAAGAAGAATAATAAATTGAATGCATTTTTATTAAGAAATTAAGTAGGTACCTTAGTATACTTTTATCGAATATTTTTTTAAATCCTATAATATGCTGTGAAGTACCGGTTTTGAATAGTGTTACGACTCTTTTTCTGTTGTGTTCCATAAGAGCCGGGTAGAGTATTTACCTTTTCGTGTTGATTAGGAGAAAGTACTGCCTCGAATTAGGCACTAGTTTGTTGCGCTAATGCACTTAAAAACTCGTGTTAAATTCAAGGCACATGTCCTCCAAATGCAAACGGTTTAACAATGCAAACTTTTCCTGTTTATACGTGTTCAATTCAATGCACGCGTCTCTCAATCGTACACAGGTTTATAAATGTTACCTTGCGTATTTTGAGCGTTACAAGGCTGTGTTAGAGGCATTTTTTGTGTATAATTGTTTTTTTTTAATCCTATATTAATTTACACAAATCTACATCATATCATAAAAATTCATTAAGACAATTTTTTGATATGAGATTGGTAGGTACTCATGAATTTTTCAGTGAAATAATCACACTTTGCGTCGTAATTACCTTCACAAGATATAAAGCATCGAATTTACATCTTAGTCTCCTTCGTATTTTACAATTTTAAAATTGTCCAAAATACCATCAAGTATGTATGTTCTTTAACAGTTCCATTTTACTTAAAGACTTAAACAATAATACTGATTACTACAATATAATCTGTGAACAAAATACAAACAAACATGACAGTGGCAGACGAAATGCGAGCGAAATGAAATAGCGCGCGAACTTCATGGTTATATATGTTCCATATTCAATAATTAATTGCCTTGAATTCAACACGTGTTTTTAAGTGCATTAGCGCTACAAACAAGTGCCTAATTCGAGGCAGTACTTGCCTCCTAATATACACGGAAAGGTATATACGCAGCCGGGTAATCAAATACGAAATAAAACAGGCAAAGATATCTCGCATAATTCAGCAACGAGGTTCACCACCAATTCTTAATAAGTTAATTTAGTTATTCGCGGCTAGTTTCGGGAGAAAATTAAATTCCATCGACAGGCGGATTACAACTTATTCATGTTGAGTTGTCGGGTTCCTATAATGTTGCGAGGGGCTGTGTGGGGTGTGTGTGGGGGTGGAGTTGCAGGGAAAATATTAATAGCAGAGAAGAATTTGTGAATATTATAGAATTAATTAATGATTTCCTATAATTAATGTTTTTTTTGAATCTCTATTTATTTATTATTCAATAACAAGTAAGTTACATAACACAACTAAAATAGTAGTATCCCCCGTTAGGTTGTCGTATACCTAATTGTGTTAGGGGTCTAAATTATATTATAATTGGTACCTTACATAGTTGAAAAAGTCATACATTAATACATGATAAAACAAAATTTAAAAAGATAGATAAAAAATAGAATAAAAAAGATATATAAGATAGTTGACCAGCCTTCGTGGCTCAGTTGGCTAGGTATCTGACTGTTGATCCAAGGGTCCCGGGTTCGATTCCCTGTGGAGACACAGTTTTTAATTGTGTTTTCACTCTGGATCTGTGAGACGATTAATATTGTATGTCTCCAGAATGTGGCAACTTCATAATGGGTGCGTGTTAAAATTAATATTTGACAGAGTACCTTTTAGTTGCCCGAGAAACAATATTAAATAAATAAATATATACAAATATACCTACTACACATTTAAAGAGTACGTTACAGGATGAGGAGTAGGGACCTTTAGTAAAAGAGGAGGGAATTGTTGGATTCTATTAGAGTTTAACAACATCTTTATCTGTTTTTGATAATGTTGTAAAGTGTCATGAAAAATATCTGTGTGTTTGAAATGTAGGTATATGATTATCTCGCTGAGTTCTAAACATATGTAGGTGTGAAAAACATCTGTTATTAGTGTGGTATACTGGTATGTGAAATAAATTTAAAAAATACGCTAGAAAAATGTAAAATCATGACTCTCCACTATTCCATAGTAGTGCAGAGTAAATTTTTGTATGGTTTTCCGGGTGGTATATACCTACGTTTTATTTGACAAGAATACGGTACTTAAGACCTTAATACGCCATTAAAAAGAGTTAAAAAATCATTGTGGCGAATACATTTTTTACGACTGTTAAATAACGCATTTTATTAACATTATATCTCGTAAAAATCACACCCTAACCACATATCGGCTGTTGTTTTTTTTATATCTTTCTCAAACTTTCAACATTTCGTCACGTCTTTTGGTAGCAAGGAATATGTGACGTAAATTGAAAGACACACGCACCTCTCTTGGCATATTTTATTTTGTAACATTTATAAAAATAAAAATAGATACCTACTAGGAAATTTTAACTTTATTTGTTACAGCCACAGAATAATAATCGATAGATATAACAAAAGCGAAATTTCTAATTACAGAATACTTGAATATTTTCCGAATGGTTCGGAATGAAACAGTACTTAATAGTAATATAAAAAAACATGTTGTTAACAAAGGGATTTCAATTTCGTAAATCAAATACTTTTACTGCTATATAAATATGTCATTAATATTCGATTTATAATTAAACATTGAATTTGTATGGGATATCCCCATTTCACCTAAATTTTTCTACCATTATGTCAGCTCTGTATATTCTTTACTCCGTAGTTTTTCTTCTTCTTCTTCGTCAGCCATCATTCGTCCAGCAATGAACATAGGCCTCCCCCTGAGACCTTCACAGCTACCTATTCTGGGCAGACCGCATCCATCCGCCTCAAGCCATCATCTGATATTGTCAGATCACATTGTATGAGGGCTTACAACACTTATTTCGCCCTTTCTAGCTCCGCGTTCCAGCTCTTTCTTAGTCCTTCTGGAGTCTGTGGTTCGGACGACATGCCCTGCCTGGCTCCACTTCTGGTTGGAAACCTTTTATTTTACTCTGTGGATACAACATATTAACAGTTAATTTACGGAAGGGATCCTCTCCTACAACTAGAATATCAAGTCATTATTTTTTATATATTACATACCAACTTATTTGCAAATTAAACATTACCTACACAATTGAGAAGATGAACATTTCATAAAAACAAAAACATATCAACCTTCACCATGGTGCAAGCACTTGTGTGTAGATGATTTAATTTTTATTCTTTTATATCACTTCTCGGATAACTTATGCTACTATGTCAAATGTTAATTAAACATGCGCCCAATAACATCGTCTCACAGATCCAGACTGAAAACATAATTATAAACTGTGTCTCCACCGGGAATCGAACCTGGAACCTTTGGATCAGCTAGATACCTAACCACGACGAAGGACGACATAGGTATCAATACAGATAAAAGTAACAAAAAGTAATAACACATACATAGGTGCACATAGCTTTCGACCACATTTTTAATTTTATATCTTATTAATGACTGTTCCACGTATGTCCCTATATGTATGTATTTTTTTTTATTTCAATTTGTGTTTATTTATGTGCTTTAATGTAATTATGTATCATATAAATTTTATAAATAGCCATTTAATTATATCTCTAACAACAGCCCCAGAACAGGTAATGCCTAGTGGGGCGTTGTTGATCACCTAACATGAATATGCTGTATTGTGATATAATAAATAAATAAATAAATAAATAAAAATAATTAAAATTTATAAAGCGCCGTTCAGAGCGTTCAGTGATACAAGATCACTCCAAGGGCGCTCTAGCTTATTTGTTGGCTCCACGAAACAAGGCAGTCTTAAGAAGTTTACCGAAGGTGTCTATGCTCTGAGCTCCACGTATGTCAAGAGGCAATTTATTCCATTTCACACTAAAACCGCGATCATAGTAAGCCGCCATTATACATAAATAAATACACATAACACATGAATAGGTTCACACAACACACATGGTAACACATTAAAAAAAATTAAATAATTTACTTAAAAAAATGAAATGAAATTGTTAATAGATTATACCTAATTGAAACTTTTTAAATTTGAATGTAATTTTTTACTATTGTACATATAATATGTTCTTAATAATCTACATTCTGAGATGATCTGCAAAATTTACAAAATTAAAATAAATTTATTCTCTGTTGAAATTCGAAACCAGAAGTAAACAAAATATTATAGTAAATACTATACACTCTCGGTATGAGAACCATAGAGAAATTTATAGTAAGAATGTAGCACAAAGATAATATATATTATGTATTTCATATAATTTACTTATTCACATTTGTAATTCAGAAAAAAACACATATATTTTTAGATAAGAATATATATAAAAGTCAAAAAAATAATGTATTTCATCCAAACAATAGCTATGTTTCGTCTTGACAAAAAAACCTAAGCGTATCAAAGGAATAAATATTTGATAATGGAATATTCGAATGTCATGTCGTCTGAAATATGAAATAATTTAAATATAATTTGGAATTCGAATTAGTGCAAAGCCAGATTCGACTGCATATCATCGGCATTATAGATATATATTATTATATTTATAGGTTATGCACTTAATGGCATTTTCTACCATTCATCGGCGGTTTATCATTACGCATGCGCGTCACGATTGGAGTGAAGTGTTTTTTGAAAGACAGTGGCCTGATATCTGTAGCCGGGCAGCTTCATAAATCTTGCCTATAATAGGACCATTACAGCACCAGGGAACTGATTGATATTCAAGAGGGTAGCGCCAACAAACGCGTCCCACAATTTTAATATAGCGCTCTGGGCGTCGACGTGAGAACCAAACAGACCAAACCAATCTGATTCCGACACTGTTCGCCATTAAGTCTTGTCCCCGATATAAGAGGAATGCGAAAGCAATGTTGAAACCCATCCAGAGCACCCGTCAATATAAGGAACTTTGAAAATTGTCAAATCGATATCAACAGACTTGTTGGTATTTTTTTCTTTTGCCTCTCCTGACACAAGATCTTTAGCACCGCGTATGTTTCAGTGTTAAGATAACTTTGTGAGTTCCTTTTATCTTATTAATCACTATACGTCATGTGAGAACTCGGATCTTTAGTAAATCATTGAATATATTTCGTGAAATAAGTTATTACTATTAAGCCAATAACGATTAAATTAGGGAGGCTCCGCTGGTTAGGACACGTGAATCGTATGGAAGATGACCAGACACCAAAAATAGTCCTCACAACGCGTCCGGAAGGAAGATGGGGTGTGAGAAGGCTGAAATTAAGATGGATGGATGGAGTCGAGAGGGACCTTCAGTTAGCCGGTGTGCGGAATTGAAGAGAAAAGGCCATGGATAGGGTGCAATGGAGACGATTCCTCGAGGAGGCCAAGGCCCACCCTGGGCTGTGGAGCCACTGATGATGATGATTTAGCCAATAAAACAGATCACAACTTTTAAATACTTAAACGTTAAGATATCTAGTTGCAATGCTCCCTATAAAGAAGTCAAAGAACATACTAATAAAGCTGCAGTTATCTTCGAATGCATGAGGAACACTGTTTGTGCCAATAAATATACCTACATATGCTAGTAGAGAGTAAGGTCCGAATATTTAAAACATGCATCAGATCCATAATGACCTATAGAGTTAAAGCAAGGGCAGATACGGTGAGAATAAAACAGCTACTCAGAACAACACAGATGAAAACGCTAAGGCCTATCGTGGGTAGAACCCTCAATCGCAAAAAAAAATCGCAATGAGGAGATCCGCAGGACCTGCAATGTGGTGGATATTGTAAGGTAGAGCAGGCAAAGAAGACGATACTGGATAGATCTTGTTGAGAGGATGAATCCAAAAAGGCTGCCAAAGATTGTAATGCGCGAGATACCAGAGGGATGCCGACCACTGGGAAGACCATCAAAGAGATGGAGGGAGAGCTGGGCATCTTCGTCCCAGAACCTGTAGAAACAGATCATACATAGATCTGTATAAAAGAAGGAGAATTACGCAAACAGTTTAAAGTCTTTTTAATCATCAATTTTAGCATACAAATCGTAAGATTACGTGGAAAGTTATTTTGAGAGTTTGATAATCATTGTTTAATAAACGTCAACATGGAACTCTGAAAACTGTGTAATAGATTCCGATAACTCCCCGACTACGAACACAGAATGACTTTGTTACTTATTGAGGATCCTAGTATTTTCAAAAGATCTCTCCACCGGTTCTGACTTCATCTAATCCTTCTTTTTTTCTTATGCTAAGGATGGACAATAAACAGATCATGGAGAGTACCAACTGCTCAACAAAATACCAATCTAAATGACATGATTTTATTCCCAACAATATGGGGACAAATTGAAACCGACTTTTCAACATTTTTGTTTAAAGATAATAATTATCTATATGCACGAAAGGTACAATTATAAATACATCTTTATCCCGCATAGCTTCATTGCCGATTGAAGATGAGGCTTATTTATATTCTAGTTTTTTTTTCTCGTAATGTTTTGTCGTGTGCGGGCAGGAACACCTGTCTTGTCGACTTCTATGAAATCACCTTAAGTTACTCGATATTGTTGATATATTTTTATATGAGTAGGTAAAATATATGAACAACTTTTCTTCAAAAGTGACGTTAACCAGTTCATTGGTGTTAATGTCCATCTCCACATGTCGTTACTGTGTTTGAAATCGAATTGAATGTTTATTAAAATTGATTAAATTAACTCATTTGATACAACTCCATTGGGTAGGTTTGCATTGTACATAGTAATGTAGGTACCTATGTACGTAGATGAACCTGTGAATATAGTTCTTGATCGACTTCCAAAAACCGGGACATTATCCATTCCACGTGAAGTTTTTTTTGTATGTTACTTTTTACTGCGTTGTCCGATTTTGATAATTATTTTTCTGTTAAAAAGAAGGTATCTATTGATTGGTTTCATTTCAATGTTGCCAATATCTGATCTTGTTATGTATGAGAAAATCATACATCAATTTATTTTTCATATCAACGATTGTCATTCTTTACCATATATGATTTCTTTTTTAATAGATAGGAAGTGCTTTATAGATGATCACACATATAAGTTTCATCAAAAACTGTCGATAGAACTCATCGTAGGCCTTTCCTACATTTGACATTTCAAAACCATAGAGAAGAAGGTTATATCATCGATAGGTATAACCTCTACCTAATGTATGTAGAGCGGAAACTATCATCACCCAGTTCATAAGTATATTGTCACTGTTTAATGTGAGCTATGTGTCTGTTTTGTCTGATGTTTATTGAAGTAGTGGTTAATTAGTTATTAGTACAAAGTATCTTGATTGTGTGCCTACCTAATGTATGTAGAGCGGAAACTATCATCACCCAGTTCATAAGTATATTGTCACTGTTTAATGTGAGCTATGTGTCTGTTTTGTCTGATGTTTATTGAAGTAGTGGTTAATTAGTTATTAGTACAAAGTATCTTGATTGTGTGCCTACCTAATGTATGTAGAGCGGAAACTATCATCACCCAGTTCATAAGTATATTGTCACTGTTTAATGTGAGCTATGTGTCTGTTTTGTCTGATGTTTATTGAAGTAGTGGTTAATTAGTTATTAGTACAAAGTATCTTGATTGTGTGCCTACCTAATGTATGTAGAGTGGAAACTATCATCACCCAGTTCATAAGTATATTTTCACTGTTTAATGTGAGCTGTGTGTCTGTTTTGTCTGATGTTTATTGAAGTAGTTGTTTATTAGTTATTAGTACAAAGTATTTTGATTGTGTGCCTACCTAATGTATGTAGAGCGGAAACTATCATCACCCAGTTCATAAGTATATTGTCACTGTTTAATGTGAGCTATGTGTCTGTTTTGTCTGATGTTTATTGAAGTAGTGGTTAATTAGTTATTAGTACAAAGTATCTTGATTGTGTGCCTACCTAATGTATGTAGAGCGGAAACTATCATCACCCAGTTCATAAGTATATTGTCACTGTTTAATGTGAGCTATGTGTCTGTTTTGTCTGATGTTTATTGAAGTAGTGGTTAATTAGTTATTAGTACAAAGTATCTTGATTGTGTGCCTACCTAATGTATGTAGAGCGGAAACTATCATCACCCAGTTCATAAGTATATTGTCACTGTTTAATGTGAGCTATGTGTCTGTTTTGTCTGATGTTTATTGAAGTAGTGGTTAATTAGTTATTAGTACAAAGTATCTTGATTGTGTGCCTACCTAATGTATGTAGAGCGGAAACTATCATCACCCAGTTCATAAATATATTGTCACTGTTTAATGTGAGCTATGTGTCTGTTTTGTCTGATGTTTATTGAAGTAGTGGTTAATTAGTTATTAGTACAAAGTATCTTGATTGTGTGCCTACCTAATGTATGTAGAGCGGAAACTATCATCACCCAGTTCATAAGTATATTGTCACTGTTTAATGTGAGCTATGTGTCTGTTTTGTCTGATGTTTATTGAAGTAGTGGTTAATTAGTTATTAGTACAAAGTATCTTGATTGTGTGCCTACCTAATGAATGTAGAGCGGAAACTATCATCACCCAGTTCATAAGTATATTGTCACTGTTTAATGTGAGCTATGTGTCTGTTTTGTCTGATGTTTATTGAAGTAGTGGTTAATTAGTTATTAGTACAAAGTATCTTGATTGTGTGCCTACCTAATGTATGTAGAGCGGAAACTATCATCACCCAGTTCATAAGTATATTGTCACTGTTTAATGTGAGCTGTGTGTCTGTTTTGTCTGATGTTTATTGAAGTAGTTGTTTATTAGTTATTAGTACAAAGTATTTTGATTGTGTGCCTACCTAATGTATGTAGAGCGGAAACTATCATCACCCAGTTCATAAGTATATTGTCACTGTTTAATGTGAGCTATGTGTCTGTTTTGTCTGATGTTTATTGAAGTAGTGGTTAATTAGTTATTAGTACAAAGTATCTTGATTGTGTGCCTACCTAATGTATGTAGAGCGGAAACTATCATCATCCAGTTCATAAGTATATTGTCACTGTTTAATGTGAGCTATGTGTCTGTTTTGTCTGATGTTTATTGAAGTAGTGGTTAATTAGTTATTAGTACAAAGTATCTTGATTGTGTGCCTACCTAATGTATGTAGAGCGGAAACTATCATCACCCAGTTCATAAGTATATTGTCACTGTTTAATGTGAGCTATGTGTCTGTTTTGTCTGATGTTTATTGAAGTAGTGGTTAATTAGTTATTAGTACAAAGTATCTTGATTGTGTGCCTACCTAATGTATGTAGAGCGGAAACTATCATCACCCAGTTCATAAGTATATTGTCACTGTTTAATGTGAGCTATGTGTCTGTTTTGTCTGATGTTTATTGAAGTAGTGGTTAATTAGTTATTAGTACAAAGTATCTTGATTGTGTGCCTACCTAATGTATGTAGAGCGGAAACTATCATCACCCAGTTCATAAATATATTGTCACTGTTTAATGTGAGCTATGTGTCTGTTTTGTCTGATGTTTATTGAAGTAGTGGTTAATTAGTTATTAGTACAAAGTATCTTGATTGTGTGCCTACCTAATGTATGTAGAGCGGAAACTATCATCACCCAGTTCATAAATATATTGTCACTGTTTAATGTGAGCTATGTGTCTGTTTTGTCTGATGTTTATTGAAGTAGTGGTTAATTAGTTATTAGTACAAAGTATCTTGATTGTGTGCCTACCTAATGTATGTAGAGCGGAAACTATCATCACCCAGTTCATAAGTATATTGTCACTGTTTAATGTGAGCTATGTGTCTGTTTTGTCTGATGTTTATTGAAGTAGTGGTTAATTAGTTATTAGTACAAAGTATCTTGATTGTGTGCCTACCTAATGAATGTAGAGCGGAAACTATCATCACCCAGTTCATAAGTATATTGTCACTGTTTAATGTGAGCTATGTGTCTGTTTTGTCTGATGTTTATTGAAGTAGTGGTTAATTAGTTATTAGTACAAAGTATCTTGATTGTGTGCCTACCTAATGTATGTAGAGCGGAAACTATCATCACCCAGTTCATAAGTATATTGTCACTGTTTAATGTGAGCTGTGTGTCTGTTTTGTCTGATGTTTATTGAAGTAGTTGTTTATTAGTTATTAGTACAAAGTATTTTGATTGTGTGCCTACCTAATGTATGTAGAGCGGAAACTATCATCACCCAGTTCATAAGTATATTGTCACTGTTTAATGTGAGCTATGTGTCTGTTTTGTCTGATGTTTATTGAAGTAGTGGTTAATTAGTTATTAGTACAAAGTATCTTGATTGTGTGCCTACCTAATGTATGTAGAGCGGAAACTATCATCATCCAGTTCATAAGTATATTGTCACTGTTTAATGTGAGCTATGTGTCTGTTTTGTCTGATGTTTATTGAAGTAGTGGTTAATTAGTTATTAGTACAAAGTATCTTGATTGTGTGCCTACCTAATGTATGTAGAGCGGAAACTATCATCACCCAGTTCATAAGTATATTGTCACTGTTTAATGTGAGCTATGTGTCTGTTTTGTCTGATGTTTATTGAAGTAGTGGTTAATTAGTTATTAGTACAAAGTATCTTGATTGTGTGCCTACCTAATGTATGTAGAGCGGAAACTATCATCACCCAGTTCATAAGTATATTGTCACTGTTTAATGTGAGCTATGTGTCTGTTTTGTCTGATGTTTATTGAAGTAGTGGTTAATTAGTTATTAGTACAAAGTATCTTGATTGTGTGCCTACCTAATGTATGTAGAGCGGAAACAATCATCACCCAGTTCATAAGTATATTGTCACTGTTTAATGTGAGCTATGTGTCTGTTTTGTCTGATGTTTATTGAAGTAGTGGTTAATTAGTTATTAGTACAAAGTATCTTGATTGTGTGCCTACCTAATGTATGTAGAGCGGAAACTATCATCACCCAGTTCATAAGTATATTGTCACTGTTTAATGTGAGCTATGTGTCTGTTTTGTCTGATGTTTATTGAAGTAGTGGTTAATTAGTTATTAGTACAAAGTATCTTGATTGTGTGCCTACCTAATGTATGTAGAGCGGAAACTATCATCACCCAGTTCATAAGTATATTGTCACTGTTTAATGTGAGCTATGTGTCTGTTTTGTCTGATGTTTATTGAAGTAGTGGTTAATTAGTTATTAGTACAAAGTATCTTGATTGTGTGCCTACCTAATGTATGTAGAGCGGAAACTATCATCACCCAGTTCATAAGTATATTGTCACTGTTTAATGTGAGCTATGTGTCTGTTTTGTCTGATGTTTATTGAAGTAGTGGTTAATTAGTTATTAGTACAAAGTATCTTGATTGTGTGCCTACCTAATGAATGTAGAGCGGAAACTATCATCACCCAGTTTATAAGTGTATTGTCACTGTAAAGTTGTTAATTAGGTTTTCTATTTGGACATTAGTAGTCTATTTATTTGTTTCATTGTAAAATATTGTGTAATAAAAAGATCTGAATATAAAGATCTTAAAACTTTGCCAGCTGACATTTATGTAATCACACCTTCAATTTGGCCGATTCCTTTAGTTTTTACAAAGCTCCCGATAGAGTTTGGACAGCATGAATTTTATTACGAATTCTGATGAAACATACATATTTATATATATGTAGTATCGAATGATTAATGAAAGACTTTTGCATCTAGTTAAAGTTAATTGATATAGCCCGTATTCAATGTGATGTACATATTTAAATACTCGTAATTCAGACATGTAAAACAGTCAGGAACACAACTATAGCATAATTTAGACTTGTTATAGTTTGGTGCTGTACATATCAGTATGGAGGTGGAGTTGTTTAATACGAGAACGTGAGGACAATAATAATTATTAATATAAATGTCTGGACAAATAAATCTAACATTGTGGTCCCAGAAAACACGTATGAGCATAATATGTAAGATGGTGCCAGACGTATTTTCGATACATGTATAATATGCAGCGTGTTTTATAAAATTAGGTAGTCGGTGTATTGTCAACTTCCAAAAACCACCATTCAAATATTGCAAAAACAAAAATCCAATGACCAGTATTTTAAAATATTGCAACACAATGTTGTTCCATAACTTAAACTTGATATAAAAGACAAATTATTCAAACGTATTCATTTCAATGTCTAAATCGAAATGATACAAGAAGGACCAGAAGACCTGAATTATTCCATGTTCCAGTATATAGAGCGAACTATCGAAAATACTCTATTATACGGCGCATATGCCCTCAATACAATGAAAATTTTAATGAGGTTGATATCTTCCAATTTGACTATGACAAATATCGAAAAATGATACGGAGCAAGCTAGTACCGGATTATTGAGTGGTAGCTTTATGCGGCAGACTACTTTACGACCCTCATTTCCATCTTTGTCCTTCCCACCCCTTCATCTCCAATCAAAATCCTCTACACACTACTATATTGTTCATTTACTTTTTATCTTGATAGGTTCTGTACCTTTTTGGTTTTGTTTTATTATTTTATATATATTTTTTTGTTTTTATATAGGTATATATTTTTTGTTTTTTTTGTTGCTCTATTCCATTTCTAATGTATTTCTCTTGTATTTGATTTTTATTTTTGCTGATCATATTGTTTTAATTTGTGGATAGTAGTATTGGAGCATGTTTTATTTTACTATTCAGAATATTGTTTTGTTGTCGCTGTTTCCGCTTCTTCCTCAGGATGGATTACAACTGACTCTCTATTCAGTTCTTCTTCTTCTTCTTCATCAGCCTGTTTGCATCGCGAGTTGAACATAGGCCTCCCTCCTCTTTTCCACTCCTTCCTTTCCTGGGCACACCGCTTCCAATTGCTCCCTGCCACTGCTTTGATGCAGTTCAACCACCGTATCTGAGGACGTCCCACGCTTCTTTTTCCTATCTTAGATGCCACTTCAAGACTCTCTGGATTCACCTACCAACTGTATACTGTATGTAATGTGTCCAGACTATTCTATTTCAGAATGGCGACTCTCTCGGCGACATTGGTTACTTTGGTCTGCTGTCTTAGAGATGTTCAACATCCTTCTCTCCATAGCCCTTTGTGTCACCATGTCTACATGGTTATAAGAAAATAATAATGAAACATAATAAGCCAACTTAAGGAAATATTATTTATCTTCTTACTTTTGTGATCGGTTTTAAAAAAAACTGTTTTTCTCAGGAAGTGTGCCCCTCCCTCAAGCTGAGCTCCAACTATTTCTCCATCTCTCATTAGATGATTTGCTTGTGGTCGATTGCCAAAATTGATTAGTTGGGAGACAATTTTAGGAGACCAGTTTTCTCCCAAAATTAGATTTGGCTCCTGCACATCTAATGATGTCGTTTATGTCTCAGATCTTTGTTTTTCCTATGATCCGTATTCGATCCATATTGGTGACTCCTACGATGGAGCGTAGAGTTCACAACTCTGTGCTTTGGTGCAGACTTTTATTATTTGTATGAGTATTTTTGAAAAAAAAAACATGTTTAAATTTACACTAAACAAAAACGTGTATCAAGAATGTGAGGATCCGTCTGTATTTCTACATTATCTTGATAAATCATTAAAGAGTAATGGAGTTCTCATCGTGGTGTTTATAGTGATATTGTTAATCTTCCCTTATAATCCTTTCCTAGATCTATTTGATTCAGATTAACCATCATTCACGTACTTACATGTTTATTAGTTTTGTAAAAATTTTGTTATATTGTATGGTCTTTATGCAGGTTAATTAACTGTCTTATTTAATGTATTTTGTAACTATGACTGTATCCATAAATAAATAAATAAACTTTTTTACATTACATTACGGGTTTCGGAACTAATCGCTCCCTCCTCAGGCAGATTTTCAGTCGAAATATAATAAGTGGTTCAAACAAAGTTAAAAATATTGTTAAAAAATAATCAACATCGCTCACCTTATGTCCGATAGCAGAGCAAGTAAATTAACGTAGAAAGGCCGATAAAAAGTAAGAGTTATAATAAACACAGGTACCAACGAAAGACTATCAATTATTTATTTTCACGAGTAGATAAGTATATGAAGCGTGCGAGTCGCTACTTTCGGCAGAAATCCATAAGAGCGTAGGTCGTGTTTAAAATTAAACTGTATTGTGCACGAAATGACGCGTAATTTGCAAGTCAAAACTTTAAACGGCCCGAGTTATGTATTTGCCCAACGGTCGGACATAATCATCGCGACCACCACATACTCCTTTTAATGATAGGTGTATTTCCAATCAATTATGTGACTTATCCGCGAGAGTAGACTTCGAATCAGGACCGGACCTACAGTCGATGGCGCCTGGAGCATTTTATTTCAAAGACCCTTGAATTCAATTATTCAGGTATCCGGGAGAGCTGGGAAACATCCACGGTGCAAAGCAAGAGGCGTTGGACAGGCTGCGGGGTTTGAATTTAAGGCTCTAACGAGCTCCATAGACGCAGCCTTTTCTGGGGAAGAAGAGCCTAGCCATTCGAAAAGTAAAGTAAGTATATAAAAAATAGTTTTAAATAGTCTTTAAGTTGGCTTGTCTGCTTATAGCTGATTCAGAAAACACGAATATAACCACACACCATATCTCACAACTTTGGATACTTACCCAGCGGCAGGTGTGTGTGTATACAAAACATTATAAAAAAGCATGACATTTGCGTGTATACCCACACACCAGTCTCGCCCACCTAAAAAGGCGAAATTCATATTGGGTGGTGAACTATGCAAGATGCTACTTTGCCTAATGTGTTTTGGATTACTTGGACCTAACAGGAAACCAGAAAATGATAATAGATTTTTTTATCGAAATCGGTCCAGCCGTTTAAGAGCGTAGTGACATAAATAAATGACTCCTGTTACGCATTTTATTTTAAATATCAAAAACTGTAATGTTAATAGAAAAATATAATCAACCTGTAATTGGCTTTAATATTCACTTAAGTCATCTTTATTATATATAATTAATTATACTCTTTATGATGTCCTCTAAATATATAAATACGACGCCCCAGATCTATTTGCGCCTGGCGCAACAGCACCAGGCGCAAATAGATCTATCAAATGAATATAACAATTATTTATTGTAAGTTTTTTTTTATTAAGAGTGTCGTCGAAAATTCTTACTATAACTCCATTATATCGTAGAAATAAAAACTCTAAGGTCGATACCAATCTATTAAAATATTATAAGTCCAACTAAAACAAGTGCTTGTATTACTATGTTAGGTTATCATGTAGGTACTCAGGTACAAATTTTGTACAAACATTTGAACATTTAAAATTCATTTAAAAGATTTCAATACGATTCGCAAACAAAGGAACACAATAAAAATAAAGAAACCACACACAGTATGTATAAATAAAGAACACACAAAACAACAATGCCAGTAAAATAATGCTAGTAGGTAATACTAAACTCTTCGCTATACAAGTCATCGTAGGTACACTTTGTTCATCTTCATATGTTGACAAACCCTGTATCAGTATTATAAAGTGTCGATTATTTAAATGAAGACGAAAAATACTGACCAGCCTCAATGCGTACATAACGATAATTTTATATGTAGGCCTACAATTATTTTGATAATTTTATCTCAAGTAGATTCAATCATTTTTGCAATTGCACTCCTTGCCATATTTAACAAGTCAATGCTCCTTAAAGATAAAAATAAATATTATGAAGGTAGTTATTTGCTTCTATCTAAATGATGTACCTACACATCATATAACATACGATGTCATTCCACAGGACCGAATCATCTTTTTAATTTGACTATTAAGTACCTACATGCAAACATTCTGAAGAAAAATATATCAAAAAAACATGCTGAACATCACACCACACTTGTTAACTCTTTCCCCTATACAATAACTAAAGTGATGTCAAAACAATATTTATTATAAATATGAAATAAAAAATTGCTGTTCCATTGGTGCTGTTGCGCCTGGCGCAACAGCACCAATGGAACCTATGGTGATTGCGACCCTGTCCAGAAAAAAATCGCTTTACTACGGTATGCTGTTTTTCAATGTCGAACACTCCCACAGTAATTCAAGTGAAATGATTGTAATTACAATTTGTAAAAGTACAAAATAATTATCATTTTTTTATGAAAACGACCACCAAAAATATAAGCGATTATTTTTCTATGTATTTGAGTACTGATGAAATTGAACATCTGCGTGTTTTATGCTGTAACTACTAGCTGAAACGATTCACAGATATGGTGATATTTTTAAATACAATTAATATAATTCTATGATACATCGAATTAATACAATATAACTTACTTAAATATTACAATGAAATATATTACCTCACCAGGTGAAGCCTGTTGAGGTTATACTCTCAATAACTACGCAATATATTTTTGCTAAATAAATTCTCAAAAGATTCAAGAAATAAAAGTATAAATTGTTTTCTTCTCTGGGTTGGAAACACAAGTTAGTTGGAAGAAATTGTCATATGGCAATAAACTCGCTAATTGCGCAGGGTGCAAGGAAGTGTTTATTATATATTATTACTATTATTATAACAATATAAAAAGACATAAAGACAGTGATGACATAAGATATAGAGGCACGAGCAGACACAGTCAGAAGCAAACAAATGTTGAGAACTTCAGAAATGTGGACATTGAGAGCTATTGCAGGCAAAACTCTGAGAGACCGAGTGAGGAACTCCAGAATAAGGGAACTATGTGAGGTTGAAGATATCATCAGATGGAGTAGGCAGCCGAGGAGGGACTGGTTTGGTCATGTCCAAAGGATGGACAGCACCAGACTTCCTCATATCGTGCCACACAATCAGCCTCACGGAACCCGCCCTCGCGGTAGACCACCAAAAAGATGGAGGGATAGCTGGGGGTCCCTCCTTGCAGGAATAGCACCCCCTAGCATCAGGCGCTTGGTGCAATGTAGCGTAGAACTGAACAAAGCTCAACGCCAACCCTCGCACTGCATTTACAACTGTGAGACTGCCCGACCCAGGCTGAAATCCCGCAAGGGCTTCCTAAGATACACTGAGCCGCTCAAAACATCTCCAGAGGAAACCAGGCTCACTTTGTGGCGAGAAAAATCTCCAAAAGAGTTCATTGAACCTCAGGAGCAACTCCCCCCGGGTCACAGTCTGGACTGGCGCACCTGGAAATCACTAAATAGATTAAGAAAGGGCGTCGGCAGATCGAAAGATAACCTAAGGAGATGGGGAATCATATCAGACGACGACTGCCTCTCGTGTGAATGCGGCCTGCCGCAGACCACTGACCACCTACGAGATTGCCCTGCCTGCCCTGCTACCTACTCACTCGAGGACCTACTGAGCTGTAGTGGCGCAGCATCTGACGTTGCCTACTATTGGTCGAGAACTGTTTGAATGCTGCTGACACGAAGAAGAAGAAGAAGCTGGGGGTCCGCCTCGCAGGAAGAGCAGGCCTCTTAAAAAACAGACCTGAAGGTCTATTCAAAAGGAGAAGAAGAAGAAGAAGAAAAAGAAAAAGACAAAAATATACATGATTAAACTCATAAAAAAAACAAGTGTATTTGTGAGGATGTGGGTGTATTTGCATGTGTAAGAGGACGATGCGATGTGGGGACATATCTATCAATTAGAAAGTAAAACATATAAATGTTGATTATTTTTTGACAAAGCGGTTCTTGACAACCCCGAAAACCTCGTCATGAAGTAACCACATCATTTTTTTATAAAAAATATGAAGCTTTTCGATCTGACCATGACCATTGACCATACTCGACGGAGGCAAACCATCCCATGAGTTTCGCCACCGTGCTCAGTCATGAGGTCAAGAAACGCGACTTTTTTAAAGACTTTTGTATAGGCCATCTAAATATTGATTCCAACTGCACAAATGTTAAACAAAATTTGAAATATGCTTCTTTATTTTCAATTTCTGCGACTACCATTACAATAGAGATTTTTTTAATGTGATCTTTGATGAATTTCAATTTTAATTAAGTAAGTACACAGTATATACCATAGCTTTGACATCAAACATTGCTAAAGTATATGAGAAGGTTATTAAAAATAGAATTTTAAGTTATACTAATGACATAAAACTGATTAGTAGTAATCAATATGGTTTCCGCGAGAAATTGGGTACAGATGACGCTATCGCAAGACTGACGTCTAAAATTTGTGATGCTCTTGATAAACATAAAAAATGTATTGGAATTTTCATTGATTTACAAAAAGCTTTCGATAGCGTTAGTCATAATAGATTGATCAAAAAATTAAAATACGCTGGATTCGATTATATGGCCTTGAGTTGGATGCGTAGCTACCTAAATAAACGAGAGCAGTTTGTAAAGTTAAACGGTGTGCTTAGCGACCAGGTCAGTTCACAATATGGGATCCCACAAGGTACTGTATTGGGACCTGTACTGTTCTTGATATACGTTAATGATTTATATAAACTGGATCTTCACTCTAGTGTTATTTCCTTTGCCGACGACACAGTCATATTGTCTGTGGGAGAGACATGGAGTGAGGTAACTGAAAGAGCAAATAAAGATATAAATGTATTAAAGGCTTGGTTTAATTGCAATATATTAACATTAAATGCACAAAAAACTACTGTAGTGCCTTTCGCAATTCAAGGCAAAAATATACCAAATACGTTAAATTTTAAAATCCACCGACAGGATTGTGATGTATTTGGTTCTTGTTCAGAACCTCAGTGTACCACACTAAATGTGAGCAAGAATGTCAAATATTTGGGTGTCATAATTGAATCTGAAATGAAATGGAAGGACCATATATGTAAGACAGGAGAAAGATTGCATAAAATATTTTATGTTTTTTACCGTATAAGAAATTTTCTGGATATTGAAATGCTTAGAATGACATATTATGCATTGGCTCAGTCTGTGATGCAATATGGAATAATTGGATGGGGAGGGTCGTATCCTGCTCACTTGAAATTATTATATACCATACAAAGAAAGATTATTAAAATTATTTTAGTAAAGCCAAGCGATTTTCCCACTGAAGAGTTATTTTCTCAATTTAAAGTTAAATGTGTTATATCAAATAAATGCAATTAAACAAATATGTAAAGAATATTTCACTAACCAAATTCACCCTATAGACAATCTAAGAATTGGTCCTCGCACAAGTGGAATGATAAATATCCCAAAGAAAAATACATCTTTTGGCCAAAATCATTATTCATATTATGGGGTGAAGTGGTTTAATGATTTACCAGTGGATATGAGAATAGTGGCGCAAAATAATTTTGGTGGTTTCTTGGTATTGCTGAAAGACTTTTTGAAGTAACATTTTTCTTGTGTATTCATTGTGTGTTGTTTATTTTCAATTTGTGTATTTTTATTTATTCTACAGACCAATTTTGTATTTTTTTTCTCTCTTTATATATAATATTATGTATGTTTGTATCTAAATATGTATGTTATTGTAAATATATTAGTGCCTAGATTAAGATGTATGTATATAAATAGATTAGATAGTTTGTAGATTTGTGAAATGTGACTCACTTCAAAGCACGAGAAAACTCTTTTTGAAGTTGAGTCATAAAAAAAAAACAAAATTATAATGTATCTTTTTAAAAATTGTATATATTGTTGTATTGTGTATTTTTCTTTGTTATTTTTAATAATAAATAAATAAATATACATAATCCAGAATTACTCACATTTTTAAACACAACATTTTTCTATGAAATAACATTTTTATATTTTTTTTAATTTTTGTAAATAATTATCATTGTAACTTTTTCTCCTACCATAGATTTGTAAGAATTGTAATTTACTAGATGTCGTAGTTAGCAAATTTTGTCGAAAAAAACACTCTGTTTCACTTTTTGCACGGAGTATTAGACCAAGTATTTTATAATAAAAATCTATGGATTTAACAGATCGCTGATTGTCTACTTCGATAACCCCGTATGGAAAAATGACGTTTGAAATGTAATTAAATACCTACCGACTTACATACATGTTAGGTTATGAAATACATTTTAGGTTTTGCCTGTAAAAAATCCACAGGATTGAAATGAAAGAAAGGGTCACGTGTTTCGACAATTCTCTATAGTTATAACTAGATATGCTTTGCCATGCTAATTTTTAAGTTCGTTTCCTTTTTTCGTTGCGGAAAGAGCCGACTACGACCGATCGTGAAACTATACTTAAAATTTCTACAAAAATGAGAAGAAAATTTTGTAATCACCCAATTAGCATTTATTTAAAACTTCGAACGATACGGGCAATGTTGTATGTCTATATAAGTGACCGTAATGGTATCTGCTACCATTTATGTTGAAAGGCTCGTGCCTTACACACTTATTTGACTTAATGAATATACAAGGGATAATGACCAAAACCGAGAGGCGAATTAAAACAACACCGATGAGGTGACCTTACCCCGGGCTAAAAACGACCAACTTGTTCGAAAATTTCCAAAATCAATGATGTAATTAAATTTCCCAATACACGTAATATAGCCGCAAGCTTTCTATTAATTAAAGACAATTTTTATAATAGGCGCGGTCGGCCAGTAAAAATAATTATAGTTGTAATACAGTTTCACTCCTGTTTCATTGTTTCCATAGTTTGGACGGTCTCGACCAAATTAAACGCGGATATTGCAACATACAAAATATCGGTTTTAGTTTTGGGTTCCCCTTTTTTTATTATTTTATGCACATGCACGCCCTTAATGGGGAATTTAGGTATTAATTGGTATGTATGCAGTGTTGGAACAACAATAGGTAAGCATACATACATTATTAATACAAACAAATACAAAAATTAAATACAAAAGGGTAATAAAAAATACAATGTTAATTTAAAAAAGTAAATAGAGTAACAATGATAAAGGAATATGCAAATAAAGTGACATAAAAAAATGCTGAATTATTATTCTATGTAGACAAAAAAAACAAAGCAAAACAGTAACTAAAAAGTATAATTTGCTTTATGTAGCCTTTCTTCTTCTATCGTGTCAGCAACATATTTAAATAAACTTCTGCCAGTTCCTAGCAACGCCAATAGCACAATCATTGCCCACCATAAGATCCTGCATGCTGCAGTTTACTGGACTCGAGGGGCAGCTGCACAAATATGAGATTAATTACTATAGCATTGAAGAGAGGAAGGAAGGAATCGAAGGACAATGTAAGTAAATTAAATATATTGCTCAGAATTATTTGATAAGAACAAATTCTTTAATTTTCATAGATCGCAGGTCCTTCTATACACAGTCTAAACATTTTATTTTTGGTTTCCAAATTGATTTAACTAGTTACCTAAAAATATTTTCTTCTGTGTAGTCCACACAGAAGATTTTCCAAACATTTTCGTCTAGCTATCCCAGGAATTTTCAGCAATTTTCTGTAAGCACCACATTTCGAATGCGTCTATTCTGTCTCTCTATCTCTAGTTCGCAGAGTCCACGATTTTACTCCATAAAAGAAAATGGATAACACGAGTGTAAACACAATCATCACCTTCAGATTTCTGGATATGTTCCTGTCATTCCATATTTTGTTAAGACTGGTCATTAAATTTTGTGTCATTCCTATATCCTTCTCGTGATTTACATAAGTTTCACACTCTCCTTTGATGGTTACATTGTGGACCTCAGATAAACGATTTTTATACACCATCTCAAAGTCTGAATGAGCTCCTGTCATACAATTATCAATTTTGTCTTAGATTTATTTATTTTGATTCCTAGCTTTAGACTTTCCACCTTTAATCTGTGTAGTCGATCCACCATTTTGGTCACAAGTGTACCTACATGATAGTTAGACGTCCAAACTACTTGTTTTACGTTAAATAACCAATTTTACTGATAAGTGCTTGTGCTGCGCAATCTTACATACATGAAAGATGTTGGTAGCTATGTATAAATTATTGTATGACCTTTAAAAAGTTGATCGATTATTTCTGATAGGGCCACAGCAGTAGCAATTTAAAAAAGTGTCCTTAATACGCATCATCTCTTAATATATATAATATTTGCGTCTACCTTCTAAAAAAATATTTTCAATTAATTGCTGAAATACATATTTTTCTGTACTCTAAAGTTAAAAACCACTCATTTATGATCACACAATAAAGTCCAAAAAGAACTGAATATATTTATTTCAGAGGGCTGAATAAGTTTATCAGTGTCGTAAACTATAGGAGAAGATTCTGGAAGATGCTATAATTCACGATTGATCATTACTTGAATAAATAATTTTTAATTATTTTACATACTCCCGATGGCTGTACAACTCCGGTAGAGCTTTAGTCTCCTGAACAATGCATTTACAAGCATTTCTGTCAGCAATAACGGACTCCTAGTCAGTACATTCGGATCTCGTGAGACATTATCCATCAACCTCTGCCCTGGTCTTCCCAGAGGTCTCCTGCCTTCAGGGTTATATAACAGAATGCGTTGACTATTCATACATTTTTTCGTTAAGAAGTTTGAATATTTCTCTAAATACATAATAATTGCATGATTTTGTTAAGTACCCAATCCCTTTACCTAAGAATCTTTGCCCGAAGATAACAAAATGATTAATCACGTTTAAATAACTGGTCGTTTAAATCATTTACACAGTTAAGTGATTCTACTTAGATTTAATATTCTTCGATCATTTCCACCACGAACTTGAATCATTATAAATTTGTAAATGTATTTTTTACGAGGTGACGAAAGTATGTCAAAGATAGAACTATTACAAGATCGTCAAGTATGGGTAAGCGAGCGTTTTTCATGAATAGGGAAAAAATGGGAGGCATTCGTGTTCATTCGAATAGTTGATTTTATACGTGATCTTTATATTTATTCATTATATTTTGGTACTGAAATTATACATAATATAATTTTTTGCTAAAAATAATTCCATCAATAACAAGATAATAATAACAGTCAACAACTCACACGCACAGACACACACACCCTCTCACACACGTTCTCTCATATACACACCCTCTCTCACACATACACGAACACATACCCTCAAACACACACTCCCTAAAATACACGCTCACACACACACACACACACACCCTCACACACACACGCTCACACACATACATTCTCACACACACCTTCTCACACACACACCCTCTCACCCACACACATACACACCCTCTCACACCTCCCCCACCCACACACACACACACACACACACACACACACACACACACCCAAACACACACACACACACAGACAAAAAACACACAAATTGTTCTACTTTAAATTCACACACACACATATGTATATACACAATTGTGTAAAGGAGGGATATGAGATTAGGATGGTAAGAGGAAAAAAGATTAAAAACGAATTCCCTTCAATATTTCGCATCGAAAATTATCATATTTTACATAGAAGATGTTCACCCCGGCTATGAATAAAGTGTTGTGAGAATCACATACGCGTGGAATTGTAGCATTCTCCCTGACATTATTTGTATGTACATACTGGCACATGTAAAAGTTAACATATAATATTATCACGTCACATTATAATGATGCCGAGCAGATTAAATGGTATGTTGGTATAATTAAATGTGGAGTGTTGGTATATTTAAAAATTTTCGGTGAATTTAAAAAGTGGAGCCATAAAATTGAGCGGTCTTAATTCTAGAAGCAACTCATATATGTATACCATCATGCCGTGTCCCTCAGGGGTTAGGCAGAGAGAACAAAACCCCACATTTTTCTATCTTGCACATAGTCATACATTCTTCGCCTCGTCAACATTCATACATAGTCTCATACAGATTCGTTTGTAACATTTCTGCCTGTCAAAATATCCTTCACTTTCTTGAGCAGCTCCGACCTCTCATTCCTTTCCTGTCCGCATTTTTTATTTTCTTAGTCATTCATTCCTCAATGAGCTCACCTTCATTCTATTAATGACATCTTTCTTCATCTTGCATTCTTACCTTATGTCCTCATTTCTTAACCTGTTATAGATCGTTCTATTACAGATTCTTTTGATGATCTCATTTCAACTACCTAAATTTGTTCAGCTTTCATGCGACTTTTGTCATGCCCAGGTTTCGCTTCCATACGTCAAAGTTGGTTCTAAGTTAGAGTAATGAATGGCAACTTTGATGGTTTCCTTTGATATGCTGTGATCATTTATAACTGGTCTAAGGGTTTCATTCACTCTGCTTTCTGCCATAACTCTTCTTTCGATATCAGGCTGTCCATTCTGTTGAAACATGCTACCCAGATAGATTATTTTCGTCGACTTGGTCGATACATTCGTTTTCGACTTTTATTTGACACACTGTTCTGTTTTCACTCTTTTCGAAGACCATTATCTTTGCTTTGCTAGCCTCTATGCATCCTTCATATGACAAACTTACATGATACTGAAACTCTTCAATATTAGCAACACAGCACATAAATGTAACCTTTTCGTTTATTATTGTAATTTCCAATTATACTAGTTGCATGTAATACATGAGATATAGCGATAGTACGTACCAAACTATAAACCCATAAATTAAAATTAATGAATATTTTAAGATATTATGTTTTCTATAAAAAACATATTGGTTTGTAGGTATATCAAGATAGAATAATATGGAGGTCAATATATTGTATGAAACGATGTTGTCACTAAATTCATCTTTTATAAAAATTGTAAAAAAAAACTTCGAGGAGTACATCGAGGGGTGTTTCGGCTTTATTCGATATTTTTGAATACTTTGGAAATAAAGGCTGTTAAACACAAAAAATTCTAGTAGAAAATGTTTGAGGAACTCTAGAACTTTTTTTAAAAAATTGAGATTTTGTATTATTCTATATTTATACCAATTGTCAGTGTTCTAGTTTTAATGGTTTTTGAGATATATGGAAAAATCGTAGAATTTTAATGTACAGAAACCGCGTCTAGTAAAAATTTCGAATTCAAATGTATGCCAAGTTTTTTTTACATGTGTGTGTGAGGCGGTAGATCGGTTGGTCTACGTTTTATGTAGGTGTGCGTATCGGTAGGTGTACGTATACTAGAAATTCTTCTGTTTCCTCATAGTTTTAGTTGGCATACATTCATTGCCCTGACTAGGCATCTGTATCATATATAATCTAAGGGAAAAATAAAGTAGAAATTCAAAAATTGATAACCCCTGACTGAAACAAAAATTCAAAATTCTGAGTATAAATTTTTTGTAGGCCTATAACATTCTATATATTCTGAAAGTGTACGCTCTGTGCATTGAGCGGATCAAAAGTTATAAGGGACACACACACAGACACACTAAATGTTCTTCTCCGAAATCTGAATAAATCCATGTATGAAACATGTATAGTGCGAAGCCTCCAAGTTTGCGCAATGGACCCGGCATACAGATCTCGCGTATCTTGGGTTGATACTTTGTCGATATGTTAAGAGAAATAAATTATCTTGATTTAATCGACAGTTGGACTATATTTTGCAGAGTTTTGAATTTTTTTACAAGTCAATGATATTTTTTTTTTAATTAAGTAGATACCTTGCATATTACGGTTTGTAAAATTTCTTTCTTGAAAATGTTTTCAAACCCCGAAATAATATACACCTACCTTCTCTCATCAAAGCTTCAAAATAATATTTTTAAAATAATTTAATTTTTTATCGACTTCCCCGAATACCTTGATGCCATTACGTCAATTTCCGATACATTTATCCCTGAATTCGTGTCTTGGGTGTCGTTAAATAACGCTTGTTCATTTTTTTCGTCTAAGTAGCGTCTTAGCATAACGAGGTCTCATTATGTATATCCTCTCCATACTTCATACGAACAAATCGGATAATTGGTCCCTTATTATGGGACCTTGTTCCGTATGATATAAGGATGTAGGTACGCAAGGGTTTTTTACAAACAAAAAATAAAATTATATATTCCTATAGGTAAATGACACCATGAAATAACATAATGTATCTACGTTCACCAATATTTGGTTTGAGGTTGTTTGGCAAGAATAAATATAGAAATCTCGCAGAGCTAAATTCTGAAGGAAGGACTCCTGCAAACCTCGAAATGCTGATTGTAATAGGAAGCGTGAAGATTAAAAGAACCAAAGGTCACTTACCAACCCGATGGAGTGACTATGTCAAGTTTGCCAGAGGGTTTTACAATTATTACGTCTGTCAATGTGGAGTGATATTATTTGACGAGTGATTGGATGTAGCTGCCATCCTCAGTCCTAATGACTACACTCAATAGGAACACTCTTAAGAAGAAGAAAATTTGTGACAGATAGCCTTAAAAGTCACTTTTCATGGCCTGGGGTCCGCATGACTAATGGGTTTAAAGGAAGATCCTCCAACGGTGTTCTAGAATGTTTTTCGATATGTCGACACAGAGATGTTAGTGTGCTTATTCCAGTAGTATATGCTCATATCGTCCCTCTGCTGACTAACTGTCGTAACTGACATTTTTTGCAAAATCGAGTTAGGACCACCAATGTGTATTTATAATATGTTGTACGCATGTTCTCACTAAAGTTCTCGACTGTATCACCTCCCGTTAACTTGGAATAGCTTAGTGATTTGCTGTCTACGAATTACTGAAAATAAAATCTCACTAATAGACACATGTCCCAAGAACAAGTTTTTAAACTTTATTGGGACAGTGCCTATTGAAAAAAAAAACTATAATAATTTAAATTTTTGTACTATGATTCTGTTTATATTATGTAAACTTAAAAAAAACTGTAAATACGATTCTAATATATATAAGAATGATTCATATATATAAGAATACAAATAAAATATTAAAATATATTTACACCGTGTCACCGTGTGCTGGGAGAGATGAAAATATGCACGCGCAAAACACTAAAAACGCTCTCCTGAACAATTTGCATTTTGCAGATACGACTGTTAGTCAGGAGAGGAACGATATGTGTGCTCAGGTTTATCACAGAGATGACACGACATCAAATCTGATAAATAAAATTTGGATAGAAGAAAATTCAAAGAACGGTATCTGGTGAAGAATTTCGATGTTCAATAATTGACCGGATAAACTAGACTCTTTCATTCCCATGTATTGTAGCAGCAATTGCTTTGTCATTAGCTACAATCAAGCCGTCTTTATTATACTGTAGGTATTCTTCAATCGATAAGAAGATGCTAATTATCCTGGATCTCCCCGCAATCGTAAGATATATCTTCTTTCAGACCCATACCTCACATACAGAATCTTTTTGTGCCTTTTGTCACTTACGCGGAGTCTATTTTAAGTCCAACTTGTGCGATTTCTTTATTTGATTATTTTTAATTTACTTTTAATCACACCGTATTTACAATGACAACAATAAGTAGATTACTGCTGCCCAACTAGGAAATTCTGTTCTAGGGCTAGCATTTTACAATTTTTAGTGGCAATATATGCAATTATAAACCAGGTGATTGTTCCCGTTCCACACTATATAGGCACACGATCTCAACATTCTGCACTCACAATGAATCATTACATCAACAAACATATGGGCTCACACAAAATAGATTAACCAGGTCCTGATGTCCGCCATTGTACCTCTCATAAATGCAATCTCTGACGCGATTTTAATTTCAGAACCATATAAGAGACTATCTAACTACGCTGGTGTAGTTAATATGAATCACATGCTTCCCAAATCGAATGAAATATTTTTATGTGTTACTCAAAGGGCATCGCAAACACAATACGGCATAGTTACAAATGTTGTTAATAATTTTAATTACGATTTCTTGTATTCGTACTTTGATTAAATAAATTTTTAATAGTCATAATAATTTTTTTGCATTTTTTTGAGTGAACGGGTTACATTTTTTCATAGACAAAAAGTTATTTGTATAAAGTATTTGAATATATATTATGTGGTTTTCTAAGAATGCTAGATCACGGTAGTTAGGTAATGAAATGCGTTAGTCTGTAGACCTTAAAAAGGCATCATTCTCTTTTCCCAATTCCTTATATAATTACGATCGGCGCCACTGGTACCTGTGATTGACCACTTGACTGCCGAAAGAAGGATTATACGATCTATTGATTTTTTTATCAAATTACATCCCAACACTCAAATTAAACTTCATTTTACTCCTTTTTTGCTCTTAACCTTTACACGGTCTTAAGACAATGCCCCAACAAAGCTTCTCAATCTTTAATTCAATTTTCCCATGCCAATTATATATCAAATTATTAGTTGGTTGTTCAGTAAACTTCCAAATAATTAGAGATCTGAATGATTCGCGTGTTTTTGGAAAGTGGCATTATTTTTTAGTAAAATGGTGAGGAGAAATGTTAATTAAGAAAAATCAACGCATAATTAAGAGATTTTTCAATTTCCGTAATAAAGATTTTAAACTGTTTGAAAAGTTACATTTTTAGATTTACAAAATTAAGATTTAAAAAGTTACAAGATTAATTTAAGATTTTATACTGTTAAGAAAGTTATTTTTGCAATTTCCATAGTAAAGATTTTAAACTGTTTGAAAAGTAACCAACAAATAAAATTTTGCTATCCAAAATCCCCGATTGTTGGGTGTGATTAAAAACACTATTTTAACGCATCTTCTATAATTCATAGTTATTTTTTGTGTCTGCCAAAACATGACTATAGGAGGATTGAAGCTTATATGTAGGTATATTATTATGAATGATATAGTTTTATATTAATTTATTTTATATTTCTGCTCGGGAGACTAACAGGTCCTGACTGAAAACACAATTTAAAACTGTGTCTCCACCGGGAATCGAACCCGGTACCTTTGGATCAGCAGTTAGATACCTAACCTACTGAACCACGAAGGCTGACTAAACTTTTATTTATTTTGTCAACAAGTTATTATAGTCATGTTGAAAGAAGAGCAACTTTAGAGTTTTCAAGACTTTCTGTCTTAAATTCGGTGCACTCTTATCTTCACTATCACTGAGCAGTGAGCCAGTTGTTTCCACATGATTAGCTATCTTCGGCACATTAAGTGCAGTATCTGCAAAGTTTTAGAGTTCCCCGAACTCTTCGTATGTTCTTTATGTGTTCTTTCAGAGTTTTGCAAGGAGCCGTTATTAGTACCCATAAGCAGAACGGGTGGTGGTGGAGGAAGAGCAGTCATGTTGAAATATTTTAATTTAACTACTTGTATATAATAATAATAATGAACACTTCCTTGCACCCTGCGCAAGTGGCGAGATTATTGACGTATGGCAATTTCTTTCAACTAACCAGTGTTTCCAGCCCAGAGAAGCAATATTTGCTTGAGAAATGAATTTAAATAAATTTTTCGGCTGCTGGTAATCGAACCCAGGACGCCCGCACAGAAACCGAACGGCTTACCAACTGTGCCACGGCGGTCGGCCCTGCAGATTTCACCGACAGAAAATTGAGTTACAATAATTATTTTTTAAATATTTGTTTTTGTTGTATAATTATTGTATATTTTTTTACAAAAAAAGGGTCAGCCCTGCTCGTCCTCATTCGTCAAGTCTTTCTCTCCTGTGCGTCTCCTTTGCGCAAGTCTACCTCCTGCAACTCTCTTCTGATGGTGGAATGCCACGTTGTCAGTGATCTGCCTGGTCTTCTGGCCTGAACTTGAATGTCCATCGCTCTGCATATCAAATTGTCCTCCGATCTCCAAATGACATTTTATCTACTTATAATTTATTATATTCCTAACTCAATTTATCAAAATCTAGATAAATTTACAAATTAATAATTATTTGTTTTGTTTAAATATAATATTTAGTTTTCAGTTTCGCTATTATAGTTTTTGACTTTTACTTTTACTGACAACTTTTTACTTAGCTGGTATGAAGTTCCAACAAGAATTGTTCGCTGAATAGCTAAGTAATTTAAAATAAAGGTTATTTATGTCTAGGTATCTATATTGTTATATTCATGTAAATTTTCACTATGAAATTACTAAAATAGATAACATACCTACTTGATTTTGTTCGATCATTTTGTACATATATATTGAATTCTGATAGGTTTTGTTTATGACGCACATATACAATATGTCTTACACAAAACGATACAATTATCAAAGTTGGTACACAAATGTAACAAAACCAAAAATTGTATTAAAATCAAATCAAATATAGCGATATATGATCAGTTAGTAAATAATGATCAGTTAGTAAATACTTTGTTTGTTAAAAATGTAAACAAAACAATACATAAAATGGACAACATTTACTTATATGTGAATGTAAAAAAAACACAGAAAACAGAAAAGTTTAATTTAATATTATATAGAGAATGTAGAGAGAATTCAAAATCACATAAAAAAACAATATCTACTTATTTACTAAAACTGTTTATTTTTATTTATTTAGTTTTACGAATTAAAATAATAACTTATTCAAGGATATCAAAAGGTATTCATGGAAGACAATGGTGCACTATATCTCACAGATTAAGAACCATTGTTGTTGAAAGGATACATTTTTTATGGCTTACAAATATCAATGAAATATTTTAATTAATAGTCTCATCTTACGATTTTGTAAGTACACATCAAGTTTGACATATATCGGAATCTTAACGAGGTATGCAGACAATAAATATTATAATGTATGTATCTATAGATATTCATTACAAATAAAAAGTTAATATTCATAAAAGATAGATTTTCCGTAAAAAAATGTATTCTTCCAGAAATCATGTGATATAGAGATTCAGAATCTACAGACATGCATTTAATTGAACCAAAGAATGCCAAATGTTCTTTGAAATAAAATGTTTCTGATATTGGGTAATTAACTTGGAATTTTCAATTCCTTTGCTACAAATATTATTAGAAGCACTAATATTATTAGGGATTTGTTGATATTTAACACAAAATAATAAACTGTTAGAAAAACACCATCAATAATAAGGTGTACTGGGTAAAATCAAACAAAATTCACAACTACTTTTATATTATGATGGGATAAAGCTGGATTTTGTCAGGTGAAAGAACCGTCGATTAAAATAAATATATTTTCCTAGCACTTAAATTGTGTCGATTTTTAATAACGAGAGATTTCTATGGAAATATAAAAAGGCTTTGTTTACTCCACAACAAAATACTATTAATGCCACAATTAGCGTAAGATGGGCATAAAAATTTCTCAAAATAATAAAATATTCCTACCTACACTTTCGGCTACTTAAAAAAACGTTATCAAATAAATATTCGTGGATTTTTGGTGAATAGCGAGAGAAATTTTATATATTTTTTCGTTCGTTACGTATAAAATAGTATGACGCAAAACGCTGTCGGATAGGTACCATTAATGGTCGATTTATTAATGTAAAGTTGATGTGAGGTGGTTACATAGACAAGTGGTAAAGAAGACAAGTAGGTATGTTGGAATAGTTAAGACGGCCCATAGGGGGCAGGTGTCTCTTGTTGCAGGTGAAGGCACGCGTCCTCTACTTGAACGTGACATTTTCTTTTAAAATGAAATGCCAGCACACGTTCGTAGTACCTACAACTACACACGCAGACACATTTACACATATTATACACCCAACGGAAGTTATTACACATACACACGAAAATTCACAAGAACAACGTTTTCACAATCTAAACTCGAATTATTAAGAGTAAATTTTGTAGGTTAATCATGAATAAAATCTCGATAGAAACGAAGATGGAATTAATTTTTCACAAAGGAACCTGAAAGGACAAGTGCTTACTTACCTACATACAGGACGTCATCAGCAATCTACGGACAAAGAACAAAACTGTTGAATGTAGGTAGATACTATTTTAGGAAATTTGAAAATTGGTATCTGGGGGGGGGGGGATAATAAAATAGTGATTGATAAATTTATAAATTTATACTATCGGCCTTCGCGGATCAGTTGGTTAGGTAAGTATATGAATCCTGATCCAAAGGTCCCAGGTTCGATTCCCGGTGGAGATACAGTTTTTAAGTGTGTTTTCAGACTATATGAATGAGACAGTTAATATTGTATGTAAGTATCCAGAATGGGGAAACTTGTTATTGGGTGGGTGTTATATTAATATTAGACATATTACCTGTTACCCGAGAGGTATGTAATCCAACTGTCGATTTGTTCAAGAGAACTTTGTTCAATAAAGTATCAAGCCAGGAAACACGGGATTGTATGCAGAGTCGAGTATATTTTTACGGTTATCCAACTTTGAATTATCTGTGTGTCTGTGTGTCCTCCCCCCTTATAACTTTTGATCTGATGAATTTACAAAGCTCAAATATTCAGAATATATAGATAGTTATAGGCCTACAAAACTTATATACTCAGAATTTTGAATTTTTGTTTCAGTCAAGGGTTATCAATTTAAGAATTTTTACTTTATTTTTCCCTATATCTTGAAAACCATAAAAATTAGAACGCTGAAAATTGGTATAAATATAAACAAATATAAAACCTCAAATTGATTTTATTTTTCAATAAAATTCCAAAGAGTGTTTCAAACATTTTTTAGTAAGAAAAACTTTTTTTTTGAAAAGATGGCACGATAAAATAAATGCGTGTATCATACAATGCATGGACGTAAATGAAGCGAGCAATTTATGTCGAGAGAGAGAGAGAGAGAGAGAAGCCTGGGTTTCGGTTCTCTCTGCCTACCTCAAACTGGGAAATGTCGTGATGGTATGGTATGGTACTTTACAATTTTTGAAATGAAAACTTTGCACCCCATAGATAATGTTTTTCTTCATAGATCAGGTCCAATGACATTTATAACATTTAATGAATTACGGTCTAATATGAAAAACTTTTTAGATATTTTAGTAATATTATTAATAATTTGGCAAAACCTATTCTTAAAAAAACAAATGAAATAATTAAACAGAGAAGGTAATGAATATAAAACGACCAAAACCAATTCCATATTTTTATATGATATTTTTATATAAAAAATGAATATGGCCTTATTAAACAAGTACACAATATAATACTTCTTCCTAAGTCCCCTTAATAAGCATACCTAAATGCTTGTGCTATAGGTGATCGAAATCGGTCGAGGTAGGATTCGAACTCACGACCACTGGATTACCAACCCAATGCGCTAATCACTTTGCCATCGACCAATCTGTTGAAAATAAAATTAAACAAATTTTCAGTAACCCGTTTTAAATAAATGTCCGATTATCTATTTTTGGCAATATATTATGTACTACCCCAATACTATAAAATAATGTTGCCAATCATTCAACTTGATTATAATAACGATTTATAATATTTATGTAATATACCGTACATTAAAATCATATTGCTTTATCACAACATAAATTAAAAATATTTGTCAGAATAATTTCGCTTATAATTATATACTAAATCATTTGTTATTTGACGCGTAATGTAATATGGACATTCCTGGTATATGAATGATTAATTTATATCGTTCTTTGATAGCTCGCTCGACGTACTCACTCAGTTTGCATTATAATCATAGATAAGCGGGTTGTGTTGAAGAGGACCATAAATAACAAAAGTAATGTAAAAAAATAACCCATAAACTATTGAGATATCGGTACTTAAATGGAAATTGCAGAAAAAATATCTTCAATATCGCTAATATTTATCCGTAATAAAAATTGCCAAAACACAACCGTAGGCATTTTTATATGCGAGTCGATCCATACATAAATATTAAACAGACTAAATTATTCAGTAGGTACCTCTGAATTGCGTAGTTGCAGGTTTTGTTCTTGTCTATGCGTTTATTTTTGTCTATACAAAAACTACTTAAATTAAGATGATATAAGTTAAGAAGGGGACTGCTGCCAACGTACCTATTTTTTCAATTTGATATACCATCATCATTACTAAACGAATCATTTTGAAAAAAATAACCTAGTTAGTTTGGATATTAATAAAGAGAAATATACTTTAACTTTTTGATTGTGGTCTGTATATATTCTTGTAAGAAAATAATAAGCATACCCCGATTTAAGATATTTATCTTAAATTTCTAAAAAAATATAAGGTTAAGAGCAATTTTTTATCTATACTTAAAAGTAAAGACTTTTTGATTCTACATTATTTCCTAACAAGGCGAAATAGGCCTATCGCGCAGAATAAAAAATTAATGTAGAATCAAAAAGTCTTTACTTTTAATTATAGATAAAACTTATAATGGAATTCTACCAAATAAAAACTTCGTCGATAATTAAGTAAAGAGCAATATTTTTTTATAAATTAAAGAAGAACAAAATACCTGGAAAAATATGATATGACGTTGCATTAACGCATCAGGTTAAGTAAATAAACCAAAAAAACTTTTATTACGCAATGGCGCTGAATGGAAAATAAAAGTTTTTTAGGTTTATTTACTAAACTTGAAGCATTACTGCAACGTCACATCATATTTTTCTAGATATTTTTGTCTTCTTTAATTTAAAAAAATATAAATATTACTCTACGCCTTATAGTTTATTAAAAATATGAGATAAACGTTGAAAATCGGGGTATGCCATTATTTTTCTACAAGAATTTATACAGAACATTATCAAAAAATTAAGGTATATTTTTATTTATTAATATTCAAACTATCTAAGTTATTTTTTCAAAACGATTTGATAAGAAATAATGATGGTATATCAAATTGAAAAATAGGTACGTTGGTAACAGTCCCCCCCTTAAGTAGGTATACCTACGATGAAATTTCGTGTAAAATGAAGATAGGTACAAGTCGAAAAACCAACCATTTTCTACTAATTTGTGAAATTTTTCATGTAAATTTTACGTCGTCTTATGATCTCACAAACTTTGTTTATAAACGCGTGGTTGTTGCCTTAGTAGGTACATATTTTATTGTGATAACTGCGATTTTTTAATGGCAATTTCTCCCAAAAAAAATACGTTTTCAGCTCAAAAAAAAATATTTTTAAACGAATCTCACTTCTGCTGTATGGAATCAAATCCTGGACGTCAACACAAAAGACACCTGTGTAAATGTAAGAAAGACCAAGGCCAAAGAAGAACCCACGTTGGAAGGATCATGAATCCCAATTGCTTCCCTAAAATTTAGTGCATGCAATAGAAGGCCAGGGGCAAGTCTGGTCCAACCAGCGAATCAAAACCCTCACGGTTATCCATATCACGGATATAATTATCATATATGGAGTTCTATGACACCTAAAGATATTATAGAACTCCATATAATAATTATATCCATCATATATTATGGGTAATAGTGAGGGTTTTTATTTCGCCGGTTGGACCAGACCGAATTGTCATAGAAAAAGGTTGCAAATCTATTGAAAAAAGAAAAAAAAACATGTAAAACACTATTAAACATATATTAAGTCTGATTCTATAACTTTTTAAGAACGTTCCTGCTAAAATAGTTGTGTTCCTATTCCAATTCGTGCAAGTTGATATTTATTTCCTATTCAGAATATTTCTTACTCCAAGTAAGTCACGCATTAGTTCAATTTCTTATTCTATAACCACATTTTTTAGTCTAATCAACAGTCAAAATGTTCCCAATTTTAGTTCACACCTAATTGGAACCGTACTAGTTATTTTCAAAGCAGTTCGGGATATTTTAGTTACCTAAGTTGAAAACACCATTTGTGTATAGAAAAAAAAATCTAAGATACACTAATATTATAGATTTTAGTTTTAGAAACAACGTCAGATACAGAATACGAAATTAACTTCAAATGACCTTAATTCTAAAATTTTAGAACTTTCCTATTTTAGTTCCAAAAGCTACTGAATTGGACATATTATAAAATATGTTTTACGTTTGGCTTGCGCCAAAAAATCTAAAAATATATTGAGTTTCCATTCAATTTCAAATCACGTTCATTTTAACATTGCAAATTCTATGAAACCATTTTATATAAAATAGGATATCACAATCTATTTTCTGTATGTCTTTGTGGTTAAAATGGCGTTTATTTTACTCAGCTATTTTTAAACATTCAAATAGATAAGTAATCGACAGCTGAAGATGGACGTAGATCTAAGAAATGATATTCGTGACAAATTTTTGTATATGAAGTGTTTACAAATAGTTTTTTAGCGTGATATTCTGTTCCTTATTTGATTTAAAAATATACGATTCTTACGAATTCTAATTGCGCACATCTTTGAAAATCCGTGTCTGCATCCAAATTGTGTGTATTTATTTTACGACAGACGAATATTTATACCCAATCTGCGTACATTTAAATGTCAATCTAGGGTGATAACTTTATAATTTTCAATGTTAATACGTTTCCTGATAAAAAAAACCAAGTCGTTTTCTGCATACGAAATATTTCTTTCATCAATCCATAAATGTTTAAATTTTCCTGCAGTGTGTATCTAGTCAAATTTATTTCCATTTGAAAAATTAACATTTTGTTTACGTATTTTTGTTTCTATCGGTTTATTCTAGGTTGGTGATTTGTTCAAGTTGTTCTTTGATTCTTTATTCCTTAAATAAAAAACCGTGCACGATCACGTGCATCCATCTTCACTGGGAAAAATTTTATTTTATTTTTATATTGCTTCTCGGACAACTAAAAGGTAGGTACTATCCCAAATATTAATTTAACACGCACCCAATAACAAGTTGCCTCATTATGGAGACTAACAATATTAATCGCCTCACAGATCCAGACTGAAAACACAATTAAAAATTGTTTCTCCACCGGGAATCGAACCATGGACCTTTGGATCAGCAGTAAGATACCTAATCAACTGAGCCACTAAGGCCGAATAAATTGTTATTGGGTGCCAACCTACGTCAAGTTCTTTTCATTCTTTCTACTGTTTATTACAAGATTAAGGAGTATCCAAAAGTCTCTGTAACTTTACACATCTTCTTCAGACATATTGCTTTCTATTAAGGATAAAAATTTACTATCAATATAGAAATTAAAATAATTTATTAGTTATTAATTATGACTCAAAACTGTCTATATTTTGTATGAATATTAGAAGTATCAACAAAAATCTTGATGAAACACTTGTCATCTTGAACTCTATGAGACATTGTTTTGATATTATAGTATTGAGCGAAGCTTGGTTAAAAGAGACAATGACTATACCTAATGTTAATGGTTTCTCCACTTATAATACAAATAAAAGCACTTTTCAAAATGATGGAATTGTCATTTATATCAAAAAAGATATATCAGTGACTGTGGAGGAAGTATCCATTCCTTATGCGAACTGCTTGAAACTTCTACTAAATAATGCAATCAGCTTGATAACTATTTACAGATCTCCATCTCAGGCAAATATAGATACTTTTCTGCAGGCTCTGGATAATTTGCTTTCTTCGGAATCAATGCATCAGAATTTAGTTTTGTGTGGGGATATTAATATAAATATCCTAGATACAGATAGTACAAGAACACAACAATATTTGTCGCTTTTGACATTCTATGGATTAAAATCTGTAATTAATTCACCTACTAGAATTTCACAAACAAATACAAGCTGCATCGATCATATAATGATTAAATCCAAACTCAATCATCAAGGAGCTGTTTACAGGACTAATATTACAGATCACTTTGCCACAGTGTTAAAATATACCAATCTCACTCTAAAAAGAATTCACAAGAAGGAAGATATATACAAAATAATTGTCGATAGTGAAGAGTTGAAAATAAAGTTAAATAGAGAATCTTGGCACTCCGTTTTAAATTCAAATAATGTGAATGAAGCTACTGTTAACTTCATAAAGTGCTTTAAAACTCATATTGATAATTGCTCATCAACGAGAATAACACATATTAATACCAAACACTTAAAACCATGGATTACTTCTGGAATCATCAAATGTCTCAAAAATCGTGATAAACTACATATTAAACAACGAAGGGATCCAAATAATAGAGAACTACTAGCCTACTACAAGCGATATAGAAATTGGTGCACCAAATTAATTAAAATAATAAAGCAATCATACTATAAAGAGAGGCTTAATAAGGCTGATGGTGATACAAAACAACAATGGAAAATTATAAAAGAAGCAGTAAATTTGCAACAAGATACTCCTTCCCTAAAGAAACTTAAAATAAATGATAATATTGTGCTAATGAAAGATAACCCTAACTTATTAACAAATCATGCCAATAACTTTTTTAGTGAAGTAGGTCAAAAATTTGCCAATAATTTGTGTAAATTAAACAAAACTACTGAAGAAGTCCTGGTGAACAACTTCCAACCAGCTTACAGTGATCATTGTTCAAACTTTTATTTTAAACCGACAAATGATGCTGAAGTATCAAAAGTAATAGGTGATCTTAAATCAGGCTTCTCTAGTGGTAGTGACGGCATCAGTTCTATGATTTATAAACAGCATTGCTCAAACTTATCTAAACCTATATCACACCTTGTAAACCTTAGCTTTAAGACTGGTATATTCCCTGATCATTGCAAGAGTGCCAAAGTGATTCCCCTTTTCAAGGGAGGTGACAGTTTAAATATAAATAATTACAGGCCTATATCTCTACTTAATACCTTATCTAAAATAATTGAGAAACTAGCTAAAGTCAGGTTAATATATTACGTTGAATCTAATAAAATTCTTTCAGCTAACCAATTTGGTTTTAGAGAGAACATGGGGACAAGTGATGCTATTCTAAAGTTGATTTCTATGATAGTAAATGCGCTAGATGCGGGTGACAAGGCTATAGCTTTGTTTTTGGATTTATCGAAAGCATTCGATACTGTTTCTCATGGTATCCTTCTCAAAAAACTTAAAGCACTCGGCATTAACGATAAGACTTTGAATTGGTTTAAAACATACCTTTGTGGTAGAACACAATACGTGGAAATTGATGACTATAAAAGTTCGAATAATCAAATTTCATATGGTGTTCCACAAGGCAGTGTTATTGGCCCAATTTTATTCTTAATATACATAAATGATCTGTGTAACTTAAATATTTCTGGCACTATTGTTACTTTTGCGGATGATACCGTGTTAATATTTACTGGCAATTCTTGGGGGGCAACATATTCAAAATGTAATCTTGGATTAAATGTTGTAAAAAATTGGCTTGATCACAATATTTTGACCTTAAATTCAAGCAAAACTAAATATATTACTTTTAGTATTTCTTCCAAAAGCCAACCTTCAATTCAAAAACCTGTAATAATACATAATTGTTCTCATACTTGCACTTGTGAATCCTTAGAAAGAGTGGACAGTATCAGGTATCTTGGTGTAAAAGTTGACAAATTTTTGAAATGGAATGAACACATACTTCTTATATCTAATAAAATTAGAAGATTAACATATATACTCAAAGATCTTCGATATATTTTGGATAAAGATAAACTGAAAACTGTATATTTCTCTTTTGTTCAGTCTTTGCTGTCATATAGCATAGTATGCTGGGGGGGTTGTTACAGAACAAATTTAGAACCACTAAATATAGCACAAAAATTGATCCTGAAGGTCATGTATAGAAAAAAATTTGTATATCCATCTGAACTATTATATAATGAGTGTAAAGTTATGAATGCTAGGGAGCTTTACATTTTGAAAGCACTGTGTAAATTTTACAGCTGCATTGATTTGGCACAGAGAACTCAGCAGGTGCGTTTCACTAGACTGGGAGCTTCTCTAAATTATCAGCCGATAATTGTTAAATCAACATTTGGACAGAGAAATTATTTTTATCATGCACCATTACTGTTTAACTTCCTTCCAAATAATATAAAAGCATTGAAAACGCTTGCTTTGTTCAAGAGCAATGTCAAGCAGCACATTTTAATTAAAACCTCTCCCATCAATTCATTTTTATTTTAATATTTTTATTTTTTTGGTAGCCTTTGAAGTATATGGTCACCCTATACATGTCATGTTCTTTTGTGTTAGTTGTCTGTGTGTTGGGTGCATAGATATTATTGTCACAGTTATCTTCCTTGTGCCCAACTGCAGACAACATTGTAACATAGTATTTGTTAAAAAAAATTTTTTTTTGACTTAGTGTTTGTTAATGTTTTTGTTTGTTTTGTTATTCAATATTCAAAAATTATAATATTGTTCTTATTTCACTCGTTGTTGTAAAGTCGCTCATCTCGATACAGGTTCAACCCTAGTGAGATGATTGACTGTAATGTTTTTTATGTTCCATTATAATTGTTGACAAAAATAAATAAATAAATAAAATAAATATAGAAATTTTACTAAATACAATTTTTATAAAAATCAACTACATGTTATTTTATTAAATTTATTTTAACAGGTAAAAAGTCCATCTCGTCTTTATTAGTTTATGGCCATTATATGTAGAGTTTTATTCAAATTCGATAATAAAGTAATCTTTAAAAATTACTTCATCAATTAAACAACTGTTGGTTTAAATACAAATATTTGTTATGAACTTAATTTGAAGAGGGTTTTTTTATTTCATTTTTTTTATCGTCATTAATTTAAGAGTAAAGCTTTTTGAATCTAAATCAATTTTATATTTTTTTGTGTATTTTGAGTCAGTGACGTATTAAACTAAATTTTATATATACCCATGCCTCATTGCAATCTTTTTGATAAGGCATTGCAAAAAAAAAACTATTGTATAAATTACTAAAATTATGAATTTTATTTTTATGTTATTGGAACATTATATGTTAAATGAATAAATATATGAACTTGGTTGTTTCAATTATGAATGAATTTTCAACGGATTATTGTTTCATGGTTATAAGTACATACTTCGATGATTATTTATTTTAAAAAATATTTTGATCAACATTTAAAGGCTAAATTTAAAAATATTTTAATTTAGGTTTTTTCCGGTGTTTTATGTTGATCCTTTATAAAAATCTTTTCTACACATCCCTTATTTTGATAAAAAGGTATTCATGTTTACAGTTTAATAACAATTTTCTTTAATTCATCGATTTAAATTCATAGACAAATTGTTCAAGCAATGTCCTTAAATATCATAGACAAATTGTTCAAGCAATGTCCTTAAATATCAAGAGACCCAAATCACCGACCTTCAAATTAGGTTAAATTGTGTAAGAGGAAATAAATTATATACAATTTAGGTGGTCTTATAATTTAACGTTTAACCAAATAAATATGATTAAAATAAATATTAAACACTAAAGTTAATTTTAGGTAAATATTCAATCAGAGGAGCACATTATTTAATGTTTCAAATTTAAACGATTTGATGAAGGTTAAAATATAGAAGCATGTTGGTCAAATCAAAGTATGTAGATATATAATAAATCATATTTTTTTTATTTTGTAATATTATGAAAAAAACTTTGTTATTTTAGATAGAATTGAAAGAAAACATCGTTTTATTTTATTGAAATTATTTTTTATGAAACATCGTGGATATTCCTAATAAATTAATAAATAAAATTCACTTTTATGGTGTAACTATGAGGATGGACTAGTAATATAAAACTATCTATATGAATGACCAAACTATATACAATATGAAGTGGAATAAACAATATTTTAATTTCAATGGTAAATGCAGTCAAAAAGAGTATAGAATCGTAAATAACACAATTTTATAGTAAAACACTGTCATTAATTCAGGTAAAAAATATATTTTAACATGATAATGTATGATTGAACGAGATACTGTAAGTTAGATGAAAATAAACGCCTTAACATGGTTTGAACACATAGAAAGAATGAGTGATGAGTGTCTGAGAAATAATAATAATAATAATTTGTATAGCGCCGTTTAATGATTCAAGATCATTCCAAGGGCGCTGTTATTTAGATAGATATTATATTGCTCTACGAAACAAAACGGTTTTCAGTCCTTTAGAGAAAGTGCTCTTACTATTTGCACTGCGGACATCTAGAGGCAATTTATTCCACTTTGTAGGACCACTCACACCAAAGCATCGATCGTAGTAAGCCGTTTTATTGGCTCTGTTCAACTCCTTTAGGGAGTTGGTTTTCTGTGATCCAGAAGACCTAAGTGTGAGATGCCTCCCAGAGAGATCTTTTCTCTGACACAGCTCTTGTATGTATTGTGGTGCTAGGTTATTTAAAGCATTAAACACCGTTAAGCAGATTTTGTAGTCAACTCGCTCTGGACACTTCAACCAATGCAATTTGTTAAGTAGTGGAGTTATGTGACATCGTTTTTCCGCTCCATAAATGAGCCTTGCCGCTGCATTAAATACCATCTGTAATCTATCGAGCTGATACTTTGGCAATCCATCATAGATGCCATTACAGTAATCTAGCCAGCTGAGAAAAAGAGTATATAAGGCTGATAGGAACGTAAAGCAGAGGACGTCCAAGGAAAAGTTGGCAAGATCACATAAATGGAATTTTGAAATATAGATAGATACGTTTGAAAGAATAACAGAAGAACGTGTATGAGACGATCCATGGACGTGAATAAAGCGAGAAATGTGGAGTTTGGCGTTCGGTTCTCTCTGTATTCCTCAAATAGGGATATAGCGTGATGGTATGTATAGTATGTAATATTACAAAAAAACAGAGCTTTATTCCACACCGTGTAAGAATATTTAGAGGATATTCAATAAGCCTCAATTAGAGCTTTCACCGTACATATACAGCTAGTCGAAGTCTAAACTACACAAATATCGTATAAAATTCAAATTAATGTGATATCTATACAAAAAAATGTTTGGCAAGTGCGTATATTATTTTCGCACTAGCCAATAGCGCATTGACAATCTCGGTCTCCGAAACAGCTGCCATAAATAGCGGTATCAACGACAACATCAACCAACAAGATCTACAGCGAACGCAGGTAGTCGGCGCGTGCAGAAAACCGCTGTTAATCGTGTATAAAAATATTTTGACAGGTTAATTTCAATAATAAATTGTTACGGCCGAAAGTAGGGCACGCCAATTAAATTTGTATACAAAATTAATTACATTGTAATAATGCATCCCAGAGTAAGGAGCAGCCAATATTCGCGGTGACAACATACCTCCATACTTGCTCTGTGCGCAGACCTCTTCTTGTTGTCTCCATAGAAAGCTGTCGAACAACGAAAATGGTCAGAGTCCTACCTTACTTGATCTTTACATAATAAGATATTGTCCAAATTTTAGTACATTATAAAAATGGAAAGTGAACGTGCGTATAATGTTAAGACCAAACTGCTAATTAGCTTTATTTTAAAAACGCATAATGATCAAGCGGCAATTTTACTTGCATTTTTAAATGATCACTTATTGAAGAACGTTTATAAATATCGATACGTATAAAAGTTCAGATTTAAAGTTAATATTTATTTATTTTACATTTATTTATTTATTTGACTACACGGCTTTACAATAAACAATATATAAGCATTTTATAATAAACAATATATAGAACCTATTGCATAATTATTGTCTAAATATGTCGCATTTTAGAGTAGGTAGGTATTTAAAACCTACATTTTTTTTTGTATTACTTTTCGAGCAACTTTCAGGCAGTATGTCAAAATATTTATTTAACACGCACCCAACAACAAGCTGGCTTATTTTGGAGACTTATTATATTTATCTTCTCACAGATCCAGACTGAAAACCAAATTGAAAACTGTGTCTCCACTGGGAATCGAACCCGAGATAAGACGTCAATAATATGATAATAAAATATAAAATAACTTTTTCGACGAATTCACACAGAACGTAATCAATCATAATAAGTGCTTTCGTGTGTCCACCATCCATCGTTCGATGGCGCAATCCATTGAATGTTTGGTGGACTTCTGGTTTAAATGGATGATTATACTCACTCAATGTGCGATTTTGTAAAAGTTTACTGAAGGTACAGAAGCAATAAAACATAGTTACACTGCATCTGTTATTATTTGGAAAATTGTCAATAATTATCAACGATCCATAGTGAAAGTGAAGAATGAAATAGGTATAATTTATTTAAAAGAACGTGTTCATTGACAAACTTGATCGACGTAGCGCGACTGACTCTAGATATGTGCGAAAATAATTTATTTATTTATTCATTTCTTGCAGAGTGAAGTGCACGATAGCGTGTTTCTTTAAGCCGACCCAAGGTAGGGGAAGTCTCAAGTCGATTCAGCTGAATACCATAAAATGTGTAGGTTCCTAAACAAAATTAAAAATTTACCATTAAGGTCCTTGTTTACGCCAATGACCTTGGGCATATGGGGGTACACAAATATGCACTCTTATTATCTTCTAATGTATGAAATTCGAAAACATATTTTATGTCACCAAATCTGTGATATCGAAATTTTTAAGTGAAGAAATATTGTTTTTTTTAACAGCAAGAATAGTAATTGGAAAAGTAAGAAATTATTCTCTTTCGATTCAAAAATAGTGTATATACTAATCATAGGCATAAATATAAATGCTTGTGCTGTAGGTGAACGAAATCGGCCGTGTCAGGATTCTAACTCGTCACCACTGGAATACAAAATCAGGGGCGCTAACCGCTCTGCCACCACCAATTCAAACTGATTATGTTTCTGCCTCTGATGAGTTTTAAAAAATATTAAAAAGCGATTACGAACCTCCAATGTCATCACGAGACAGCTAGTATTAACTATATTTTATTAAATCAAGAATAATCTTAATTTGATATCAAAATATTGGTTACTTTATATCATAAAATTTTCATCATTATTATTTAATAATGTAATCGAGTCTTGATATGACAATCAGGTGTATACATGTACTTGTATGAGAATATATAATTAAAAATATATCAAGTATGATGCTTGTAAACATACTTAGGTATACATTTTAAGTAATGGATTTTTAAAACTACGGTATTTAAATAAGATTTTTTTATTATAAAATAATTATGTTATGAATACAAAAAAATACAGTACCTATCTACATATATATTTATAAAAATAATTTAAGTATCCTATGTCTCTATTGGTTTAAATTTTATTGTAATCAAATTAGGTATGTACATAGGTACCTATTCATATTTTTACTCCTCACTTACCCAAGGGGACATAATAATATGTATAGTGGGTAGATATGAATTCGCAATTTTTAAGGTTATATTTTTTATTGCAGATTATCAACTAGTATCATGCTGAGACTGTATTCTGTAAGTTTCATCACAATGTATCTATGTATGTGTGCTGAGTACAATATGCTAAGTACGGCGCGCGGCGTGTTAATTCTACTTTATCGATTATAGACTAAATTATAACTATGTATTATAGACTAAAGTACACATTCGATTATTTTCAAACTGCTAATTTGTATAGGTATCTAATATTCGATTAGTCCCCATTATATACCTATTTAAGATCATGATCAGATTCAATTTTTTAACTGTCAAATATACAGGGTGTCCCAAAAAGTATGAATAATCGGTAAACCAGGGATAGAGGACCCTTAGGGCTATCCAAAAACCTCAATGTATGTTCTACGATTTTTTTTCGTTTTCGAGTTATAATTTTTTTCGAATTTTTTCGATAAACTCCGACTGTCATGACATAATTGGTCACAGAAACGCTATTTATTAAGATACACCTTTCATTATTTTATTCAAAATTGTTGAATAGTGTACGTTTTAGATTTAATATTTTTTTATATCCAATTTGATATAATATGTTTAAAAAAAATGTTGTATCTCAAAAATAGTCAAATCAGAAAATTAACAAAAATGTTTGAGGTCGATTTAAAAATAGTAGGTCACATAAAAAAAAATTCCCAAACATTTTTCAAAAACTACCTTATTTTATCTAGTATCTACCCTGTAAATTTCATTTTCCTATTCCTACGGGATCATACTTAAAAACGGTTTTAAAATACGAGATGGCGATATCTCACGTAATGAAATACATACATTTCCATACAAAGATAATCATTTATTATTCTACGAGTAATACATGTATTAGAATGATAAATTTAATGTATCAAAATTTCACTACGTAAGAATCTACCTCTCGTACTTTCAACCGTTTTTAAGTATGATCCCGTAGTAAAAGGAAAATGAAATTTACAGGGTAGATACTAGATAAAATAAGGAAGTTTTTGAAAAATGTTTGGGAAATTTTTTTTATGTGACCTTCTATTTTTAAATCGCCTCAAACATTTTTGTCAATTTTCTGATTTGACTTTTTTTGAGATACAACATTTTTTTTAAGATATGGTATCAGATTGGATAAAGAAAATTATTACATCTAAAACGCACACTATTCAATAATTTAAAAAAAAAATAATGATGGGTGTATCTCAATAAATAGCGTCTCTGTGACCAATTATGTCGTGACAGTTGGAGTTTATCGAAAAAAATCGAAAAAAATTATAACTCGAAAACGACAAAAAATCGTAGAACATACATTGAGGTTTTTGGATAGCCCTAGGGGTACTCTATCCCTGGTTTACCTATTATCCATACTTTTTGGGACACCCTGTATAGAAGTGGCACCAAGCTCAGAAAACTAAAAAATTGATATTTTTATTTTCAAATTGCTTTCATAAAATTATATCGAGAAATATCAAGTTCCATAGTAAAATATTTAAATTGAAAAAAAAATTGAATAAACTCATTCCATGAAAATGCTGAAAATTTCAATAAAAAATTTGAATATTTGTGGAATTACTTAGTAGTGAAGAGTATAGCGTTGGCCACAATCCACCCGTTTTATAGGTATTACGAATATTTTCAAAGCTCACTTTGTGTCACATTTAAGTATTTCTCATTTTTCAATATTAAAAATAATTCAAGCTGCCATATTTTGGAAATAATCGATATAGTTCGCCTTACTGTTTTAGTTGAATATCATAAAGTGTTTTAGAATCAGATGTCTTATGAATATTGACTTTTCATGATTAATAATATTAATATGATTCATAATTAAGTCTCAATTGGTTATGCATTCATTCATTCATTCATACCATCACGGCGTATCCCACAATGTGGGGTAACCAGCGAAAGGTGTGCGGGTGTGCATTGCCTTATAAAAGGGAGAACAACACATCTATGTTTACCCACACACCAGTCTCGTTTCACCAAAAAAGGCACTACATTCAGAATGGGTGGTGAACCTCATTGCTGAACTATGTGAGATGTTATTGTTGCCTGTTGTATTTTCGATTACCCGGCTCTTACGGGACACTAGAAATCAATGATTTAAAAGAATGGAAGCACTTTTTCTATCAATATGGAATTCATACCATTAATAATTTCATAATTTTGACAACTGAAAGGAAAAATCAGTTAAATAATTCATCATACAATTAATGACATATTTTGATATCTGCAATGTGAAAAAACACTATGTGTTATGCATTTCTTATTCACAAAATAACCAATATATTGAAACAAAAGCATCTTGATTTAATGGCTTTTTTGACTTGTGAATAAAGAGTGTAGGTATAATTTGTTTTCAATCCAATTATTAAAGTCCATTTCATCAAAAAAAATAAACCCTGAAATAAACTTGTCCAGGAGCACCTATCCCGCCTATGTCGATTTTCATATCGTCAACTTCGTCATGTAACATATTGATTTGCATTATAATATATAAAAACGCTTTTCACTGATGATTTGCGCACTAAGATATCTCTAAATCAAAACTTAATCATCACACTGTTTCATCGTGGTTTCACACGTTATTTAAAAAAAAATACTCAATAAAAAATTCAGATTAAAACGTTATTTATACGACGTACCAAAAACTAAGAGCGATCTTTATGATCTAATATAGAATTAAGGTTCTCTTTGTATTTATCGTTCCTATGTAATGTAAATTAGTTTTTTCATACGCGAAAAGTTAGACACTTAATAAAAATGTAATAAGTGTTTACTAACTGATTTATCGTTTGTGCCATACTCAATACATCAAATAGGCTTTGCTCATCCAATTATCGAGGTAATAAAAATGATCATTATAAATGGGATAAGAATAAGATGGTGTAATATTAAAAGACGCAGGTAGGTACTTGATAAGTACCATATTATTTTTGGCTGTAAATTACACACACTTCATTATCAGGTCTTTCGATCCTTGGTCAGTTCTTAACATATTTTGTTTTCACCATATTTAAACAGGATCATTTGCACCTTGTACCTACGATATAATTATTATTTGGCTATATTTTAAGAGAGGCCATATTTAGAATTAATTTTCGCATTAAAGGTTTGAATTTCATGGCCAACATAAAGTACATGCCGACTAGTATTTATAATCACGGATAGGTCTTTATTGCCAATACCATTATCATATTTTATTGAATAATTTTATTAATTATTCGAATACAAGCCTTTTTAGTCTTTGCTATTTTGAAACAATGGAGAGTTATGAATTCGAAGTATAAAAGCAAATTATTCTATGAAATTATGTGGGAATTACAAATATATGAATTTCATCAAATATGGTACCTATCATAAAATGTAGAGCTTCAGCTTTTAATTCAATTGACAAACGATTTATAAAAAATGATGTATCTGAATACTTTTAGAAGCCAATAGCAGATAAGTTTACCGTATTATGAACATCGTTCATTTCATTTCTATGATTTTATCTGCCAAACCTTTAATATACTAGAATCAAACAAAAAAAATACCAATATATTAATTTAGGCAGTACCTACCATCTTTCGGTGAACTATTCGAGATTCTCTTGAAAAGTTATTAGAAATTATAATTACTAATAACTAGAGTTTATTTTATGATTTTTTCAATAACTTCACTTAAACTTATTAAGTAATATATTATTTACTATATTTTCTGTAATTAGATTTATCGTGTGACAAAATAGCAGAACATTCATGTGTCATGTTTCCTTTTATATGTTGATGCACACCTGCACTCCTGTCGCTGGTTACCTCACGTTGTGGTATATGCTGTTTTGTTATACGAAAATCAAAGACTGCTCCCAATATAACACAAGGATTATCCCTAGTATATTGGAGAGCAAAAACACTAACTGATAACAAAACATATGAGATTGTCCATAGTATGGATGTGTGCTGTGAAGGTATGTGTATCCTTCCATTGTCTCGAGAAACTTTTCAACATCTCAATAGATACGAAGTTGGAATATTATAGAAGAACCAAGAACTCAAGGCACCTACAGGGCTTAAGACCTGCCATGGGCTGGTTTACGTGATTACTTTATGCGCTTGCACAACGTTCACCAATTATGCCTTTTTATTAAGTTATCAATGTTATTTTTGAAAGTTCTATAATATTTGAATAATGTGTAACAATTCACCTGAAAATAATACTTTATTACTTTTTCCATCTATGAATTAACGACACAGTATTCAAATATATAGAACTTTCACAAATAAACCAATTTCATAATAGATGGCGTTACAAAAAAAGGTTGCTTACGACCTGTCATCGGCCGGTTTACGTGATCACTTTATGCGCTTGCGCAACGTTCACCAATTATAAAAAATCCAATGTTTGCGTATATGCAATTAAAAAAATATTCGGTCTCTGATTTAAATATTTTACTTTTATTAATTTTGTCTATTATAGAATAAAATAAATAAAATATGAATGAATGAATGGATTTCTTATATCGAATATTTTAATAGTTACATATACGCAAATATTGGATATTTTCACTATCGGGAGTCAATGATATTTTATGACAATTTTTAATAGTATAAGGACTATTGCTTTCGTTGTTTATCAAACAATTTTTTCGATAGATTACGTTTCAAAAAAGTTTCTTCGTCACTTCATGATTAAAATAAAAAGAACTTTCAAAAATCGGATTGATGGGGAACTCAATAAGAAGGAATATTTGGTAAACGTTGCGCAAGCGCATCTTCTTCTCAGCCCGATCCCGTCCACTCCTGGACGAAGGCCTCCTCCATCTCCTTCCACGCCAATCTATCCTATGCTCTGAGCAACCATTTGGCACCAGCATGACGGCTGATGTCATCTCTCCATCTCATTGGCGGTCTTCCAACACCTCTGACTGTCGGTCTCGGTCTCCAAGCCAACACTATCCTTGGCCATCGGTCTTCGGGGTATCTAGCCACGTGGCCCGCCCATCTCCACTTCAGGGTAAGAATGTGGTGGACGACATCAACCAATTTTGTTCTTTCCCTGGTGGTGTCGTTTCGCACCCTGTCTCTCAGACTTAATCCTAACATGGCTCTTTGTGTGACTCTTAGTTTTCAGCACTTTTCTGAGTCATTGTCATAGTCTCCAAGCCATAAGTAGCTACTGGCAGTACACAGGTCTCATATACCTTCTGTTTTAGGATGATGGGAATTTTTGAAGATGTGGGCTAATTTCCTAAAAGCTGCCCAACTTAGTCAAATTCGTCATATGCGAAAGCGCATAAAGTGTTCATTTAAACCAGCTAATTATAGGTCGTAAGCCCTGTAGATGCCTTGGGTTTCTCATCTCTATTGAGATGTTGAAGGATTTCTTATTATTATTAAGTTACGATATAAACCAGCACTGACCAAATCATCCCATTGCATTTTAATTAAATATGGTCTTCTTATGTTCTCTTGGCCCTACAACAAATGTTTTGTGTTTCTTTAAATCACTATAATAAAATATCTTTTAGCATTCTTTTTGTTGTTATATGTTAATCCGAGAGTGTTTAAGACAAACGGTCCGACCGCATAAAGATTCAATCTGAATTTCGCATATGCAAATTTGTTCTTTTCAATAAACAAAAAAGTGTTATTCTTTAATACCATTTAAAATCTGATATCGATTCGTAATAATGGTCAGAATTCAAAGATCGGTTTTTCGGGGTCGAGAGGTTAAGGAATCTTATCCGGAGATAAGGTTAAAAACAATACATTCGCAGGTTCGATTCGTATATGAACTTAAACTCTTTTTGTTTATTTTACTTTGTATTTTGATGGTATCACGCCATTTTTATTTTTATTCAAAAGAGCAGGTACTTTTTTGCCAAAATAATAATGGTTTATTCAGTAGGTATTAATTTATGTACAATTGTTTTAATAAGCTTGCATGAGAAAAAAAATTAATAATTTTAAATATTTCAATAAAAACTAAAAGAAATACAATTATTATGAAATTTAGACGGAAAAATAATTATTAGAATGTTTCATTGAGCAAGCGCATAAATGGATCACATACCCCACCAGATGATGATGTTGATAAGGGGTCGCATATTAGCGCATTTTCATTGTTTATAAGTATTAAAAAAAACAATCCTGCTTTGTCTCTGTTGAGTTGTTAACAATCATCTCTCATTTGGGTACATCAAAATAGAGTATGAACGGTGCAGGGTTGCTGCAACCATTTACTTTGGAGGTGGGGGAAAAGGGATAAACCTGATTGTGAGTGTCGAGCAGAGCAGACAATAAGACATATAGTGCAGGACTTCCGACTTAAAAAGTTCAATGGTGACCTCCAGGACATCCACAGGGCGACCCCAGAGGCGATGGAATGACTGGAGGGGCTAGTGCTAAGGCTTTAATCTACTTTTGTGACGCAACCCACACACGGGCGAAGAAGTTTTACACAGGAAAGAGAAGAACGCCAAACGAAAAATAACTTAAACAAATCACTGATTAGTCTCCTTAGAATTTATAGACATATTCGTTATTTGGAATAGTTTTACTTGTGAAAGTAAACCCACTTTTGTGTACTTCATTAAACATAAATCAAACATATGTATAAATAAATACCACAGACCAATAATAATATATCTACAGACATGACATAAGCAAAAATTCTTGGTAAATACACACCGCGTGGCTGTGCTACCAAAATTTGGTGCAGTCAATATTACTAACACTAATACAACATGTACTAAAAAGTATGTGTTGTTAGTAAGTGTATTTAAATTTCGAAAAGCAAATGATTTTAGTACAATAAAAACGAGTTTACTACAGTAAATTCGATTTATATTTAAAATTTTACAGTGTCATTTATAAACGTGGTTCAAATATTAAACAACGGTTGAACCCAAGTTTGATCACTTTTATTATTATAAACACGGATCAAGAGTCGAACCATGATTCTATTCAAATGTCAAATTGAACCGACGACGGGTGTAGTTTAACACTGGTTCAACTTTTACAGTTTTCAAATAGCTATGATCCGTTTAAATAATTTCTATAGGCTTTTTTAGCATAAGATATGAGAAAAACATACAAAAAGCGATCAAATCCATCAGAATTATATTGGTTGACGTTGAATTCAAACAAAAATATCGAATGTCAAAAAGTACAAAGTTTAACTGAACTATCACCAGGCGCGCTCCAATTCTGTGCTGCACATACTGGTCATATGGTCATGGCAAGCAACTTAACAAAACTAAATTCGGTGCTGTCATATGAAATAGAGCTCATAATCGAGTTCAATTGATTTGCGGTTCAAATATTTTTAAATAAGGTTTCAGTTGAACGTGGAACAAGACTTTAAACCAGGTTCAATATACATAACTGTGATTCGACCATGATTCAAGGATTTTTAATGTGTTTGAGATCCGTTCCACCTCACTTTATGTAGGTACTAATCGTAGCTTACATATGTCAGCTCTGCATATTTCTTACTCTGTGATAAATACATTTTCGAGATCAACAAAATACTTAATATTTGTTATTTTCTATTATATCTAAGTCTACACTTTGTTTTATCAAAATGATTAAAATGATCATTAATATAATTTGAAATAAAATTCCCGTAGGAGTACTTACATACCTACCGCTTACACCATTACTTAGTTCCATTACATTATTATTTGATGCTTTAAATATTTGAAAGCAACAATTTTCATTACAATGATAAAGTGTTTGTGGCTTAAGCGGAATACCGCAGTTGTCATAATACATTAATTACGGAGAATTGATCATTACATAATGGGTATGGAGGTTTTGACAAATTTACATATTATCTGTATGCTTTACAGCAGTGGTTCTTAATTTTTTTCGCCATGGAACCCTAATTCATCTACCTTTACATAAAAATAAAGATGAACAAATATTAAGTTTTTGGTGCTAGTATCGCCCTATGTCGAGCATCGTCAGAAAATATACTAACGGTTCACAACGATCGTGAAAGAACTTCAGTTAATAGAACGAAAAACTCAATAAGTTTTATTTCACAAATTCACTTATTTATCCAATCATGGAAGTATCTCTAGAGTGGCGCCCCAAATACCTACTTCTTCTTCTTCTTCGTGTCAACAGCATTCAAACAGTTCTCGACCAATAGTTGGCAACGTCAGATGCTGCGCCACTACAGCGCAGTAGGTCCTCGAGTGAGCAGGTAGCAGGGCAGGCAGGGCAATCTCGTAGGTGGTCAGTGGTCTGCGGCAGGTCGCATTCACACGAAAGGCAGTCGTCGTCTGATATGATTCCCCATCTCCTTAGGTTATCTTTCGATCTGCCGACGCCCGTTCTTAATCTATTTAGTGATTTCCAGGTGCGCCAGTCCAGACTGTGACCCGGGGGGAGATGCTCCTGAGGTTCAAATACCTACTGAATACCTTCGATGCAGTACTTTCAAAGGAGTGTTGTACGTCAGATTAAGGACCCATCATTAACTGGTGGATTGCAATCACTAGACCACAGACGCAAGGTCCGAATGCTAAGTTTATTCTATAGATACTGCCACGGGAGATGCTCAGAAGGACTCGCATCCATGGTCCCTCTTCCGCCCATTCACAATAATCACCCGTTTTACTCAATCTCAACACCCGTACACAGTCAGCATAATCAGTGGCATAGTCTAAGTCCGGATATTTCGTCTTACTCACTTTGAATTTTCAAGAAAAAACTAAAGAAAGAATATTTATTCGTAAATACCTTGTCCCGATTTTCTCTCCTTGTCTTTTCCAATCCTATTTTTATATAATGAAGTGTTTTTTTTTCGTATTGTTATATATTTATCTTATATTTTTATTTGTTTTCCACTATGATTCTTTTTGCTGTTGTACATCATTTTGTAATACCATGTCATGTATTTGGTGTGACGTGGCTGATGTGTGGGGATGTGACGTGGCTGATGTGTGGGGATACACACGTGCGTTGTTTCTTTTTGTGTGGTCATGCAAACCCGCACACATGTCGCTGGTCTTGCCCACAATGAGGGGGATATACCGTGATGGTACCTACTACGTATCGACAACAATACTTGAACCTTATCTCAAATTGGTTCACCATCGCTGCCATATTGCTTGCAAGTTCTCCTTAGGCAATTCCTTCCAACCAACCAGAATTTTCTACATGAGAAAATAAATTTTACATAAAGAACTATATATGCCTACTTAACTGTGATGTATCTTCGTGTCGACGGAGATTCCCGAATGCGGAGTCGGACGCATTCGTATATTGAATGAGCGGCGGGCCATTCTTTGTGCATTCTTTCATAGTTTTACATATTTAAAAATTTCACTACGATTTATTGAAACTGTCAGAATTCCTTGGGACCCTTTCACGGAACCCTATTTGAGAAACGCTGCATTACAGTGTATTAAAGGATGGTAAAGTATTATTTAATGGTGAAATGCGATGACAAATAACGTTAACAGCATCTTTCAGCATTGTAATTGGTTCAGGAGCAACATACCTTCATGAATATTCAATAGAACCTTCGAGAATATAAATCGTTTATCATATTGTATTATGTGTCTCAGTTGTCATTAGTATACTTTGTTTTGTAACGATACAATCGTTTGTGAAATGATTCATTATTCGAAATATGAATGTATTTAATTAAATTATTTTCTTTTTTTACAGTAATCAAACAGTTAAAATCATTAGGTATCTATATATAGTAAACCGGAATAATAAACTAAAAATCATTAGGTATACCTACATAGTACACTGGAATAATAAACTAAAAATCGTTAGGTATACATAGTGCATCGGAGAAATAAACTAAAAACCATTAGGTATCTATATATAGTGCACCGGAATAATAAACTAAAAATCATTAGGTATACATAGTGCACCGGAATAATAAACTAAAAAACATTCGATGAAAACAAATAAAAAATACCAATTCGGAAACAAAATTTAGAGATTTTTATCATTAGGTAAGTAATTTTTTGATAAAAAATATGTCAGTTTCATCGAAAAACTTTTCAGAATAATACCAAATTCGGCTATATTAAATACGAGTTTTTGTATCCTTTTTGCTGTTGAACCTAGTACTACACTATTTATAGCATCGCGTCGCTTTTGTTGGTTGGAATAAATTGCCGTATGGCAAATAATTTCGCCAATGAACAAATAAATGTACCTTTATACCATACCAATACGCCGTTTCTCTATTTGGGGTAGGTAAAGAGAACCGAACGCGAGACTCCTCTCTATTGACATACATTTCTCGCTTCACTCACGTCCATGCATTGTCTCATACACGCTCTTCAGTTATTCTTACTTCTAACGTCTCCATCTTTCAATATTCCATTTTTGTGATCGTGCCAACTTTTCCTTGGCCTACCTCTACTTTTTATTCCTCTTTTATAAGCCTTACATACTTTTTTATCAGACGGTCATCACTCTATTTATATGTGGCCAAACCACCTTAGGGATAGCGAAATATGAGAGATAACACAAGTAAGATGAAATTATTGTACATGAATTAAATGAATAAATAAATTACTGGGCTAGTAATCCAGTGGTCGCGAGTTCGAATCCTGCCTCGACCGATTTCGTTCACCTATAGCATAAGCTTCTTTGCTTGATTGAGAGAATGTAGGACGATGTATTTGTACTTGTTTAACAAGGACATGTTCATTTAAAAAAAAGGAAATAAAAAAAATAATTGTGGTAATTTTGACCAAGAAACACTCTAATGATGACCACTGTTAGTTTCCAAAACTGGTAAGTGTTTATTAAATATATTAAAAACTTATTAATAATTTTCTTATCGAAAAGACAAATAAATTTTAATGATAATTAACCTCAAAGAAAGATGCCTTATTTAAGTTAGTGTTATGGGAATATAAATTCCAGATTCGTCACTATTTAGAAATAATCTAATTTTATCAATGCGAATCAAGGTCAACCCTTTAACCGGAACACCTGTGAAGTTTCTCACACGATGTGAGGATGTATTGTCAATATTAACGACTTCCTGGATCACTCTCAACCCCTTCGTAACCACCCGCTGTCACGCATAAAGCTCTGCAACAAAAGATTCCACGGAGCGGTCAGGATTGCTCCTGTCTGTGTCTAGCCTGAAGGGTCACAATACAAACAAATCACAAACCAACACTGCACAATAATAGGGGAGATCATATGACCGTTTCCCACGAGAGCATCCTCTAGGTACCTATGTATGTGAGTCCACGATAATTGTGAGAACATTTTAGAAACTGCATATTGACTTTTGATTATTTGTTTCCGATATTTTTTAAAGAAGCCAACATTTTAGGACGCCAACATTTTAGGAAGCCAACATTTAGGGTAGCCAAAATTTAAGTAAGCCAATATTTAGGGAAGCCAACATTTAAGGAAGCGAATATTTAGGGAAGCCAACATTTAAGGAAGCCAATATTTAGGGAAGTCAACATTTAAGGAAGCCAACATTTAAGCCAACAGTTCATTTACATTTTTTTATTTCAATTTAGACATGACAATAGAGAGCCAAAAATAAGTATCAATAAGTACAAGATAATTATAACAGTCAAAAACTCAATCACATAAACACATACATTAAGGTATGGGAGGATCATATTTTGTATTGAAGATGTCTACCTCGGTTGAGAATATTGTGTTGCGAGAATAACAAATTCTTGACATACTACATTACTACATACTGGAATGTGTAAAAGTTAAAAAAAAAATCAAAAACATTTACCAGGGAGCAAGCACTCGTATGTAGATGATTTCATTGTTATTTTTTTTATATCACTTCTCGGACAACTTACAGGTAGGATGTAAAATATTAATTTCAATAACTACAATATTAATTACAATACAGGCACCCAATAACAAGTTGCCACATTCTGGAGACTTACGATGTTAATCGTCTCACAGATTCATACTGAAAACACAATCAAAAACTGTGTCTGCACCGGGAATCGAACCCGGGACCTTTGGATCAGATACCTAGCCAACTGAGCCGCGATGGCCGACAAAAACTACAAGAATAATGAAAATATTTTTGATATTGTCGTATTAGCTGAGTAGGTACCTACATGCCAAAACTTTAATCTAACAAGCCTCTGTCTGTCGGTTACTTCAAGTTCTCGTTAAGAAATTATGAAACTTTTTAAAGAGCCTTTAAATTTTTCTATTTTTCATCAGAAAACTCTTTATTTCAACTGTCATATATTTTTAAATATCACGATTTGAGTTTGTACACAATAGATACACTCCATCCATCAATTTATAATTATAATTCCATCTTTTGTCAAGGTTCACACAGAAAACGTTAGAGTCCAGGATAATATAATAAATTTCCTGTCATTTTACACAGGTCACTGATATACCATGTCCCTTCTTTCAGGAACAAATCCACAACGATACACTAAAAGAGCAAACAATTTCAGGTGACTTAATAAAAAGAGATCTAGTAAACACGTTGAATATTGAAATGGTAAAGAATTTTAAAATACATTTTTAGGAAAGATGGTCGACAAAATTATCCTGTTTGTTTAGGTAAGTATATAAGTTTATTTGAGGTGACAATATTAATTATACGTAACCGTCATTAGTTCAGATATTAAACATTCGAACGGAAGTGTAAGTAATATTCGCCATAATTAGCCGTGCAATACTGCAAGGGTCGCTGGACAACTTTCAATGAAGCTATTGAGCGAGCCATTTCATTGTTCAATATTGTCATAATGACTAAGTGAAATTGTTTTCACGTGGTGACACTGGAAATTCACACGTTGAGTCACGCAGGGGTGGGTTCAATTCTGTCCCTAATCTTTGAATGTTGCTTAAAGTGACACCTCAAAAAATTTTGTTCGAAATTGTACATTAAAATACAGGAAAAATGGTTCTCTTCTAAAAAAAATTATGGTTCTGAATACATTTTTTACTCCTGTCTAACCCAAGGGGATATAGTGGGAGTTATGATTTTGCAATTCTTAAGGCTATTTTTTATTGCAGATTATCAACTAGTATCATGCTGAGATTGTATTATGATTGATTCATCATAGTGTATCTGTGTGTGTGTGCTGTGTACTATGTGCTATGATGCTCTGGTGCTATGTACGGCGTGTTTATTTTACTTAATCGATTATAGACTAAAGTACTCATTCGATTCCTTTCAAATTTTGTAAATTTGTATATATATATATATATATATATATATATATATATATATATATATATATATATATATATATATATATATATATATATATATATATATATATATATATATATATATATATATATATATATATATATATATATATATATATATATATATATATATATATATATATATATATATATATATATATATATATATATATATATATATATATATATATATATATATATATATATATATATATATATATATATATATATATATATATATATATATATATATATATATATATATATATATATATATATATATATATATATATATATATATATATATATATATATATATATATATATATATATATATATATATATATATATATATATATATATATATATATATATATATATATATATATATATATATATATATATATATATATATATATATATATATATATATATATATATATATATATATATATATATATATATATATATATATATATATATATATATATATATATATATATATATATATATATATATATATATATATGTAACACTCGCTTTGACCCCATTAGAACAGTTCTTCTCAATTTTCCAAATCAAATATTTAAAAGTGACTCCAAGCTCATAAAATGGCAATGAAGAATTTATTATTAGGTTTTCATAGTAAAATATTTAAATAAAAAATAATTTAACAAACTCATTTCATGAAAATGCTGAATATTTTATATACAAAATGTTAGCGAGGAGTTTATAGTTGGCCACAACCCACTAGTTTTCTCGGTAAAGGATGCATAAAATGTGGCACTTAAAAGAATATCTTTCACTGCTTTCCACAACAGTATGTCTCATTATATTTTCAAATGACACAATTCAATTACTTATGTTTACATATTTATCATTGCAGCTAGTTTTAAGTTTACTAACAAAAATATATTTACTACAACAATTTTTAACTAACAACGGAAATCATTTATGAAAAAAAAACAATGTTCATAACGTCTCACTCGTTATCACTCTTATTCACTTGTAGTTTTGATTGCCAAAAGAATGAAAATTATATATTATAATTTAAATAATTCTTTACTAAGGCAGGATAATTTCGATACCTGTGTTTTAAAGAGCAACAAGTCGAAAATGTCATTTTAATGATTACAAACTTGTTTTATCCATTAGAATTATGTATAAAAAAAAATCCTTCTTCTTACCATTTCTAGGGATTTTTCCCTTTGTTAATCATATTGAATTATTTTTTCTGATTTCCATGGTAACATTAACTTTAAAGATTTTCAGACAAGTTGCTTTTTAAACTCAGGTGCTAGATTTGTAGTTAATCTTTTGAAAAAACCACCAATGTTGTTTCTTCTATAGAATTTACTCTATATATTACCCGATTATAAATTAATGTTAATGAACAGCTTTAGTCTTTTTTTTAAAGTTGAATCGATTGAGACGTCTTAATATTATCATATCACTTAAGGTGTTCTATAGTCTTGCTGATTGTACTTCAAAAGAGAAACTAGAAATAGAACTGAACTGAAAATTATGCTCATTATTCTATAGTATCGGAGAACGAGATACAATTGTAAACACGAATAGGAGCAGATAAGTTCACAAGGAAACGATGGGAACAATAATTTAATTTCGTCCATCACGTTTACACCGGATAATGATGGATATTGATGGTGACCTTTCATCCATATCGTGAAACTTCCAACTGACTAACCAGGAATCACCCACCAATCACCAAAGAATCCGGAATAATAAAAATGTGAGCTTGTTTGTTCACATAATCATTTTTATTGATGGTACTGCGTTTTGTTTAATCAAATATAATCATAATAGATTATATTGCACCAATAAGTAATGTGTATATAACGAATAAAATATATTTTTCTTTATTGAATAAAATGTACACTCGTGAAGTGAGCTTTAATCCATTGGCGTAGAATGAAACGCCGGTAAAATTTAACCGGGTTCTATTTTTATCTTATATTGGATTTTTACTCCTCACTAACCCAAGGGAATATATGTAGTGGAGAGTTATGATTTCGCAATTTTTAAGGGTATTTTTTTATTGCAGATTATCAACTAGTATCATGCTGAAATTGTATTCTGAAAGTTTCATCACAATGTATCTGTGTGTGTGTGCTGTGTGCAGTGTGCTATGTGCTATGTGCAGTGTGCTATGAACGGCGTGTTCATTTTTACTTTATCGATTATAGACTAAAGTACTCATTCGATTCCTTTCAAATTTTGTAAATTTGTATATATATATATATATATATATATATATATATATATATATATATATATATATATATATATATATATATATATATATATATATATATATATATATATATATATTATATATATATATATATATATATATATATATATATATATATATATATATATATATATATATATATATATATATATATATATATATATATATATATATATATATATATATATATATATATATATATATATATATATATATATATATATATATATATATATATATATATATATATATATATATATATATATATATATATATATATATATATATATATATATATATATATATATATATATATATATATATATATATATGTATATATATATATATATATATATATATATATATATATATATATATATATATATATATATATATATATATATATATATATATATATATATATATATATATATATATATATATATATATATATATATATATATATATATATATATATATCTAATACTCGCTTAGACCCCATTAGATTTTGAACGATATATGAATAGTGCTTCTCAATTTTTTTAACTGTCAAATATTTCAAAGTGACCCCAAACTCAGGAAACTTAAAATTTGAAATTTTTATTTTCAAATTGGTAAAAAGGCACACCACTAACATAAAATGGCATTGAAGAGTTATCAAGTTTTCATAATAAAATATTTAAATAAAAAATAATTTAACAAACTCATTTCATGAAAATGCTGAAAATTTTCCATACAAAATTTGAATACTTTATAAAATGACTTGTTAGTGAGGAGTTTGGCCACAACCCACTAGTTTTAACTTCATGATGACATCAAATAAAACCCATTTTTTTGTTTCATTGTCTACCTACTACATACTAGTGATCGCGTAGAGGTCAAAAGTTTGAATAGAGGTTGACCCGATCTATAATCTAAAACATCATGAATTCATCAAGGGGTACAAAGCATTCTTATAACATATTGCAAAGTGTAATTGTATAAGTACCTACGATTTATATTGCATCAGAGTAAGTAGATAATGTATGTAGTTTTCTTTAAAAAAATCTGTATTTGGATTTTTAACAGCCTTGTTTTACGTTACATATTTGACATTGATAGAATGAAAATAAACAATCTATGCTTTGACGTCAAATATTTTTTATTTAAAATAATGCTTTTGTAATACTATGTAGTTGCGTATATTTTTTTTTTGCACGCCTTCATCATATAAACTTTAACTATGTAAATTCTCAAACTCCTTCGAAAGCGCTGTTTGATTAAAAAGGGATCCGAAGTTTTTATTGAATTTAGGTATGTACCTACCTATTATTCAAATGATTTTGAAAATACGAATAATTCATCCAAACGATCTTAAAAATTAAACGTTATATCTATGTTTTTGTTTTATTAGATGGTCACACATTCGGTCTAAGTCGAGCCAGAAGAATCAGGCAACTTCTGTCAACAATAAAGGTCCGCAAGATTATATATCTCGGCTACATAATGCGGGGAGAAAAATACCAGTTACTCCAATTAAAAACAGTGGGCAAGTCGCCGAGGGACTGGAAGGAGACAGATGTCCTGGCTACGTAATATCAGGGAATAGACGTGCTTCAGAACTGAGAAGCACATGTTCCGGGCAGCACAGGAGAGAGAGGGATTCGCCAAAATGATCGCCAACGTTCTTGACAGGGCACCAGAAGAAGAAGAATGTCGTTTTCCTGGTTATTCAGTATATTTAGAGACCCATCTTAATTATTTTACAGTTTTCGTTTCAATTAGTGCTTAACACAAAAAAACATTTTTTTTGTAACACAATAACATACATACATATATGTCTGTCAACCCGTTTAAATCTCAGGCTATTATCATTGGTAGTCCCCGATTGCTGTCTAAACTTAAAAATTCACCTCTCCCATCTCTTCAAATTAACAATCAACACATACCCTTCTCAAAAATGGTGAAAAATCTTGGTGTTCTTTTTGATGAAGATCTTTCGTGGCATGGACAGATTTCTCATGTCAGTAAAACTCTGTCCATTCTCTCAATTGATTGAAGAACTTTCTTCCAATACATTGTAAAATTACATTAGCTCAATCCTTACTTCTTCCATTGCTTGATTACGGTGATGTGTATTATCTGGATGCCAATCAAGAATTATTAAATAAACTGGAACGATTACAGAATGTCTGTATACGGTTCATTTACAATCTTAAAAAATATGATCATGTTTCGACTTGTAGAAATATACTTCGTTGGGCAAAGATACGAGATCGTCGTAACATTCACATTCTGTCATTACTTTATAAGACTATTTATGATCCCTATTCACCACAATATTTAAAAAATAACGTCGTTTTCTTGTCAAGTCACGGCCTATCCCTTCGATCTGCTGAACGTACTACACTAGCTATCCCCATTCACAATACAGAAGTTTTCAGCTCCTCTTTTCAAGTACAATCAGCTAGACTATGGAATGGCCTAAGTGATGAAGTAACGTCATCTCAATCCATTCAAATATTTAAAGGTAAACTAAAAAAACTTTATTTGTCAAATAGTTCCTAAATTCCTTCTATATCCTTCCGTAACCTCCTTTTCCTCATTGCTATGATCAGTGTTATTTTTATTATTCTTTTATTTTTAAACTCTCTTTTCATTTTTTTTCTCTTTGTAATTTTTTTTTATATTTCTTACTCTTTTATGTTATTTTTTATCAATTTATTTCTCACTTAATTAGTACTGTACCAATTTAACTAAGAGACTTCACGTTGCTCGGGTTGGTTGGAAGAAATTGCCTTATGGCAATAAACCTGCCTTTGTACACATGTACATAAATTATATAAATAAATAAATAAATACATACCATCAAGCCATGTCCCTCGCGGGGTAGGCAGAGAGAACCGAACGCCACATTTTTATGTCCTGGTACGCATCCTTCGCCTCGTCCACATTCATGCATCGTTTCATACATGTACGTCTGTTGCTCACACTGCTAACATTTTTGACTTTTAGAATATCGTTCACATGGTCGTGCTATCCCTTGCGTGGGTGTCCCCGACCTCTCATTCCATTTCTGTCCGCACTGTATATTTTCTTCGTCAGGCTTTCCTCATTCATTTTCCCCATGTGAACAAACTATCTCAATGTGTTCACTTTCATTCTAGTAATGTAACACAATTAACATAAAAACAATATTTTTAGGAGCACCTTCTCAGTTTGAAATTATTCTATAGCTCCGATTAATAGACGAATTTTACACAAAAAATATATGAGAATTTTTTTGAAACGCCACTGCTCAAAAAACGACTATAATTAATTGCTCGGTTGTAAATTATACAATATATAGTTTATCTTTTCGACTTGTAAAATATATATTTTTAAATTATATTATGACCACAATTAAATATAATGTAAAACAATACCACCAAGATGTTGAACAACAGAAAAAAATGAGACATGAAATAATAAAAATTGTATAAAATACCGTTTAATATAATACGACAAATATTCTAATGCTTGGTGTACACGATGACACTAGACACTCGAGTGAATACATCGTGTATACGAGATATCGAGTGTATACCTACACCGAGTGTCCACATGTGTGCGTACACCGTACTGTCGTGACATAATTGTAGTTTCGGTGTCGCTTAGTTTAGGTACATGATATTATTATTATTAACAGAATCCCATACACTTATACACCGATGTGGACGCAAAAAATCGCTTACAATGTGGATTGTGGACGCCCGTTTGTGTAAGTATCGTCGTGTATCCCGAGCTCTACGAAACAAATATTCAACTGAAAGCCTGAAGAATTTATTTTTTAAAGGTTATTAATGCCAATTTATAAGTTCATTTACACTAAAACAACGATTATAATTAACTGCTTTATTGAAAAAAATATGTAGGACTTTGAAAACACTTTATAGTCCACTTGCCCTGGGTACCTCAACCAGTGCAACTTGTATATATGAACCTACTTCTTCTTCTACAATGGCGCTACAGCCCATATCGAGCCTTGGCCTCCGCCAGTATTCGCCTCCGGCTTTCTATCGTCTGCAGCAACTCTCCAAATGCCCGGCACTTGCAATAGTTAGGAAGCATCCCTTCCAACTTCGTCCACCCATCGCAGCCGCGGTCTTCCAACCTTACTTCTTCCACCTGGATGTCCACACAGGACTTTCTTTGTTATTCGCTGGGTTGGCATTATCATGTACGGCATGTCCGGCATGAAAATGTCTCATGTCCGGCCCATCTCAATCTGCTCAATCTGACATGCACAGAGAGCCTGGGAGTCTTGTAGATGGCATACAGCTCATTATATCTAATCCTCCAGGCGTCACCATCAGGCACAGGTCCTAGAATTCTACGAAGCACTCGTCTCTCAAACGTGTCCAGCATTTCAGCAGATTTGGCTATAATCGTCCATGCTTCACAACCATATGTCACAACTGTTCTAACAATTATCTTGTACAGTATGATTTTTGTTTTCCTATGGACACTTCTTGATTTGAACACCGGCAGAAGAGATATGAATGCTCCGTTACCTGTTGTTATTCTGTTTTTTATTTCTGTTGTATATGTGTACCTATATTATATAAATTATATAGGTTTGTGATTGATCGTAAATGTAGATACTGGACTAGCTATATCATTATACATACATACCATCACGTCATGTCCCTCACGGGGTAGGCAGAAAGAATCTTTACCTTAATTTTGTTTAATGACAACTATTTTTCGACTTTTAGATTAATAAAATGAATATAGTTTGTAGTCAGTAAATTACTTAAGACTTCATTGAATAGACAATTAAGCAAGAGCGCCCTTGGGATGATCTTGTATCGTAAAATGGCGCTATTGAAATCTGTGTAATTATTAAACTAAAATTCTATTCCGTTGAACAAAACAAATTAATCAAATTAACCAATTTACATAAATTAATCATAAAAAGTAATTATACGTATTTTGTGCAAGCATCATGATACAATTAATTAAATAATATTGTTAATTAACACGTAATAAACTTTAATTTTACTAACAGGTTAATTTCATTTTAAGATTACTTAGTTGCTAATAACAAAATTTAATACACACTCGGTATGCGAATACTATAATTTGAATATCATAAAAACTTGATTAATATGTTCACGTATAAAACTTAAATTAAATTCAAGTTATCTTATATCTAATAATCCTATAACTAATAATATCTTCAAAAGATACGTCATTGAAATAAAGAAGAATATAAATCGATTATTCATTTTTTAATTGCATATACGCAAACATTGGATTTCTTCTTTCATTTATAAAGACTGTTGCTTTCATTGTTTACAAATAAATTAATTTCTCAATTTCTCAATAGATGGCGTTACAAAAAGGCTTTTCCGTTACTCCATAGATGGCAATAGCATAGTCCCTTATTTTCAGGTGAAATGTTACACACTATTCAAATATATAGAACTTTAAAAAATTACATTGATAAGGGAACTCAATAAGAAGGCATAATTGGTGAACGTTGCCCAATGCATAAAGTGATCACGTAAACCAGCCGATGACTGGTCGTAAGCCCTGTAGGTGCCTCGAGTTCCTGGTTTTTCTACAATATCCCAACTTCGTCTCTATTGAGATGTTGAAAAAATGTTTGTCAATAAAAAAAAAGAAGAATATATTTTTACATATTTATTCTATTGCAGGAGTTTTTTCATTTGAATTTGTTATACGTTTCTTGTAAAATTAGTTTTGATAAATCCCATTTTGATTTTTTTATTGTAAGTAACTAAAAATATATAAGGCCTTTGAAGTAGATTTTTGCTTCAATCGAAAGAGAATATGAAAATCTTCCCGCTGTTTTAATTAATATTCTTGCTATTTAAAAAAAACCTCTAAATATAACATATTCTTAACGAAAAAATATCGCAGTTTAGGTGATATACCTACAATATTTTTTCGTGTTTCATACATTAGAAGGTAGTTTAATGTGCATATTTGTGTACATCTGTATGCCCAAGGTATACAAGGGTCTTAAATATATTGATTACAAATACTTTTTTATTAATTTTCATATCTTTTAAATGATTTCGATTTTTTTTTACCATTTGTTTATTCACTCTGCATATTCAAAAACAACTCTTAGTTTGAATCACGAATGAGTTCGTTGATTCGACTTAACTCGAATTTTAAGCCGGTTGCAGACCAAAGGCTTAGCTTAGTTAGTTTGACTTAGCTCGCATAACTGAGGTCGATTTTCATGCAAGTGTGTAGACCGCAAACTACGTGAGCTACTATGAAAAATGACCTCAGCAATGCGAGCTAAGCTAAACTTACTTTCCTTAGCTTTTAGTCTGCAACCGGTTTTATAGGGAGGTTTTCTTGGGTAACAAACATAGTTACGATTATAATGAAAACAAACCTATGTATATTATTTGACAAATTTTTAACATCTCAATAGAGACGAAGTTGGAATATTATAGGAGAACCAGGAACTCACTTACGACCTGTCATCGTCTGGTTTACGTGGTCACTTTATGTGCCTTCGCAATGTTCAGCAAATATGCCTTCTTTTTGAGTTCCCTTATTAATGCAATTATTTTTAAATACTATATATTTTAATAACGAAAAACGTATCGTTTGAAAATAAACGGAAAAACACCATCGCCATCTATGAAGTAACGAAGAAAACTTTTTTTGTAACGCCATCTATTGAGAAATTGGTTTTTGTAAACAATGAAAACAACAGTCCTTATATACTAGGTGACAATGCTCTTGCACAGATGTCACTCCTGAACTGCGCCAATAATATAAGTTAATTTTTGGCTTGTTTACTTGATTCTACCAATGTATATGTAAACGAATATTTTAAGTAACATACGCAAAAATGATATTGACTGAAACATCAAATGTTTGCATATATGCAGCATTAAAATATTCGACTTATGTATATACTTTATATTTTTCTCTGGCTCATGGCGCTGCATTAAGAATGATTGCACTGCTAATATGTGGGTGATGTATTAAGTACATTTAAACAATGTAATGCAGGATTCGTTCCACTAAAAGTATTGGCAAAATATATTCGCAATGATTCTTGCAACTTTCCTTGTGCATAGTGCATAACTTATAACGAGAGAGTTGAGAAAAATTACCAGTCATTCATTTCCAAAATTCTACGCCCACAGCATCAGTCAACTTTGCCATTCAATAAATGTCACTTCTTAATGGCACGACCTCATTCAATCGTTGGGTCAATAGGTACCTACTTAGCCAGAAAATTAAGACATTTGAAAATAACTCACAGTTTTACATCTCACCTCGTGCAAATGTTTTTACTTTCCACTACAGCGAGAGAGTTATGATTCTGCAAATTTTAAAATAATTCAGAGCATTTAGTACCTACGTGGTGTGTGTAGGGTCACTATATGTTGTATTTTGATGTTTTTGATTGCTGAAACTCCGTTGGTATTGATTGTACAGTGATGTGAGGCGATTTGCACGTAAACCAACGAAGCAAAAAGATACAAATTTGCGCTCTGGGCTTCCGGAAGCTCGTTCAAGATGTTTGGCGAATATTATACTAGTGATGTTAATACTTGTTTCTCTTCGGTAAAGAAATAAATATTTTAAAAAGTTGCTTTTTGTGTTAAGACTACCACATCTCGCCTTATATAGAAAATCACAGGGATAAAGAATACCAAAAAGATGCAAAGACAAGTCAGGAGGCCGCGAACTTTGCAGAAACTGGCCTAATGTTAGTGGCATTCAACCAGATTAAAGAAAACAAGCTCTTTAAGTTGTTGGCGCTAATTTATATAGGTATACCTAGTATTGCGGACTGGTTAGATGGCTCTGATGATTTCCAACTTCTGAGCTGGCTGACAAAGTTGAGGATTTGAGTGCTGAATCATCTTCAAAATCTTTACCTCGGTCTTTTTTCTAAAATTTCAAGTATCTACACCGCGCCGCTTTGTCTTACTTTTTTTTTGTCGTGACTTCTGGATTAGTGATGAGCAAATGCAAACATATTCGGTCGAGTTTTTAACACGCATACCCAGTCTTGGTATTGCAAGCCTTTCAACTTTCACAAAATAAACTATTTGTCTCTGACAAATATTTACGCTTAGTTTCGAGAATGTATGAGGATATTCATGTACCTACTTACAAGGACATATTCATTCTTAAAAAAATAAGATAAAAATAAGATTAGTTACTACAATAGATCAAGAACAAAAAAAAACATCAATATATATTGAAATTTCAATATTTAGGGAGGTAGGAAGTTGATTGGTTACATTTTATTTTATTTTTTGTTACCATATTGAAATAAAAAAACATGCTTTTCGAGGTATTCTTATTCTTCTGATCGTGTCTCTCAACATATTTGAATGCCCATCCGCTCGTAGAAAGCCACAAAATTATTTGTAGCATCCTCTAGGTGGGCTCGTTCTGTAAAAAAACTCCGAAGCACACTGACCAGGAGCCATTGGGCATCCTAGGATGAGCTTGGTGTCCTATGTTTGTATACAGTAGCACATAGCAGCTTCGGCTATTCCATATATTTGGAAACATTAAATGTTCACAGTCTTATAAATCCAGAATTTATTTGCCAAATGATAGGAGTCAATGTATTAATACATATTTATTTGAAATTAATAAACTGACTGAAAAATTCATTTTTGATATAGATCTTCTAACAAACGAATTTAGATTTCTTTATCTCCCAGTAAAAGACTTGTTTCAAGAGAAAAATGACTACTTTGTCGTTCGTTTAATCATTTTTCATTAGGGACAAATTGCAACATTAAAAATATGAAAAAGAAGTGGAAAAGCTTTGGGTTCAAAAAGCGATAGAAAGAAGAATATCTCACCGAGTGACCGCAAAACTAATGAATGGATTATGGAGAACACAGGAGTAGCGGATGTGGCCAAATAATACCGGAGTCAAAGAAGAGTTGGGCGGGTCATATATCTCGGATGGACGATGGACAGAGGTTGTGATGGACTGGAATGAAAGAGCAGAACGCAGATGCGTGATCCGATAACATCAAAAAAGTGGCGGGTCCATATCGGCGGAGAATGGCACAGGAGAGAGACCAGTTTGATTCCAAGCGGGAGACATTTGTCCAATACTGGACAAAATAAGAGGCTGAGTAAGTAAGTAAAGAAAAATGCGTGATTATTTTTGTTGTATTGTTTTGTTCAGCCCTGATTGTACAAATGTGCTGAAGTCCTTTGTCTATATAGATCACCATAAACTGATTCGAAGGTGTTATTTTTTGTAGTCGTTCATACGATTATAGTGTTTTTCGAATATGCCGATCACAGTGCATGTTATTATATAAATCGTGTACAGATAGGAATAGCGTAACTAAGTGATCAAAATTTTGGCTCTTCAAATCATAAGTCTGTACTTATCATTTGTACTTTGGGTCCGTTTTATATCAACTATAGTCATAAATAAAATAACATGTTAATCTGATTTATTAGTTGGTTCCGTCCTACCGAAATCATACTCATTATTTCACAAAAGTACGTATTTTCAAATTGGTCGAACCGGTAACGTTGAGGCATATTTTATTTTCTAAATAAGTAGCTATCAGGTGAATATTATAATTTTATCATACTGGTTCGTGAAACAATTCTGCAATGGATAAGATGAGTATGTATAGAAGAAAATAATGCCTCTAGGTGCTGCGTGGATAGTTACCGAATACACATTCAGATTTTTTCCACCTCAGAACGAAATTGGTGGGTTCACTAACGATCCGAGGTTCAAATTAATTTGTTAAGAAAATTTACGATATTGGCTTTTACCGCCCACTGCTCACGTCGACTGTGAGGTGTCGTGTCTTATTTATTTGAACTATATAGGACTTACTTTACAAAATGGAAAAAAAATGAATTTATAAACATTCATTATTCATTAATTTTGCATGAGAGGTTGATATCCCTGAATGAGAAATCATGCAGTCGCATTTGTACAGATAGAAGTTTCTTACATTTATACATTGATTAATTTATTTATACATACATTGATAGACATTACAATAATTATTGAACCTGCAATGCCCCACTAAGCAAAAAAACCTATGCCGGGGCCAATGAATCTCGAGACAGTGACGTTGTATTACTTGATGCCAACATCTACATAAACAGTGATAATATTTCAAATAACAATGAAAATAAAAAAAACATACACAAAAGAACATGATTTTCAAAAAATGCACTAATATAGGTATTTGAGCAATGTAAGGTATGGGGTCGAAAGCTATGGGTGAAAAATCTCCTCTGCATAGTGTCTGTCTAATATTAAGAGCCATTCCTTTATTTTAGTGTTAGTTTTACCAAAATGTATATTTTTTTAACAAAAAATGAATATGTCCTTGTTAAACAAGTACATATACATCTTCCTACGTTCTCTAAAATAAGCATTATTGCTTGTGCTATAGGTGAACGAAATCGGTAGAGTCCTAGGATTCGAACTCGCGTCCACTGGATTACTAGCACAGCGCGCTAACCGCTTTGCCATCGACCCATCTGAATAGTATATTCACTGAAATGGGATTACAAACTTAAATTGAAGTTACACAGGAAAGACTGGCTATGGACAGAACTGTAGTAAATGAAATTGCAATAAACCTACTTAAAACTCAAAATATCTTCAAGACATATGCGTTAGATAATTTGTGACTGGAAATATCGCAAGAGACTTTTGCCAAGCGATGATACATTCTAATATGAAAATTATCAATATAATAAAATGATCCATATATGTAATTAAGCGACGTAAGATATCATATTTGGGACACGTTCTGCGAGGCAAAAAGTATAGGCTGCTCCAACTGATGAAGGGCTGCAGCAGAGGGACACCGAGGAATAGGAAGACGTCAGATGTCATGTATGTAGAGATGGCCTCTCAGCTGTGATCGGCACGAAAAAGAATAAAGGTTCCTGTCGCTAAAATGTTAAACGATACCACACGATGAGAAAACAGCTTTCGATGGCGAAGAATGTAGCGTTGGTAACGATCCATTCGTCTACGTAAAATTTTGATCGATATTATAATCTTCGATCAATAAACTATTTGGAACATTTCGTGAATCGGTAGCCCGCGTTCGCCTCGGGCCAATCGACAGTGCGTTTTCTTCGAATTTAATTACTGGAAGGAGAAAAAAAAACACAAAATTTTGCATTAAATTCTAATGTGCACCCGCAACCATCATTATCGACGAGTAAAAATCACAAGAACTATAATAAAGTCGTTGATATTCAGTTCTTGGATGGCGTGGTCATAAAACGGATCTAGTTTTTTTTTGAGCGTATAGGTATCGGCGAATACATTCTGTATATTGAATAATAGTTGACGTACGCCCAGCAATCAAACTACAGAATAAATATAATGTAATATATGCGATAGGTGTAAAAATTTAATTAATATATTCATTTAGTAATTTATACGTACGGAAAAATTTACATTTTTATGTCCATAAAATAATAGACGAAGCGTTTAAGGTATATGTTCAAAATATAGTCTTAAGCAAGTATAACAAGGTGCTGTGATCTGGTAACTGGTATATATGAATTAAATATTGGTATGTCGGAGAAATATTAAAAGATATCCGCGTGTTACAGAAAAAGCGAGCCTCGGGGCCCGTCAGAGGGGGATCGTACTGTGTACGACAGGGTTAGGAATGAGAATAACGAGATTATCACAAATCTAACTGGATTCCTCGAATGTGGTCTTTGCCGTTCGTATTAGCATAGGGGCTGGATTCTATGTTTTAATGGTTTTTGATGTAGGTAATGTATGGGCAGTCCGTTCGTCATTACTTGTCGTTTGAATTGAATATATTGATTATTGACACGGAAATACAGTTGGCTGACCAAAATACATAACAACCTTATAAATGCATACTTACAATTCACATAATACCAATTTCATTTCCAATTCTAGGCCGTTAAAGAAGATATAGAGTGAATTTATAAAAGATCATAAGGTACTACCTATATTGAACAAACAAATCATACACAATTTATGACTGACATTTTCAATGTAAGCGCTTATACATACAACTTGAAAATCGAACTAAGATCGGTATTGTTTTCATAACATTTTCAATTGTATTTTTTTCTATTTTTTTCATTTTTTATCTTTCTCTTGATGTTTATACTTATATATTTGTATTCTTGTTACGATCTTTGTTTTTTTTTATCTTTTATATAATTTGTATTTGAATAAGAATTCTAAAATAATAAAATATAAGGAAAAACTATTTTTATTTTCACTTATATATATGTATGCTTTTTGTTTTTTAAATTTTTAACTCAAGATGATGTACTTTATTTTGTACTTTTTTTGTAAATGTTTTTTTTTTAAATCAAGTCTTCTTATTTTTTAGTCAGCTTTTGATTAAATCTCAGATCAATAATTCATTAAGTATAGGAACATAGTTTTCAATAAACTTAATGCCATCACACCATGCACCACAATGTGGGGTGATCAGCGACAGGTGTGCGGGTGAGCATTGATTTATAAAAAGGATGCACGACACAAGCGTGTATCCTAACACACTGGTCTCGTCTCATCTTAAAAGGCAACATTTTAAATGGGTGTACCACATTACTGATTTTTTATTTAAATATTTTATTTTACTGTACATGCATTGGAAGAAATTGCCATATGGCAATAAACTCGATACTTGTGCAGGGTGCAACTGTTTATAATTATAATAATTGATAATTAACATATACCTACCTCTTACGTTCTATGCCCATTTTTTTTATTCTTCTTGTGCCTCTCCTAACGAATGTTGGCGACCATCACAGTATCCGGAATAAAGTTGTTTGGGATCCGGATAGTGACGCAGCATCCGGAATTCCAAACCATTGCCTAAACTTTATAAACCACGATATTCTTTTACGCCCCATAATCCGTCTTCCCTCTATCATTCCTAATATAAAAACTTTTGTAGTAAAATAATATTATTTCTATTTTTTGACTGTCAATTCTTGATGGAGTTCCATAATCAATTATGTATATTGAAATATACTTAATATACCTACTAAAAAAAACAATTTTTATCTTTTTTCCACTAATAGATATATTTTACCACTAACGCGTATCGCTAAATGCTATTTATATACGCTATTTGATTGTTATCAGTTATCAGTTTGAAATTGTCTTTTCTCTAATTTATGTTTTTTTTATTACCTAACTTATGTACCTAATTTATATATTTTTTTACTTCGACTTATGTAACTTGTATAACGTATGTTACTTAATTCATGTAATTAATGTCGATGTACCCTTTTTATAAATAAATAAATAAAGACCATCTACACAATGGTAATACAATCGATAAAATAATATGTTAACATTTTATTTAATTTGCCTTTAAATCGAATATTTTTAAAAGATGCATATACGCAAACATTGGAATTTTTTCCTGTCGGGAGTCAATGATATTTTTTTTCAATATTTTTAACATCTCAATAGAAACGAAGTTGGAATATTATAAAATAACCAGGAACTGTAGGCAGCTACAGGGCTTACGACCTGCCATAAAGTGATCGCGTAAACCAGACGATGACAGGTGGCTAGCGCTCTAGGTGTCTTGAGTTCCTGGTTCTCCTATAATAATATTTCAACTTCGTCCCTATTGAGAAGTTAAAAATTTGTTAAAAAAATATCATCGCCTACAAATATTTCCACACAATCATAAAAAAATCCAGATCACTGTTTTTTTTTTTTTTTTTTTCATGGCATTGCATCCTTTTGGATGATTTGTGCCAATATCAGACATGAATGAAAAAACAAAATAACACAAGGATTACAGAATTATAAAATTAGCTTTCAGATCACTGTTATTTTCATATAATATTCTAGTTTTAATATATAGGTTCTTGGTGAGGATCTAGCGTTGGACATGATTATTTATTCCAATTAATGCATGTGCATGATTATTTATTCCAATAAATGCATGTGCATGATTATTTATTCCAATAAATGTATTTATTTTTTTGTATTTAAATAAGATATACGTAAATACATTTAAGAAATTTATTTATTTATTTTCGGTCCTTAAAGAGCTCAAAATAAAAGAAAGATTGTCTAATCTGTCTGCAGTATGCAGCCACCGAGTATTGAGCTACTTTGGTCACATCGCCAGGAGAGAGCCAGGTTACCTGGAAAAAGTATTATCACAGGAAGTGTACCAGACAAAAGAACTAGAGGCAGATCTCCTGCGCGATGGTGTGACCAAATTAAGGAGATGACTGGGTACGACCTTTATTCGGCGGTGCGAGCTGCGGATGGCAGAGAGGACTGGAGGCGACTAGTTCTGTCCATTAGCGGCCCCATAGATCACGACCCTCAGCATTGAGAAAACGAAGAAGAAGAACATCATTTCATAACACCATATCCAGGTCCTATGTAAGAGACAGTATCTGTGATCTTTTTTATAATTATTTCCTTTTTGAATAAAGTTTCAGATACGATAAAAATATCAGTATGCTCAATAAAGTTTATACATATTCTGTAAAGCGGTAACCTGAATCATGCATTAGTTCTCAGTGAATTTTTGAAAAAAAGTTGGCCCTGTCTTGCTATTCTAGATGGAATTTGAATTTGAAGCACATTATTTAATTGAATGCAATCGAATTTACTATGGCGTTTTTTATATAATTTTAAGTCATCAATAATTTAATTCTGATGGCGAGACTAATCATGTTATCTTTTTAAGCAATTCGCTTTATTGGATCTGACGTTCATGACTTCTGTACTGCATACATTTGAGGATTTTTTTTTGTATTCTTTCAATAAATATTATATGAATATTTCATAAAATGAGAACTCTGTTATATAAATAAGTTTTAACCGGCGATTTTTGATGATTCATTTAATTTTAGTTGAATTTTGAATATTGTAACCCGTTAGTGACCACACGGGTGTGAGCGGCACTTAGAATTCGCTCCGGTCTCAAAATACAATAAGTAATTCGCCAATTCATGTTTCCTTCGAATTGTCATACATACACATACCCTTTTACCCTATAACAATAAACCCCATAGGAATAATAATCGATATTGTATATTCTTTATATTATTATATCTATGTATGTATCAATATAATAATACGTATCTCCTTATTTTTGGTACTTACTCACTTTATCACAGATTCTTATAAATGCATCTGCCCGATTCGATACTACACCACATGTTTTTGAGGGTGACTGTGATGTCGTTTTTTTAAGGGACATATTAATTCATTTATTTCATTTAAAATATTTTGCACACGTTTTATAAAAAGTACACAATGGCGGACTTATTGGAATATGGCAATATCTTCCAACCAAACATATCCATTAGGTGAGGTAAATTTTGCTTATGACACTTACTTATGTGAATTAATTTATTATATTCACGTGTAATAATGTATGACAATGGTTTACTGCCGTAAGGCAATTTATTCCAACCAACCAAAGCAACATGAGCCCATAAATAGTGTGTAGGTAGGTAAAATAAATTTATAACATATGAAAACAAATAAAATGACAACACTGTAAAAAAATTGTGACCACTGAACTTGCTACGTGCGTGTTTAGCCTAACCTTTATTAAAGTTAATCTATTTATGACTGTACTGTTTGGTTAAGCGCACAAAATATTTAGCAGCACAAAACAAAGTGTTTTGTAGTCACTATAGTTCGGTTAATTTTAACATAACATTTTTTTTCAGTGAAACACATCAAATTATTTAATGTTATATCATAACGACAAAGAAAGGAAGGTGATAGGTATAGGTTGTGAGAGGAGAGAGTGGATGCCGGATGGAGAACGAGTGTCAATATTTAGATTTATTAGACAGTTATAACAGCTTAAATCTAAAGTTGAATCGATTGAGACGTCGTAATATCATCACGTCGTAATATCATCACTTGCAGATTGTATTTCAATATAATGAATGGGATTAGCAAGTGTGGTACGATCACCAGATCGAAGAGTTGACCGTTACATATAAACGATTTTATTTTCGCTTAGTCTCTGTGAATATAAATTGGGAGCAGTCTCTGGTCTAAATTTTTATTTTTATTGTGATCAAATGTTCAAAAAAAAAAGAATGGTCACCCTATCGAAGGCACAAGCCATAAGCGATCCCACATGTTTATTTTCCAAATACACCTTTTCTCACTGTGAGATACCGTCAAGGGCCACTACCACTACAACTACCACCTACCTACCATTAGTAAATACTACACTGTTACCACCTATCAAAGGTTTTCTTTATCTCCAGTGTTCTCCTTTCACCCCTTTACCCTTCTATTCATTGCTGCCTTGCGACAAAAACTTATTCAGATGTGGTCAACTTTTATCTGTATATAATATAATTCCCCCACTCGATCTGTGTAAGAAGAACCGAGCCTAACACCTTGCTAAGTTTAGCATCCACTGATTCAATTATCTCTTTCTATATTATGAAATATAAAAGTTGCTCGCGCGAGCTCCGAAACGTGTAAGTGTTGAAGGTTACTGAAATAGCTGACCTCTTCGGGAGGCGTGCAGCGTCGTCTCAGCGTGGTGACAATATTATCGAGGATAGACAGTAGTTAGGTTGGAAATCTTAAACGCCCTTACAATGATAACCCTTATTCATAAATTTAATTTAGGAATCCCTTTTACAGGATGATAATCTTGGCTGATTTCGCATTTATCAACTGATACATCAAATTCTGAATGAAAAGGAATGAATCCTTATATCACCTGAATCAGTGATTTAATTTTAATCGAAGGCCAACAATCAACTATCAAGTATATAATAGTGTTTTGCAGACCTTGGGTTTTTGATCCCTGTTTCAGACAGAGGTCGCTATTCATGAAGAATCTTCAAGTCGATTGATAGTTATGATAAATGTAACACAATTTAAGAACAACTGCACAGTAGCAACACAGCGAAAGAAAAAATAGGGAGAAATACATTTACCTCACTGATTTATTGATAACCTACTCATAAAAATCTTTATATCAAAACAGGAGTTACTTCTTTCAATAATCTATGTACCTACGTGGTTTAATAAGTACAGCAGACAGTTCTGTACCAGCTCATAGCTGATATAGAATATCATTGCATCAAAATTATAGGATTTAGATAAGTTGACTGAAGGGTTTCTGTAGACTTCAAATAAAAATATTAACACAATACAGAAAGCTTTCAATGTTTACATGTCGGAATATGATTTTACAAAATATTTTAATGGATCAATTAAATTTTCATTGAACATTAATAAAGATATGTATTTTATGTATTAATAAAGACGATTAATATAATATACGGATAATTCAAATTGCATATTTATTTTCAGTGTAATTGTATAAATAAAACGTTATGAAATATTATTGTGATTGTTCTACGAATTATAATTGAGTTTGTAGGTAATTGAATATTTACACACGTAAATATTATCATTATTAATTTATTTTAATATTTTCCGCCAATTATCTTGAAGATTATACATTTAAACAAGTCTGTGATATTGTTTGGCATTGAAATTCGATACAACAATAATGGATATTAAAATTATCGGAATATTTTACACAATGTTGTACATACTTTGTATGTACATTATCTAAAGAGAAGAAACTTAATCATCAGAATAAAATTGTATTCAAAAGCCTTTATCATCAGAATGGAATCAAGGAATGGAAAAAAATAAATTTGTATTATTTGAAATAATTCGATAAGACATGTATCATATTAAACTAAGATTGTTTTCTTTTAAAATTTGTAATAATTAAATTTTATATATGTGATTAGAGGAACTTAATTTGGAGATTTGGCAACATTATTTATTTTATTTTTCTGACTGACTGACGTCCCAACATTACCATGTAGTGCACTTTTAAGTGCACTACATGGTAATGTTGGTACCTGCCTCTTCTTGATTACATAAATACAATGTTTTATTGAAGTGTACCTACCTGCTTAAAATTAAAATAATCGATACTGATAATTTAAAAATTCATAGATATAAAAGAAAAAATATTGATTCAAAAAACAGAATTCCTTTAGAAAAATCAAAAATACAGGACGGAGATGTAATTTTCGGATCAAAAATATTTTATTGTATAAGAAAGCAATTTTAATAACGCGAAAGATGCAGTCCAGGAACTTTGCAATATACGTTGTTAATCAAATTTTTATTAATGAATTCAAACCATCACGGCAGGTCCCAGTATGTCGTGTAACCAGAAATAGGTACCTATCCTTAAAAGAAACACGACACATTCGTGTATTCTCACACACCAGTCTCGTCACACATACAAAAGCATCTAACAAAATGGGTTAAAATGGGTTAGTTTTCATTGTTAAAATTTTGAGGTGTTGCATATTTTATCTCTTGTCTTTTTGATTCTTCTTTTTAGCCCCTTTCACTCCACTGCTGGATATAGGCCTCTTCCTGCTAGATAACTAACGAGGCTCTGACGACCGAGTATCGGCGGTATAACCGTAACATCTGCGCAGGCTTAAATCCCTGTTGCATACACGGAAGGAGATCCTAGAAGAACCTCTGCACCAACCCGCAACTGGATTACGTGGTACAGAGCTACATAATATCGTATCAATCCAAACAACCTTCCGAACTAAGAACAATGATCTCGAATTGTATTTTCGATTACCCGCCGATTTTAATTTGCAAATCATCAGTTTTTTTAAAGATATCACAGACTTCTAAATACTGTATAAGACCTCAATATTATAAGTCTTTTCCCTTCGATTCAACGGTTGTCCTTTGAACTTCTTCTATTTATATCTGTATTAACCTTCGTTCAACGTCTGATACAAGACACTTTTTTCCTATCACGTTTGGAAATATTAATGAACTAGCAATGTAAGAAGGACAAACTTCAAGGTTTGTTTTACATATGTGTTGCGTGCGAGTTGTATTTCAGTTACATATGTAAAATATACAGTAGGTACATGGCAGTAGGCATGTCATATTCATAATCGTCATCTGAAAAACACCTTGCGTTTTGGAATGGTTTCAGCTGCTTCACTTACATATATTCATGTACTTTCAATGTGTTTATTATACGATGGTGTCACGTGCGCTGTACACAATCAATTTTTCGCAAGTAACTTACCCACTTACCTACCTCCACATACAATCTTCAGGTGTGCAACTCATTTCAAAAAGTGGCACAGTAAAATATTAGATCGTACCTTTAAACCAGATGCAAATTTTGCTTCCAATATTGATAAGTAGAGGAATAATTATACTTGGGGAGTATGTTTGAATGGAATGGAAGACCTGATAAAGACATTGAAAGAAGTGTTATGGCAGGTAATAAAATAAAGGGAGCTCTCAGACCAGTAAGTAATAGAACGATAATGTAATAGAACGATATATGATAGAATAAAAAATGAGGATTTAAGGATGAATAAGAGTATTATAAGTAAAATAAAAGTGAATTCCTTGAGGTGGTTTGGACATATTGAAAGAATGAATGATGAACGACTGACCAAAAAATATACATGGGTGTAAGAGATGGAGTGAATGGCAGGGGCCGCCCCAGAAAGGGATGGCATGACTATTTTGAAGGAAGGAAATATAGCTTCCTTTACATCCATGCATCGTCTCATACATGCTCGTCGATTATTCAAACAAACAAACATTTCAAAACCAAAAGCAATTCAAAAAGAATTTACATTTAAAATCAAGGAAAAATAATAATAAATCAAAACATCATGAAAACCATAACACAAAACAAATACCTAACACATACGTAAATGAAAATGAACCACAAACTGAATAGGTATGAATGTAATATTAGAGAGAGTTTTTCAAATTTTAGTTTAATTCGTTTCATTCATTCATTCATTCATACCATCACGGCATATCCCACAATGTGGGGTAACCAGCGAAAGGTGTGCGGGTGTGCATTGCCTTATAAAAGGAAGCACAACACATATGTGTATACCCACACACCAGTCTCGTCTCACCTAAAAAGGCACTCTGTTCTGATATTCCTTGCACATGTAAGAGAATAAACACCAAAATTGAAGATAATATAATATTGGTTTATTGATATAAACCAATGAATATTTTTACGGGAAAAATCACCTGGTTCATAATTGCATATAATTGTCAATAAAAATTGTAAACTGCTAGCCCTTGAACAGGATTTCCTAGTTGGGCAGCAGTAATCTACTTATTGCTGTCATTATAAATATGGTGTGATAAAAGGTAAGTAAAATAAATAAATAAATAAAGAAACAATCGATTTAGGTCACACATAGGTTTATTTATTTTCACAAGCCAATTGTCTCGGTTACTTAGTTTGCTTATAAATAAAAAAATGGCGATTGAAAAATTATAATGGATATTGGACCTTTTTTCTTTAAAGGTAATTTTTTTATTTAATGCACCTGATTCTCTAATAGTCACGAGAGATGGTATAATATTTAGTAAACAGGACTTTGTAGGTAAAAAATTGATTAAATATTGAATGACAAACTCTATAAACTTTTGGCTGAATCGTGTACTAAGTTTGTGTCTAAATACTAAATACTTTTGATAGCAAATTTTTGATACCGTTAGTCAATGTGTTATATGCGTTCAACTCTTACAATAATACCCTTTAATATAAATGTTATGCGATAGTAATAATATATAGTTATACTCTTAGTGAACATTTCACCAAATAAATCTCTATAATTTCGCACGGTATTAATTGGCATTAAATAATGGTATGCGTCAATATTTTAACCACGCATCAATCTTTTACGAAACTAACTATCCATTTAGGTCCATTGGTATATTCCTCTTCACGGTAGAAATTGGACGACATGTAAATTTTTACTTCTTTGTCGACAGCTGTCAATTTTTTTTTCTTCAGCAGCAGCGGTGAGTTCCTTTGATGTTCTTTGAATCCGTTTGACGCCTTCGTCACAATTCCGCATCGTGAAAATTGCGGGTATTATCGTGGAGTATAAGTTGGTACGAGCCGCGTGAAATATTTCAAATTAATGACATCTGTTTTGAATTTCTCCAGTTGAAACTGTCGTACCTACCATTCAAACAAACAAACCTCCACTAATATGTAAAAGTTTTTATAATTATTATTACACCTATTCCACCGTCACTAGAATCAAGACGTAAATGCCAAGATATACAATTTCTTTACAACATATTGAACAATATTATTGTCTGCCCGGAACTTTTATCGAGTATTGACTTTAACGTACCATTGAGACGCTCCAGACATACAACTCTCTTCCGACCTAAATTATACAAAACTAATGCCGCGAAAAACTCAACTATAAACAGAATTATAAACACATACATAAAATACGAGAAGTCCCTTGACATAGACCTATTCAGTGACACAAAACATAAACTCGCTCAAAAATTAAAAACAGGAATTTCATAAAATTATCACTTACGCACAACACGCATGCACATACACATATACACTTACACACACACCATCACACATACATACACAGCCTCACACACACATATGATTTTGTATCTTGAATATATGACTGTATTTTGTAATAAATTATGATAGTATTGCAAGCTAATAATTGATGTATGGAGATGATAATTGTTATATTATTTGATATTTTTATACATATATACTATTCTTTGTACATTGTTAAAGCCGGCTAAAGCCGGTGCGCCGAAGCGGACGCACGCATTGCGATGCGCTCCGTGAAATTGTCAGTTTTTTCGCGTCTAGTGTAAATATACCAGTGTGGAATTTAACCCCATGGAAAAGTATGTAGTCTTTAAGTGTTCTGTCATAAGAATGTACAAAAACAACCGCGCAATAAAATAGAAACAAGTGAGTGAATTATTCGCGTGTTAGTTTCAAAACATACTTGAATCGTAACACTCTCGTAACATTATTATTACACCTATAACAAACACCAAACACCATATTATTACACCTATAATCTCGTAACATTATTATTACACACTCGTAACATTATTATTACACCTATTCCACCGTCACTAGAATCAAGACGTAAATGCCAAGATATACAATTTCTTTACAACATATTGAACAATATTATTGTCTGCCCGGAACTTTTATCGAGTATTGACTTTAACGTACCATTGAGACGCTCCAGACATACAACTCTCTTCCGACCTAAATTATACAAAACTAATGCCGCGAAAAACTCAACTATAAACAGAATTATAAACACATACATAAAATACGAGAAGTCCCTTGACATAGACCTATTCAGTGACACAAAACATAAACTCGCTCAAAAATTAAAAACAGGAATTTCATAAAATTATCACTTACGCACAACACGCATGCACATACACATATACACTTACACACACACCATCACACATACATACACAGCCTCACACACACATATGATTTTGTATCTTGAATATATGACTGTATTTTGTAATAAATTATGATAGTATTGCAAGCTAATAATTGATGTATGGAGATGATAATTGTTATATTATTTGATATTTTTATACATATATACTATTCTTTGTACATTGTTAAAGCCGACTAAAGCCGGTGCGCCGAAGCGGACGCACGCATTGCGATGCGCTCCGTGAAATTGTCAGTTTTTTCGCGTCTAGTGTAAATATACCAGTGTGGAATTTAACCCCATGGAAAAGTATGTAGTCTTTAAGTGTTCTGTCATAAGAATGTACAAAAACAACCGCGCAATAAAATAGAAACAAGTGAGTGAATTATTCGCGTGTTAGTTTCAAAACATACTTGAATCGTAACACTCTCGACACTACACCCAAGAAAGGTCCACTCCCATACCTACCCTAGCTTGGCAGGTCAAAACATATGTTTCGTCCCCGAAGTCAGTCAGTGCGAAAAGCAATAAAGAGTGAAATAAAAAACAGTGCCCAAATTTGTGATGTGGGAGACAGCAACCAGATGTGTACATGCCTGCCACGCGACCTGAGATACCAGTAAGGACATCCCAACCATATTCGGCAATGGAATGCGCACTAAGAATGAGGATGAGAGCAGGCCAGGACCAACCATAAAACGACCATCCCCTACAGGGCAGGTAGAAGAAGGGATGCACAAACAGTTGTTGCCGCTCATACCCGGGTAATATGTGCACGTCAGGAAGTACTGCAGCCCCAGCGAGTGCGGGGATCGCTAAGGAGTAGAAGAGACCCTGTGGAGGCAACAAAATGACCCGGGTCAACGCCAGCTATGAAAAAGTGACAAGACACGAAGGATGTACCAAAAACTTTTTAGTAGATTAAGTATCATAAACTTTTTAATAGATTAAGTGAACTAATAAGTGAACTTAAGTGAATTAATAGATTAAGTGAATTGTGTATGAACTGAGCCTAAATTTAAGTTATTTATTATAAGAATCTGACCATTTGAACTGTGCCGGAATTTAAGTGATTTTCATATGTGTATATTTGTTGAGATATAGTAGGTATAGTGTGATAAGTTTTTATTAAGTAATGTTTCAATATATTGTACTTTACATACATAGCTTCTATACTTCTATCTAGATGTAAGCTGTGTAGTGTAGGATAAACGGGACTTGCATAGTGTTTAAGTAGGTATTTATATTTGTATTAAGTGTTTGTAACTAGGATAGATATGTGTAATCGTAGATGATGAATGTGTGGGAAAGTGTGATGTATGCATAAGTGAAGGAAGGAAAACCTCCTGGACTCCGTTAGGAGACCATCGATGCAGCCCGCCACTCGTCATGGTATGGTCCGGGGGGTAGGCGAAAAGAGGAGAACCGAGTGCAGAGTGGGAGTGTGGAATATCAGAGGAGGGATGGATAGAAAGATGAACGAACTGTGCGACATAATGAAAGGTAAAGAAATAGATGTTATGTGTGTAAGTGAGACAAAAAAGAAAGGAAGTGGGATGAACGTTAGGAATGATGGTATGATAGAGCTGTGGTCGGGAGTGAAGAGTGACGAGTTTGCATGCAAAGGGGTCGGTGTGATTCTAGCGGAACGAATGGGGAAATGTATGAAAGAGTACAAGCTTGCAAGGCCTAGACTGATGTGGGTAAGGATGAAGATCGGAATAACAAGCGTATTTCTAATAGTAGGATATGCACCTGGGAACTCCGACAGTGAAAGTGAAAAGGATGATTTTTGGAACAGTGTGATCGAAATAATGAACGAGAGGAAGGATAATGAAAGAGTGATTCTGGCTGGAGATCTAAATGGATGGGTGGGTGTCCGTAGGAAAGATTTCGAGTCTGTCCTCGGCCCCCACGGCGATATTAGAGTGAATGACAATGGAAAGAGGCTACTAGAAGTGTGCACGGAAGGGAATTTATTTGTGGCGAACTCAGTATTCAGCCACAAAAGAGTGCACCAGTATACATGGGAAAGAGGGAATGAAAGGTCGATTATTGATTATGTATGTGTTGACACCGCACTAAGGAAAGCGACAGTGGACACTAGAGTGTATAGGGGCGCGGAGCTGGAGACTGATCACTACTTGGTGATATCAAGAATTGATCTGTTCACCGGCTGGCGCTCTAAAACCCACCGAAGTGAACCACCGAAGCGAACCAAAGTTGAAAGGCTGCAAGATGAGAGTGTAAGAAATGAATATGGAAAAAAGACTGGAAACGAACTTCTTAGAGCAACACATAGTAGAAAAAATATGGAAGACGCATGGACGACCCTGAAAGAGACCGTGTGCAAGACAGCGAAGAATGTCTGTGGTGTTGCTAAAAGAGGTGGAAAGAAAGGCGACGCATGGTGGAATGAGAAAGTTAAGTTAGCTGTGGGTGAAAAGAAAAAAGCATGGATGGAATTAATAGCTGCGAAAGGATCGGATAGTGAAGAGAGAGCAAAAGAGAAGTATAAAGTGTGCAAGAAACTAGTAAAAGACACCGTAAAAAGAGAAAAAGATCGTGTGAAAGAGAAAGAAAGCCTGAAAATAGCCAACGACTTTCCTGGAAACATGAAAATGTTCTGGAAAGGCGTAGCGAAAAGGAAAAATGGAACTGTGAAAGCATTGCAAGGAATTAATGATAAAGACGGAAAAATAATTATGGATGAAGAGGGCGTGAAAGAACGATGGAAAGAATATTTCATGGAGCTATACGATAGCGGTATAAGCGGGGGCGTGACTCAGAGAGCATGGCAAGTAAGTGAAGACGAAAAAGATGAAATTACGCGAGAGGAGGTGCTTGAAGCAGTAAAACACGCGAAAGCGGGAAAAGCTGCCGGATATGATAGTATATCAGCTGAACTTATAAAATATGGCGGCGAGCAGACGTTGGAGTGGTGCCACTCTCTTTTCAACTTGTGTTGGGAAGCAGGACGCACTCCTGCGGACTGGAGAAATGCAGTCGTGGTACCTTTGTATAAAGGTAAAGGATCGAAACTCGACTGCAAAAACTATAGAGCCATAAGTTTGTTAAGCTCAGTTGGTAAAATATACGCAAGGATCCTGGATCAAAGAGTACGAAAGGTTACTGAATGCAAGATATGGGATGTCCAAGGAGCGTTTGTGGGCGGCAGAGGATGTATAGACCAAATTTTTTCTCTACGAATGGTCACAGAGAAGGTTCTGGATAAAAACCAGAAACTGTTCTGTGCCTTTATAGACCTAGAAAAGGCCTATGATAAAGTTGTTAGAGAGAAACTATGGGATATACTATCAGCGTATGGAGTGAAGAGTAAGCTGATACGCGCAATCGCGTCATTATATGAGAACAGCGAAGCATGTGTTCGTGTCAACGACACAGTAACATCGTGGTTCTCGATAAATAATGGCGTTAGACAGGGATGCGTTCTGTCTCCATGGCTCTTCAACCTGTACATTGACTTCTGTATAAGAGCCCTTAAGGATGAAAGCAAGGGTCTGAAACTGAGTAATGTAATAGTGCGTGATTTGATGTATGCAGATGACAAAGTACTGTTAGCTGAAAGTATGGAAGAGTTACAATATCTTGTAACCATGGTATATGAAGGATGCATAGAGAACGGTCTGAGAATGAATGCCAGCAAATCAAAGATAATGGTCTTTGAAAAGAGTGAAAGCAGAACAGCGTGTAAAATAAGAGTAGAGAATGAATGGCTCGAGCAAGTCGACGAGTATGTATATCTGGGAAGCATGTTTCAACGGAATGGACGACCTGATAAGGATATCGAAAGAAGAGTTATGGCAGGAAACAGAGTGAATGGAGCACTGAGACCAGTTATGAATGATCGCAACATATCAAAGGCTGCCAAAGTTGCCATTCATAACGCTATCTTAGTGCCGACATTGACGTATGCAAGTGAAACCTGGACATGGCAGAAGTCGCACGAAAGCAGAATAAATGCTGTTGAAATGAGATCGCTAAGAAGAATCTGCAATAGAACGATGTATGACAGGGTAAGAAATGAGAACATAAGGAAAGAATGTAAGATGAAGAAAGATATCATTAATAGAATGAAAGTGAACACACTGAGATGGTTTGGCCACATGGGTAGAATGAATGAGGAACGCCTGACGAAGAAAATATACAATGCGGATAGGAATGGATTGAGAGGCCGGGGCCGCCCAAGAAAGGGATGGCACGACCATGTGAACGATATTCTAAAAGACGGAAATGTTAGAAGCATGTACAATAGACGAACATGTATGAGACGATGCATGAATGTTGACGAGGCGATGAATGTGTGCCAGGATAGAAAGATATGGCGTTCGGTTCTCTCTGCCTACCCCGTAAGGGACATGGCGTGATGGTATGTATGTATGTATGTATTGTACATTGTTAGCTTCAATTTGAAAAAATAAAAAAATAATCTTATTACTAAATAGTTTGCAAGTACCTACCTACCTAGTAACTTCGATTTACTATATTCACTTATAGTCCGTGAGAAGAAAGCAACGTTTTCGATTGATCGTTTTCTAGTGGCTAATTTTTTGATATATTCTTTCAAAAAATACCATACCATAATAATTTTAATACCATATTAGAAAAAGTTGAGTCGGGCACCAGCTAGTTTTTGCGTTTACCAGTGTCCATCTTCTTTATATATGAAATTTGCAGATTTTAAGAATGTTGTGGCTCTGGCGAAATTAAAATTAATTTGGAATAGGACAAGAGAAATTTATCACCAGGAACTGAGATCGACTTACCCAGGTTCTCGGCGTTGTACTGGATGTTGCCTTCCGCTTTTCTCGACCAGAGCTTCGTAATTTTACACAACACTTCGCAAAGCAAAGTTTTCTTGAAAATATGAATGGCGGATTCACAATGAAAAATTGCAAAGTATGGCAATAAACCCGCCTTTTTACACATGTACATAAATTATATAAATAAATAAATAAATTATTTCAATATGATTTGTACTTGCATGTTATTTGTACCCATAAAATCGGTCCATTTATGACATAAATGTTACTGAAATACGTAAAAAAATTATAAAATAAGAAAAAGAAGAATATTTTTTTTCAGTAATCTTCCCGGGTGTGCGCTAAACAAATAACCAAGTTTCATTGATCAGATGGTTGGTAGGTATAAGTGTATTAAAAAGGCTTTACAAATATACCTACTTAAATATGAAATTTTCACCTACCTATAGAAAGAGGATGCGCACTGGTAAACGCAACCACTCCCAGGTACCATTAAAAAATATTGGCTAAGATTTTTAGACACATCTATCTCTTAGACAATTATTAATCATAGTACTGATACGGGTTTATGTTCAAGAAACATAGTTTAACATAAACTTGTAGAGTAAGAAGAACTAGTGACTGCCAGACTTAAGTAACTTTGTATAGGCCAGACTTACGTCATTTTTTTATGGTAAAATAATATCACATCAGGGGGGCAAGTCTGGTTGATCGTCGAAATGAAAACCCTCCTTGATTACCCATATCATGGATATAATTATTATATAGAGTTCTACAATATCTTTAGATGTCATAGAACTCCATACGATAATTATATCTATGATATGGGTAATCACTGGGGTTTTGATTTCGCCGGTCGAACCAGACTTGCCCCCCAGGTAACAACGATTGGATTATATGAACCCTGAGTAGTGGTGGTTTTCAGAGATAACAGTCTTCAAAGTGTTGAAAATTGCTATTTTAACACGTCAGATATAGTATGAAGAGTCATTATATAAAGCATGATTTTTTTTATATTCAATACGGAAGGCTATTAGAAATCACGCCTTCCATTTATAGACATATTGGTTGGTGGAAATACCCCGAGAGACACCTTTCAAGTTTAATAAATTGTTATCTCTCTTAAGAGGTGTCTGTAGAGAAGTTTCCGCTAACCAATGTGTCTGTAAATAGATTACGTGATTTTTAATAGACCTTTTTCTTCTTATGTCATATCAGGTCCCCCCGACGTTGACGACCACCATAGAGAAAGCCACCCTGTCCTATGCAGTGCGAAACAGCTCCTCCACAGTTCTTATACCGGTCCATTCGCGGATGTTTCGCAGCCAAGAAAGCTGTTTTCTTCCGACCCCTCTACGACCCTCAATCTTCCCCTTCATGACGAGCTGAAGGATGGCATACTTTTCACCTCTCAGAATATGGCCGAAGTACAACACATTACGGAGCTTAACATTGGTGAATAATTCTCTTTTGGTGTTGGCTCTACGTAGTACTTCAGTTTTACTGACCATGTCAGACCATGACCATGACCATGTCAGTGTTACTGACCATTAGACAAGGTGATACAATATCACCGAAATTATTTACCCTAGCCTTGGAAAACATATTCAAAAAACTAAATTGGGAATATATGTAAAGGATTAAAAACTGGCGGTGTATATCTGAACCACCTTCGATTCGCAGATGACATTGTGCTTATCACCGACGACCTAGAAGAATTGAAAGGTATGATAAAAGAACTCCATAATGCTTCCTTGGAGGTAGGCCTAGAGATGAACATTTCGAAAACTAAAATCCTGAGCCCATCCAAAATAAATTTGAAAATTAATAACAACACAGTTGAAGCCGTTGAAGACTATACATATACCTGGGGCACAAAATAAAACTGGGAAAATAAAATCAATAAGCAGAGATACCCAGACGAATTGGACTAGGTTGGGCGGCCTTCGGTAAACTCGGTCACATCCTGAAAAACAAAGACATTCCGATGAATTTGAAAAGAAAGGTCTTTGAAACATGTATCCTCCCAGTGCTAACATATGGATTGGAAACAATGACACTAACTGCCAACACAATATACAAACTAAAATGTACGCAACGAGCTATGCTATTGAAACATGTATCCTCCCAGTGCTAACATATGGATTGGAAACAATGACACTAACTGCCAACACAATATACAAACTAAAATGTACGCAACTAGCTATGCTATTGAAACATGTATCCTCCCAGTGCTAACATATGGATTGATTGGAAACAATGACACTAACTGCCAACACAATATACAAACTAAAATGTACGCAACGAGCTATGCTATTGAAACATGTATCCTCCCAGTGCTAACATATGGATTTGAAACAATGACACTAACTGCCAACACAATATACAAACTAAAATGTACGCAACGAGCTATGCTATTGAAACATGTATCCTCCCAGTGCTAACATATGGATTTGAAACAATGACACTAACTGCCAACACAATATACAAACTAAAATGTACGCAACGAGCTATGGAACGGCAAATGTTAGGAGTGAGCCTCCGGGATAAAATAAGAAATGAAGAAATAAGACGCCCAACAAAAGTCGTTGACATAACAGACTGTGTTGCAAAGTTGAAATGGCAGTGGGTAGGGCATGTTGCAAGACAGGGTACCGAGAGGTGGACACCCAGAATACTAAAATGGAGACCGTGGGAAAATAACCGGTAGGGCGACCACAAAAAAGATGGGTGGACGATATCATTCCGGTTGCGGGAAGAGGTTGGCTGGGGAAAGCACAGGACCGAGAGAGATGGAGTTCATTGGAGGAGGCCTACATCCAGCAGTGGAGAGATGGCTGACGAAGAAGAAGAAGAAGAAGACTGACCATGTCAGTCCACGACATTCTAAACATTCTGCGGTGGATCCACATTTCAAATATTTCAAGACCTCCGACCTCTGTAGTAAAAATAAAAAAAATATCACGATTTAGGTATAATAATAATAATAATAATGAACACTTCCTTGCACCCTGCGCTAGTGGCGAGTTTATTGCCGTATGGCAATTTCTTCCAACTAACCAGTGTTTCCAGCCCAGAGAAGCAATGTTTGCGTGAGAAATTAATTTAAATAAATTTCTCCTCTGCTGGGAATCGAACCCAGGACGCCCGCACAGAAACCCAACGGCTTACCAACTGTGCCACGGCGGTCGGCTATAACACTTCATAGTATATGTAACTGAAGAATTAATATAAAAAAAAATTAAAAAATTAAAATTTTCAACACTTTGAAGGTTGTTATCTCAAAATGTCACCACTACTCAGGGTTCATATTATACAATCGTGGTTTCATACTGTGGTATCCGTTTTACAGGAAAACAAATCAATATGGCGTAAGTTTGGAAGTCTATTATAATTATAGTTGATAGGTAGTAAAGAAACTCCCTAAGAGACTAATTCTTTGATATGTGATTTATGCATTGTCTCTGTAATCAGATTCTCATACTACTAACCAGTGTTTCCGACCATGGGCAGATCGAAAGTCTTCGATGATTAGAGATCCTGAAGAACAAGGACACTTCATCAAGTCTGTGAGTGACCGCTGGATCTTCTACCCTTCACGCTTATCATTCTTCACGAGCATCACATTTCGATTGCATAGATTTTCACTCCCTATGACTCTCTCAGAATTTAGCCCAGAGAAGCATTAATTGCATGAGAAATATTTTATTTATTTCCTTCTTTTTGCTCTCGTATCATGTCATTTCTACATCCCCTCGATCTCGATCCATCCCCTATTGTAATCTATTATTATACGAGTATATTTTTTATCAAGTACACTGAAAAATTGTATTTGTTAATTGTAACAAAATTTCATATGAAAATTAACCTAACTATAGTGACTACAAAACATTTGGTCTTGTGCAACTAAGCGTTTTGTGCACACAGCCAAACAGTACAGCCATAAATGTTTATCATGTACGTATAGGTACATATACAATATGTATGTACTTGTTAAAATAGGCAGGATTCGAACTCGCGACCACTGGATTACTAAATAAATATGATGAATAATTGTTTATAAATAAATACCTATATAAATATTAAAAATAAATAATTCAACAATCTCTATCATTGTTATACAAGTATTTGCTAAAGAAGATGAATATTATTAAAGAAATTGTCATTAGGCAATAAACCCACCAGTGTACTAATTATATGTACAAGAAGATTCAAATAAATAAATAAATAAGTAAATATCTCTAAACCACTATCATCATTATACAAGTTGGTATTTTAGAAATAAGATGAATAACTCCTCAATCTCTTTTATCATTATTTTCTCAGAACAAGCATTTTATGCTTTTTGAGAAATGGAAAAAAATAACAGTGTGCCTACCTACTGGCATTCAAAGAATTGTCAATTATGTTGTTTTATTGAATAAATAAATATAAAAATTAATTATACCTTCGAGTATTTACTAAATAAGATCAATATCTCTAAAACTCTATCATCATTATACAAGTCAGTATTTTCTAAATAAGATGAATAACACCAAAATCTCTATCATCATTATAACTACGAGTATTTTCTAAATAAGATCAATAGCTCTAAACCTATATTATCATTATACATGTCAGTATTTTCTAAATAAGATGAATAACTCCACAATCTCTGTCATCATTATAACTACGAGTATTTACTAAATAAGATGAATAACTCTAAACCTCTATCATCATTATACAAGTCAATATTTTCTAAATAAGATGAATAACTCCACAATCTCTGTCATCATTATAACTACGAGTATTTTCTAAATAAGATCAATAGCTCTAAACCTATATTAGCATTATACTAGTCAGTATTTTCTAAATAAGATGAATAACTCCAAAATCTCTGTCATCATTATAACTACGAGTATTTACTAAATAAGATGAATAACTCCACAATCGCTATTATCTTTATATGAGGTGAAAAGAGGCGTTTAAATTGAATATTACTAAACCCATCAAATAAGTCATTATTTATATAATTCCATCAAACCTTATCGCTATTCGTTATTAATTTTGTCACTGATTATTGCTTCATAAATATTCATGCATTCTCTCTCTCTCTCACTCTGTATGTGTAATGTGCTCTGTTACGGTAGGCGGTTTTATTAAAATACATATTTATATAAGTACCTACCAGTATTCATGAATTTATAGTATAAGGTAGAACTTGTTCGGACCCATTGAGGAAATGCGGGCAAAATGACACACACTCTTTTATGGATAAATAAAAATATGGATAATGAATATAAATATACTATAAATATAATTATGTACATACAGGGATAGGCAAAGATGCTCCCTCGATCGATAGTGAGCGCTAACATTGAGGGGACCCGATACGGCACGAAGAGAATAAATTAAATACCTTCTTCAAATATACTGTGCAAAATTTTGAATATATAGGTATGAACCCTAGCTACTACGAGTATCATCAGAATTACGAATCTATTTTGACAATGTCAACCGAATAGCGTTATTGGCTAATAAAAAAACTCAATTTGAATAACTTATTTTTATGTGTTTAAAACAAAAAAAAATAGGTCGATGGCAGAACGGTTAGCGGCTGGGCTAGTAATCCAGTGGTCGCGAGTTCGAATCCTTCCTCGACCGATTTCGTTCACCTTTAGCACAAGCATTTATTTGCTTATTTTAGGGAACGTAGGAAGATGTATATGTACTTATTTAACAAGGACATATTCATTTTTTTTATAAAAAAAAAATCCATTCGAAAGCTAGTTTTCTCTGCTTTTTTAACTTTAACATTATTTACTCGTATTCATTCAGGCAAAATGGGAGCTGTTTAACCCCTCATTACCCAACGCAGCTATATCAGTGTGCTGTGAGTACATTTTTTTAGATTGCTTAATGGTTTCATTATTTTATTGTCGATTTAGATCAAGCGTAGATATGCAAACATATCATAGACTTGTGTGATGATTGAAAATAAAAATCAACATATCAACATTTATTCGATACAATCATTACATACACTACCTACTTCTGATCATCGAATGAATACAGGAGGCGGGCGATATTCATAAATTTGTTATTTTGATCGTACAACAGCATTTAACACATTTTTACTATATATTATGTACTTGAATTTCATTAAAAAACTACATGCGTATAGCGCAGCGAAAGCACGAAAGAGACATGCTCAATTTCAGGTTGATGATTTTGTCAAAAGAGTGAAAAGGTTGAAGTGGTCATGGGTGGAACATGTTGCCAGATTCCAAGACCAAAAATGGTCGAAAAGGGAACTTCTTCTGCTACCGTGTCAGCAACACATTAAGAGTCTTCTGACAGTGCCAATTTCAATAGCACAACCACAGCCCACCATAAGGTCGTGCATGGTGCAGTTGACCAGACTTGCAGGGCAACTGCATAGATGTTTGGTGGTCGACTGCTCTCCATAGTCACGTGTTGTTGGGATTCACCATGTTGACAGGTTTTCCGGTGTTCTCACAAAGTCCGTCTTCAGTCGGTTTAGTGACTTTCACGTACGCCCCTCCAAGTTGTGGCCTGAGTGAAGATAAAAGGTTAGTGGAATGGAGACCTCGAGAGGACATAAGAAGTACAGGGAAACTCCCTACGCGATAGTCCAATGACATATAAAGAATTGTTGGTGACTGGACGCAATAAGACATCAATGTTAGTGACTGGACGCAATAAGACATCAATGTTAGTGACTGGACGCAATAAGACATCAATGTTAGTGACTGGACGCAATAAGACATCAATGTTAGTGACTGGACGCAATAAGACATCAATGTTAGTGACTGGACGCAATAAGACATCAATGTTAGTGACTGGACGCAATAAGACATCAATGTTAGTGACTGGACGCAATAAGACATCAATGTTAGTGACTGGACGCAATAAGACATCAATGTTAGTGACTGGACGCAATAAGACATCAATGTTAGTGACTGGACGCAATAAGACATCAATGTTAGTGACTGGACGCAATAAGACATCAATGTTAGTGACTGGACGCAATAAGACATCAATGTTAGTGACTGGACGCAATAAGACATCAATGTCTAGGGAAATATGTTTATTTGGCAGGAATACGTTCAGCAGTGCATACACTTAGAAAAATAAACACGAACATATCATTAACTATTCTACATTTCTTATGATGGGTGTCGTTTATATAAAAAAATAACGACAATTCAACAGGCATTACATTTGTATTCAGTGCTTATATTTTACTCACATACGTGATATTATTGTATTATTAAGATCAATAAAAATTGTAACAAGCTTGTTTCTATAACTAGTTATTATTAAGGGGATTAGTGCTGCCGTTCTAGGTGAAATAATATATCACATTTACCACACGGAATTGAAATCACTTGCACTTACAAATTACAATACAACGTACCTACTTCAATACACAATAAAAGTAAAATAAAATATAACTATGTTAATTCGATTTATAAATTATTGGATTAGCAAAAAAATATCCAAAATTATCTATTTACAAGCTTATCGTCAGGATATTTTCAGAAGGTACCTAAATATAATTTATAATTTGCTCTACGTAATTATGTAATATTTTGAAACGGTTTTTTTTAATTAAGTTTATCGACTATTTACATTATTATTATAATTTACTAAAGATATATTTTTTTAATAATTTCACTACAGTTTATTGTAGCTAAGACTGCTTTTGTGCGTTTCAAATTTTCAATTAGATAGGTCTAAAATAAAAAGTTAACAGAGTACCTATTTTGGAACTATTGACAGATACTGCAGATACTGCAGAAATGGTTCACCTTATGTTTTGAGTAATTTTAAAAATAATGCTTAATTTTTTATTATTCTACTGTAAGTTTTTATTTTGACTACTACTGGGTTCGTGTATTGCATATTTTCCTAGTTTATTTAATTTCTTTGAGTTCTATTTTTTTTTATTCCACCGTAAAAAGAAATAGCTGCTACCATTTTAATTGTATATACTTCAAGTTGGTAGAACAGTTATATATATTTTTTATGATATGTCAATTTAGATGTCACAAATCCGAAAGATTCCACGTAGTTAGTTCGTACTCAGCTCTCGCTCATCTGCAACAACATATTATTATGTTTATCTATGGTATACGATATAAATTATAACACTGTGATAAATCGTTATGTTTGTTATAATGATATGTAATACGCGGGTAATAAAATGATAAGTTTAATTTTATAATAATTGCGCGCCAAGAACGGGTTGAAATAAAAACGGCAGCACACGTCCAACAGCCCTTCATATAACTACAATAATTAACACTTCTTCTGGGAAATTTATGGGCTTAGAGATCTGAGATCTCTTGATGAGTCCGACGATTGTGGAAGGAACTGACCAAATTGAACTTCCATATAAAGTGTTGAATCCTAATAATGTTATCAACGAAATAATTGTAGGGTTCGCTAAATGATTTCGTCTCGATTTTGACATGTTTTCAATCAATGAAAAAACAATCTACATAATAACTCAATAAAAGCAATTATAGGCACATAATATTCCTGTTTAGTATATTTTGATACATTGTTTGAAGGTTGATATGCCGACTAAATTGTTTGTACGTGACAAATAAATATATAAATAATTTATGAGTATAAAAAAATCAAATCAATCTTCTTCAAAGAAAATAATAACATCAAAAAAAAAGTTTCAATCTGACCTCTCTCCCTACATTTACTAATACAAAATTAGTATGTACCAATTACGGATTGCGACCCAGCAACGTTCTCAATATAGCGAGTTTTTGTAGATTTTTTTGAGAAGTGCTGTATTTTTAGTAAAAACTCAATACTATCAAAAAAATAAATGAATAAGACATTGTTGTCTTTATTTGTCGTGTAAAATTATTATGTTGATAAATATTTTTGTCCATTAAGGAATACATTTCTCTTCTTCTTCTTCTTCTTCTTCAGCCTATTTCCGTCCACTCCTGAACGAAGGCCTCCTCCATTTGACTCCACGTCGTCCTGTACTGTGCAGTATGCATCCAGGATGTGCCAGCATATCTTGTTATATCGTCCCTCCACCGCAGCTGCGGCCGCCCCACTCCTCTCATTGTCATACGAGGTCTCCAAGTCAGCACTCCCTTAGTCCACTTCTCTTCCGAGCTTCTGGCTACGTGTCCCACCCATTTCCATTTCAGAGTCGCCACACGCCAATACATTTCTCAATATAGGCAAATCTCCAATAGTCTTTCTTGAATACTCGTATAATAATTTATATTAAAAAAAAATAATGTTTCTCGATGTTTTATTAAAACAACATAGACTTTTACGACATTATTTGATAAATTTATGAATTGCGGATCCACAGCGCTAAACCCAGCTCATTATGCTGGATCCAGCAAGCCCATAAATGTGCTGGATCCGACTGGATTGCTGAATGCGGGATCCAGCAATTACAAACCCTAGTACCAATTATATTTAATAACCCATCAAAAAGTTATGCAATTTCATACAAATTAATTTCATTTTCACTTTATTTCACTCCTTCTATGTATAAATCTTCATCTTCTTCTTTTCATCATCCTTCTTTTATTTTTCGTTTGGGGTCGGCTCTCCTTATTTTGTCCTCTCTATTTTTCACCATTATTTCATCAAGATGTGCCTTTCTCAATTCCTTGTCCATACCACTCCACCTTGTGGGGCTGGGTACCTATACCTCTCCTGCCTTCCTGTATTCCTAGTGCAGAACGCACTGCTAGATCTTGATGCTACATCACATGGCCATACCATCTCAATCATGATTCTGATTTACTCTCACAAATATGAATTGGAAAAAAAATCTAGGTAATGTAGATGTTAGCGTTTAAGTAGCGTTACAAGTTGCGTTATGTTTTCAATACTAAATATATGAATTATCTTATTTTTAATGTACTTCTAATGAATATGTTAAAATGTATACTATAAGGTACTTTTTATTTATTATAGATCTACTTATTTTAATGTAATTCAAACATTAGATTTATTACAAAGACAGCTGTAGCCGTCAACGCGCCCTACAAATAAGGAAATCAATTACATGCCATTTGAACCTCGTTAACTACTTTTAATGTTGCCATATATTTTTATGAAACGATTATTTATTGAAAATGTGACTAAAAAACGATGTTAATATTATGTCAAATAATAAATTCACTTTCATTTTGTCCAGAATTTTGACACGAGTGTTTTATTCATATTTCTTGCATTCATATTTGACGAAAGAGTTCAATTTTGGATATGGTCCAATTTTTAAATGATATGTTTGAGATTTTCAAAGTACCACGTCGAGATTCAATTGAATTCGACAACTTGTTATTTTGTCCATTTTACAAATATATTTATCAAAATAATTACTTATGACAAGAGACGATGCATGAACGTCGATGTGGCGATAGATGATTGTCAAGATAGAAAAATGTGGCGTTCGTCCCTTGCATCCTGCGGCGATTAGGTATCTACATTCGTCGCAAGTACACCTTGTTGTCGTGCAATTTTCACTAGAACGAGGTCAGTAACCTGCCAGAATATTGACAACAATACAATTTCAAGAAGTACTTTTCTAGGGAAGAACGTTCGAGAACCACCATGGACATTGACCCGGCACGTACTGATCTAACTACCTCCCTGAGGGTATAAAAGGCCAAGCAGCGCTCGACATTGGATCGTAGTTACCAACATCAACCGTGAAAGCTTACAATTCGAAGTTGCTTAATTTTTAATCATATTTATCATTTCTTTAATTGATGTGAAAGTTAATGTTGTGATTTAGATATTTATTTAATTCTGAATTGTAAATATACATATATGTAAGTAATCAGGCCTTTCTATTCTCTCTATGAGATCCTACACTGCTTGTCTTAACTAAAGTTTTAATTACTAGCTTCAAAATAGCGACAGGCAAAATAAATGCCCCTACAGGCTAAAACCTTATACTAGTGGCAATCTTAGTTCTGAAAAGCAGTATCTAAATACTACCTAACTAGTCGTGGTTTATAATTTTTTTTTGCAATACTTTCTTGTTTTTTTTATATTTACTATATATTTAGTGATGAGTTTGTTTTTTTTTATTCTTTATATATTCATAACGCCTCTTGCTTATTTGCGGTAGGCAGAAATAATCAAATGCTACATTATCTTGATAAGTTTTTCTCGCCTTGTGCACCGTTTCATACACACGCTTTCATTAGGTACATTTCACTTAAAAATTCTATTTATACAATGAGAAAATAATAAAAACCATAATACGGTTATTTTTGACGGAATTCTAATAAATCGTTTTTTTAGATATATTATGGTCTGATACTATAGTAGGCAAGACAATTTGTTTTTTATTACTTTCCTTTTTCTTTTTGTTCCATGGACTAATATTTAATTAATATGTCTTACTTTTTTCTTCATATTCTCAAGTATGGTCTGCTTTCTGCGTCAAACGCTTCCTGTGTCCTCGGTTTTGCATATCCTCTGGAGTAAATCCGTTACTTAGCATATCCTGCCTCACCACTTCTTTGCATATTTGCTTTGATCTCCCTCTGGACATTTTAAATGTCTCACTTTATGAGTAAGCAATCTACATAAACTAACATTTTTTTTAATATTGCTTCTCGGGCAACTAACAGGTACTATGTCAAATATTAATTTAACACGCACCCAATAAAATTTTGCCACATTATGGAGACTAACGATATTATTCGTCATACAGATCCAGACTGAAAACACAATTAAAAACTGGGTCTCCACCGGGAATCAAACCCGGGACCTTTGGATCAGTATTCAGATACGTAACCAACTGAGCCACGAAGGCCGACCAACATTAGTCTATTGAAATTGAGAAAGGTTCTATAGATAACATTAATATTCATAAGCTCTTCATTTCATGTATTATCAGCTAGACAATGGAATGACCTAATTGATGAAGTAACGTCATCTCAATCCATTCAAATATTTAAAGTTAAACTAAAAAAAACTTTATCTGTCAAATAGTTCCTGAATTCTTCCTTCTTTTCCTCATTGATGTGATCAGCGTTATTTTTTTAATTATTTTTTTACTCTTTTTTCTTTTTTCTTTTTTTCTCTTTGTTTTTTTTTTACTTGTCTATTTTATTATTTTATTTATATATTTCTCACTAAATATTATTGTACCAAAATCGAATATTTTTTAATTGTAAAAATTTTACAATTACAATTGAAACAATTTCTCAATAGATGGCGTTACAAAAAGGTTTCTTCGTTACTTCATAGATGGCAATTTTAATGATGCATTATTTTCAAATGAATTGTTACACATATTCAAATATATAGAACTTTCAAAAATTACATTTATAAGGGAACTCAATAAGAAGGCATTATTGGTGAACATTGCGCAAGCGCATAAAGTGATCACCTAAACCAGCCGATGGCAGCCCTGTAGGTTCTTCTATAGTATCCCAACTTTGTCTTTATTGAGATATTAAAAGTTTGTCAATAAAAATAGAATTGTACCAATTTAACTTCAGAGAAAATAACGTTGCTCGGGTTGGTTGGAAGAAATTGGCAATAAACCCGCCTTTGTACACATATACCTACATAAATAAATATTTTTTACAGTCGTTATTATAATTATTTTGACGTAATGAATCAATTTCAGGTGTATCAAAGACCACCGAAATTGCTGAATCGAACGCGATTAATAATAATTTGCAAAAAACGAATAAGGTGTAAAGATGGCTTGATTCAAATTTGATACCGGAAACAGGTGACAGAGAAAGATGCGTGCCAACATACCAACATGAAAATATTCAAAGAGACACACCTGCATCTGCATGAGCTCTCTTATCAATGAAATGTAACAAATGTAATCACAGAATGATTGAAGCCAAACATTCATCATCGTCGATTTTATTTTATTGGAATAATAATTAATTATGTCTATTAAAACTCTCTCTTTGAGGGGAGTTTTGATACAATTATTTAATAAGCGTGTCGAAAAACATCGGTTAAATATGAAAAGAAAAAAATAAAAATAGAAAAGTGACTGTTTTCAATTATTAGTTATTAATTATGTGTTTATTTGTGACTTGTGTTGTTTTTATGGCGGTGATTATTGTGCATTGTCTTGTGTGAAACTGTCTTTTGATAATTTTTGATAATAAATGTATGTGTGTGCATATATACTTATGCATGTGTGTATATTTATATATGTGTATGTTTTGGAGCATTTTTGTATTCATATTAATATTAAAATACATTAGCAATAGGATCATGCTGAAAATCAGCTGCTGGGGGCTTGTTTTCCTGCAACATAGCTGAACATGGCCCTTTTGAGTCAGAAAGGTTGTTTTTCTTTTCATTTGTTGATATAATATGTCTTTGTTTTCGTATGTAAACTTCTTTTCGTCTCAATAAATGTTTATTTATTTATTTAATTGATTAAGCAAGAAATATAACCCAACCAATGCATTGTGTTTAATATTTCATGTACGTAATATTGTATTTAATACATGCGTAATTGATTTTTTATAGGTATGCAGGTTAAATCTTATTTTTTGTTTTTATTTTACTTTTTATTAATTTATGCATTTTGGAATTAGTCATTTAGTTCCACACATCCTCTCTCTACACAACCTCATAAGCTTTACGAGGAAAGTGACATTGTAAATTATAAAATGTATTAACTATATATGTATGTTCGTATATTTTGTTATGATATGAATAAAGTAAATAAATGAAAATATTTGATTCGTCAAAATTCTCTAGTATAATTATGACAGTAGTAATTGGTCGATCGTAAACGTTAATTATACTTATAGTGCATAGCACATATCATACAGCACACACATAGATGCATTGTGATAACAGTTTCAGAATACAGAATACTAGTTGCAATAAAAAAATAACCTAAAAATATATCGCCTTGGGGTAGTGAAGAGTTAAAAATAATTTCAGACAAATTTTCGTTGCATAAATTGATAATAAAGATTTTTCAGAAGGTATCCCTTTTAAAGTTTTTATTTTAGTAATGATATAGGTATTATACCCTAAGTACTATTTTCTTCACCATAACTTTTGAATCAGTCAATAAATTATGTTCGTCAATTACGTACACACAAACACACAACACATACTATTACACACACTTTTTTGTAAGTGTGTGAAAGAATAAAATCACACATTTTTGTGTCTTATTTTGTTATTAATGTATTCTTTATGTACTCTGTGCTGTCTTTTGTAACAGAAAATAAATAAAAAAAATAACATTGTTCACAGTGTCGGATAAATTAATTTGTCATTTTGAAACTAAATGAGTATCTCCTCAAATTAAAAATTGTTTAAAATAATAACGAAGTTTTTTTTATGAGTTGCCACACTGATTTTCAAGCAAGTATTTCACAAAATGCAAAGTGGGATTAAATGGCGAATGAGAAATGGTATCCGCGAAACTTAATTTGCCCCCAGAGACAATGCGATCGGATAAACGCACTATATATAACACATGTCTTAATCCAACATTCATTGTCTGTGGAATATGGCAATTGGCCTTTAGCTATCTCCCAGTGAACACTTCCAACGATAAAACAACGCAGACTTGTGATTAATTTTATTAAGACTCGTTTATACAAACATTTTCAATTCAGTTTTACGATTGTTGATTCTTTGCCATTTCAGCTGAACTGAAGAATATAAAACTCAAAACATTCAAATTATTTATTTATAAACATATTATAATGTTAACAAGGTTTCTTTTACTGCAGAATTATATTTGAGAAAAACTCTTTATTTATTTATTTGTATCGGTTGCGATTTTTTGTTTTAAATATTTAATTTCTATATTTGGATATATCTCACCTAGACAGACAGCACCATTTTATAGCAACAACACCCATACACAGACAGAATATCACTCGCTAGTCAGTCGTCTCCATGATATTGAAATTATTACTCTCATTTAGGTGACATTTTTATGCTGTCGAAACATAAATATAAACGGATGATATACAAATGTTGGAGATTCCAGAAATGAGGACATTGAAAATGATAGCAGGCGAATCCTCGAGAGACCGAGCGAGGGGCACCCCAATAAGGGAAATATGTGAGGTTGATGATTTTGTCAGATGGAGCAGGCAGCGGAGCAGGTACTGGTATGATCACGTCCAAAGGATGAACAGCACCAGACTTCCTCACATTTTGCTGCACAATCAGCCTCACGGAATGCGCTCTAGCTGTAGACCGCCTAAAAGATAAAGAAGAGCTGGGATTCCACTTCGCAGAAGGAGCAGACCTCTTAAAACAGACCTAAAGGTCCATATGAAAGCAGAAAAAAACGAGTAGATTGTGGCTAACGCAATACTCCTCACTTCAAAGTCACTTCACAGAGTATTCAAACATTGAAGAAATTTCAGCATTTTCATGAAATGAGATGTTATTTTTTTTAAATATTCTAATATGAAAACTTTATAATCCGTCAATGAAATTTTATGAAAGTGATGTGCCTTTTTAGCAATTTGAAAATAAAAATATCAAATTTTAAGATTCCTGAGTTTGGGGTCACCTTGACATATTTGACAGTTAAAAAATTGAGAAGTGCTGATCAGATATCCTTCAAAATCTTATGGGGTGTAAGCGAATATTGATATATACAAAATTGAATAAGTTTAAAATATTCTAATAAGTATTTTAGTCTGTAATCGATAAAGTAGAATAAACACGCCGTACATACCACATAATACACAGCACTCACAGATACATTGTGATCAGTCTTTCAGAATTCAATTTCAGCATGATACTAGTTGATAATCTGCAATAAAAAAACAAAAACCAGAAGAGATGCAGAAAAGCTCCTGCAGGTCCCTAACTGGAGAACGGCGGCTGAGGATAGAAGAGGTTGGAGGCGCGTGTTGAAGGAGGCCAAGGCTCGATTTGGGCTGTAGCGCCATCGAAGAAAGAAGACTAGTTGATAATCTGCAATAAAAAAACAAAAACCAAACAGCCAAAATTAAGAGACGAAATGGACTAAGTTGGGCAGCTTTTAGGAAATTAGCCCACATCTTCAAAAATCCCCAAATTCCCATCAACCTGAAACGGAAGATATATGAGACCTGTGTACTGCCAGTAGCTACATACTTCTGGCTTGGAGACTATGATAATAACTCAGAAAAGTGCTGAAAAACTAAGAGTCACCCAAAGAGCCATGTAAAGAGCCATGTTAGGATTAAGTCTGAGAGACAGGGTGCGAAACGACACCATCAGGTACAGAACAAAATTGATTGATGTCGTCCACCGCATTCTTACCCTGAAGTGGAGATGGGCGGGCCACGTGGCTAGATACCCCAAAGACAGATGGCCAAGGATAGTGTTGTCTTGGAGACCGAGAATGACAGTCAGAGGTGTTGGAAGACCGCCAATGAGATGGAGAGATGACATCAGCCGTCGTGCTGGTGTTAATTGGTTGCTCAGAGCACAAGATAGAGTGGCGTGGAAGGATATGGAGGAGGCCTTTGTCCTGGAATGGACGGGATTAGGCTGAGAAGAGAGAGAGAATCTGCAATAAAAAATATAATCTTGAAAATTTCTACATAATAAATAGCGTCAAAAAATATAAATAATAAAATTATTGTTTATACAACGCAGTGGATGTATTGATGTAGGTAGGTACCTATACAAAGTGCGAAGGGTAAGTAATTAATAACAGGCGGAATGATCACGCGCCTTAGATATTTAAGGCGAAATAATTACACCATTGTTTTTTTATGATCCGATAAATACGACACTGTAAATTTGCTCAAGGCATTCATATTAATTATTTAACTCTGATTCTCTTAATGCATTTGCTCATATAAATTTCATATTATATTTTATTGTTTATCAGGTAACATTATCCTTCGGGCGAACCGATCAGTTTAAATGGTAACAAAATGTATTTGTATGATCATACCAAAGAAAATGTTGCAGAAGAAAATGTTTTAGTTCTTTAGATATAAATAAGTCAGGCATATTTACTTTCCACTTCTTAGGTTGTGTTTTTGGAACAAAGATTATAGTAAAAGTATATTTAAAAATAGGTACTGCCTCCCTGACCAGCCAGGATAGCCTAGGATAGCCTGTACACCGATTTTTTAAACCTAACCTACAAAAGTTTGGTAAAAATAGGTTGATTTGGTTTGTTTGTAGTTATAATTGCGAATGGCGTGAGCCAGTTGCATTATATATTAAAAAAGTAACTAAAGTATTAAAATAATATAACTAAATTGGTGTTGGTCAAATAATTTTTAAATAGCTGGCTAGTCAGGGAGGCAGAACCTTTAAAATACTTTGATTTCATAAAATTGTGCAATATTTTGGTTGTTTCATTGAAATCTACATACATACATAATGCCGTCAAACGGCACAATTTTGAAAAAATTTATTAAGTATTTTAACTATACTTTTACTGATACTTTTGTTGAAATAACCCAGCCTAAGTATGTTGTATAATTTTCAGTAATATTTTGTAATAAAGTATATATTTTGTATTCTAATAATGTACATTTTTTTCTTATTATTGTATTTATAACCTATTTTGTATAAGTGTTTTTTTCATCTTTATTGTATTTATATTGATGAGCATGGTATTTTTGAGACGGAAAAGTTTTTGGTCTTTTTGTTAAACTTATCAATTTCATTTTGTTTAATCCTTACAATGACAGTTTCACAACAATATAATACATTGTATATTATGAAACAACAAAAAAAATAATATGTAAGGACCCCACTAAGGCGAAGTTTGTGTGTGGAAAACGTAATTAAGTAGATTCAAAAAATATCATTTTTATTTTCTTTTTTTACGTAGGTATTTAAGCACGTGTATGTAATTTTTTTGTCTCAATAAATGTTTCATTATTTTTTTTCTTTTTAGTGTGATTTTTGAAACGGTTGAGTTGAATGCTTCATTGTATTATATTTTTGTGAAAGGCTATTTAAACCGTCAATAAAATAATTTTTTCTCATTTCTTATGACTTGCTTTTTGTTTACTGTATGTGTGTGTGTGTGTATGTGTGATGTGTGTGAGTATGTTTATGATCCAGTATATTACGTGAGTATGGAGAGTGCCTGTGGATGTATGTTAGGTAGTGTATGAACAATTGTGCTGAATCCACTTTAAAATAATGTTGTTTAATTTACAAAACCAAAGACTGCATCCAATATAACACAGGTATTATTCCTAGCATATTGGAGAGCAAAATCGCTAATTGACAGCAAAGCGCAAGAGAGTGTCAATGGTTTGGATGTGTATGTGTACCTTTCCATTGTCTCTGTCTGAAATATGTATAGCATTTAATCTTTTTTTTATATATGTACCTTTATTACTGTTGTCAAACCACTGTATGTAAAATGTCATGTTTATTATAAATAAATAAATAAATAAATAAAATAAAAATAAAAGATATTCATAACTTGATGAAGAAGATTTTTAATCATTTTCTCAAGAGGTACCTATCATGTAGAGAGTGCATACTATTAATTCTTCGTGGTTTTTGTGTTTATGGCATACCAACAATGAAATTTGTGGCATCTTTCTTGCTTTATTAATTATATCAACTTTATTCATCAAAATTATTATACATCAACTTAGAGTTGATTAAATTACAATTTCAAAATTGTCAATCGCTCTCTCGTTCTGTTAAATTGATATTTTTTTTAATTAAAGAATATGTACAATACAAAAATAATTCACATTTTTTTCAGAAATGGTCAATTTTTGAATAAGATAAAAAAGTGATCGCCATAGCACAGTTGGTAAGCCGTTTGGCTTCTGTGCGGGCGTCCTGGGTTCGTTCTCCAGCAGAGGAGAAATTTATTTATATTCATTTCTCACGCAGTTATAAACACTGATTAGTTAATAAATTACCATAATTGTAAGGAAGTATATAAAATTATTATTCTTTGTTTCCTCCATTTTTTATATAGGTAGGTACCGATGTAGGTTCCTACTAAAATATTTTAATAAATACTAAATTAAATACTAAAGCTCGAATAAAATATCAGTAATTTGTCCTTGTTTGACAAGTTGGTATAAACATTTTTATATACGTTTTTATACGTTTCTTAAATTAAGCATAAATGCCTGTGATATAGATAAACGAAATCGGTCGAAGCAGGTATACCTATTTGGATTTTATTCATTTTCAATAACATTAATAATAAATAAATTAATTCAAAAATTCTTACATAAACAGATTAAGAAATATTTTGTAAACAATACGATGAAGAGTCAACGATATCTATATCCATTTCCGAATCGCCAATCATAAATCTGCTTTGTATGAGAACGTTCGACGCTGAACAAATACCTCGAAAGCATCGATAAATTCCCAGAGATGTATTAATTAAACACGGGGTAAGCAATAAGTATTAATTATTTTTTTGCAAAAGAAAGATGATTCTCCCGATATTAAGAGTTGCAGAGAGCAGTATGTATTAATATTATGCGGGCTCTACATTATCAACCGATACCGATACTGCAAAAAGATACCGAAGCAGAATAAACCAATGCTTGTTTATTTTCAATCGCACGTTTTCTGTTTTGACAGAGACCTTTGGGTCATATTATCCCTAGTATCCACTCAGTATAGAAGAACACTCAGTGTCTCAGAACACTCAGTTCTCAGAACACTCAGTATCTCAGAACACTCAGTATCTACAAACACTCAGTATATCATACTGCTCATTATCTCAAAATACTCAGTGTCTATCATCCAGTAGGGATATCAGAACATTAAGTAGGTATCTCAGAACGTTCATTCAGCTAGACTATGGAATAGTCTAAGTCCTGATATTACGTCGTCTATCTCACTAAACATCTTCAAGAAAAGGCTAAAGCAAAAATATTTATCTGATGATAATCTCTTTTCTCTCTTTTCAAGTACAATCAGCTAAATCAGCTAAATCTCTTTTCAAGTACAATCAGCTAAACTATGGAATGGCCTAAGTGATGAAGTAACGTCATCTCAATCCATTCAAATATTAAAAGGTAAACTAAAAAAACTTTATTTGTCAAATAGTTCCTAAATTCCTTCTATATCCTTCCGTAACCTCCTTTTCCTCATTGCTATGATCAGTGTTATTTTTATTATTCTTTTATTTTTAAACTCTCTTTTCATTTTTTTTTCTCATTGTATTTTTTTTTATATTTCTTACACTTTTATGTTATTTTTTATCAATTTATTTCTCACTTAATTAGTACTGTACCAATTTAACTAAGAGATTTCACGTTGCTCGGGTTGGTTGGAAGAAATTGCCTTATGGCAATAAACCTGCCTTTGTACACATGTTCATAAATTATATAAATAAATAAATAAAATAATACCTGATTACATCTTCCTCTCCTCTTCCTTTTCTTATCCTTTAGTTTTCCAATCATTGCTTTGAATTATTCTTATATGCTATCTTCGGCGTTCGGTTCTCTCTGCCTACCCCTCAAGGGACATGGCGTGATGGTATGTATGTATGTATGTATGTATGTATGTATGTATGCTATCTTCTTTGTTTTTTTTACCTATCTTCTGCTATCTTCGTTTATTTTTGTAATATGATTAACTTATTGCACTGTTTATATATTTAACATTAACTCTGGTTGGTCGGAAGAAATTGCCAATAGGCAATAAACCCGCCAGTTTACTCATGATATGTACAGAAAGATTCGAATAAATAAATAAATACCTCAAAACATTCAGTATCTCAGAACACTCAGTATCACAACACTCAATATCTCAAAACACTCGGCGTTCTACGTGACTCAGTTGGTTGTATATCTTATTGCTAATCCAAAAGTCCCAGGTTCGATTCCCGGTGGAGACACAGTCTTTCATTGGGTTTTCAGTCTGGATCTGTGAGACGATAAATATCACAAGTCTCCAGCATGTAGTAACTTGTTATTGTGGCATCAACTTGTGACAACAACTTGTGCCAACCGTAATTATTGGCTCAAGAGTCAAATATCTCATCTAACTGAACAAAAATGTATGATATAAAAAATATTATTTATCGTCTCGGTAAATATATTTTTATAATACAGGGTTGTTTTCTGAATTCGAAATTTGAAACGACATTTTTTCGTTGTTGCAAAAGTCTTGTATACTTTTCAAAAATTACCGACAAAGTAAGCCGCCTTTTGTCTATGGTCGATCTCCGACAGTTCCCACACCCTTCAAGATTTACTGAAACCGAATCCGTTCTTTTTTTGAATATCCGATTTAACCATGGATAATTTGAAATAATACCTTGTACAAATAATACACACTGCGTATCTACCTACTTCCGTGGTTTGTTAGTTATTTATTCTACGTTTTATTTTAATGAAATATTTCTCTATATATACCTACCATAGAAAACCAGATATGTACTTCAAAATATGACTGATGCAGTTACCAAAAACGCGGTATTTTTGTTTGATATTTTTATAAATAGGTACTTTTTATGTACTAAAATATTAAAAATAAATATGTACTTTTTAAGTAGGTACTAAAATATTAAAAATTACACATCTCATATAGTTCAGCAATGAGGTTCATCGCCCATTCTGAATGATGTGGTATTTTTACGTGAGACGAGACTAATGTTTCGGGATACACGCTCGTGTCGTGCTTCTTTTTACACCCGCACATCGTCGCTGGTTACCCCACATTTTAGATTAGGCCGCGATGGTATGAATCAATGAAAAAAAATAGTATTCCAACTGTCGATTTGTTCGACAAAGTATCAAGCCAAGATACGCGAGATTTGTATGCAGGGTTTATATTTTTCAATGTTTTTCACTGTTGTTGTTTTTATTGTATTGTATATATTTTATTTAGTAGATGTAAAAAAATACAATTTCTCACATCTAGTATAAACAAATAAAAAAAAACAAATCAACATCGGATGACTATATGAACACCCAAAAAAGACACGTACCTACCTATCAATATCAATAATCAATAAAATAAAACACAAAATAAAAACAAAAGGAAAACACACTACCACAAAAGAGGACATCAAACAACATGAAAATAATAAAAAAAAACAATAATATGATAATGTAGTATCAAAACAAGCCAAACAGATATTATAGAATCTAAGAACATAATATATAAACAATAGAAACACATGATTTTTAAAAAAACTTTTGTTTTATGTATTCAGCACCTAAGCGACGAATATGTGTTAATACGCATTCTTCAATTATACATACGATCGCAATCGACAGTTGGATCTCATGTGTTACATGCAACTAGCATAATATAGAGAAATGGTATGGAATATTGAATATTTTATCATATTATATTCCAAGTTAAGATTTAACGGTATATACAGAAAGCCAATTAAGAAATCAAACAGCAATAAAAACGGGAGGAATGTTAATTTTTAGTCAAATTTTAAAGTTTGAAATTCCCGTCCGTCAGACCCGAATAATAATTAATCCATAATCGAGACCGTGTTATTGTCGCCGTAATGGTCTCCGGGAGCGAGGGTAGACTCGTAAAATTCATTTCTGGCGGAGCCGACCTTTGAGTTCCGGAGTCGAACTAATGAGTCGTGTAATTTAATCATTTCTCAAGGGTGGCGGTCAACCCTGGCGGTCCCTTATGGCTCAACGCAACTTTGTGGGTGATTAGGGCGCCCATTGCTCAAAACTAGGGTTCACCAAAATTTATTTAATAATAATAATAATAATCACGACAGTTTATAAAGCGCCGTTTAGTGACAACCGTGGTCACCTCAAGCGCGCTTTCAGTTTGCGAAAAAATAAATTAAAATGAGTCCTGAAAGTGTGAAACATAATAATTAAAAAACTTAAAAAATACGTAAAAATCACAAATCGATATATGTAGTTATATATGTTAGATAATCCAGGGGGTCAAGTATGGTTCAACCGGCGAAATCAAAACCCTCACGATTAGGTACCCATATCATGGATATAATTATTATATGGAGTTTTATAATATCTTTAGCTGTCATTGAACTCCATATGATAATCATATCCATGATATGGGTAATCACTAGGGTTTTGATTACGCCAGCGCCGGTCGGACCAGATTTGCCCCCCTGATGAAATTATTATAAAAAATAGTCGATTAAAAGTTTTCTTCGTGTACGTCAAGTGCATAATGGCTGATTTATGCCAAAATGCAATTTCTTCTCACTAACCCGAGCAACTTGAAGTCTCTAAAGTAGATTCAGTACATTTAAAGAAAAGAAAGATACAAATAAGAGAGAAAAATAAAAAACACTGATCAAAGTAATCAGGAAAATATAGAGGAAATGGAAGGACGTAGAATGAATATTAAGGAACTATAAGATAAATATATTTTTTTAGTTTACTTTATATTTGCATAGATTGAAACGACGTTATTCATCACCGAGGCTATTCCATAGTATAACTGATTGTACTAGAAAAGAAGAGCTTTAGAAGGGAGGTGGCAGAGCGGTTATCGCGCTGGGTTAGTATAGCACAAGAATTTTTGATTAGTTTCGGGAATGTATAAGGACATATTTATTCTTTAAAAAAAATTATGTAGTGTGAACGTGGATAGCTAGTATGGTACGTTCAGTAGATCGAAAAAATAACAAATTTTCAAAAAAATCAAATTAATAAATTATATATTTTTTTCATTTTGTCAATTTTTAAAAATGAATTTTTACTTACGAATCGGTTATAAACAACGAGTTAATCTCTGTTACTCAATAATTATCAACTGCGGTTGTATTAATTTGACATTTTATGACATTTATGTACAATAAGGTATAATTCCTCAAAGGTGCGAACTTTTAGACAAACATATTTGTAATTATCTGATTCACGAAGTTTAAGTAAAGAAGGAATATTTATCCCTGAACTCCTGATCCCGATTTTCTCTCCCTATCCTTTTTTGCTTTGAAGTATTTTTCATTTTTTTCTTGTATTTTAGTTTTGTATTTATATTATTTGTTGTCGGTCAATTTTTTCATACGTTGTAATCTGGTTGGTTAGAAGAATTTGCCTTATTGCAATAAGCCTGCCAGTCTACAGTATATTTATTTATATTATATACAGAAAGATGAATAAATGAATAGAATAAATAAGTGTCGTTTTAAAGAAATCTTTATTCGTTAAATCATTCATAACTTATTACATATTTTTGTCACTGGAGACAGAAATATGTAATTTAGAATACGAATATAAAGCATTAAAGGAATCATAGAAAATATATTACGTATAAAAGTCATAATCGTATGTTTGTTTTATTATTGATTATACATACCATTGACTCCATCCTTCGTTTGAAGTGTCCAGAGCGATTTGATAGCAAAATTTGGTTGGATGGTCTTTAATTATTTGAATAACCTAGCAGCACCATACATTCAAGGGCTGTATCACATAATAGAGCTCTCCTGGAGGTATCTCACACTCAGGTCGTCTGGATCACAGAGTAACAACTCCCTAATGAAGTTGGACATAGTCAATAAGCGGCTTACTATGACCGATACTTTGGTGTGAGCGGTCTTATTAAGTGGTATGCACTGTCTCCAGACATCCGCAGTGCTCAAAGAACACTTTCACTAAAGGACTGAAATCAGCTTTGTTTTGTAAAATAGCACTAAATTGAACTAACAGCGCCCTTGGAGTGATCTTTAATCATTTAACGGCGCTATAAAAATCCCAATTTTTATTACTATCCCATTTCATTTGGAATAAGTAAGTAGGTATGTCATTAGTCATCTGATGTAGATTCAACTATTGCAACCTTACATCTACAAAATTAAAACAAATAAATTATATTGTTTACCTACATGAAAAATAAATATTGAATTATAAAAAAACGTGTGACAACCCTGTTTTATAGTTCCTAAAAAAACAAGGTCATTTATCCGTTAGAAAAATTATCGTTTTAAATATTTTCGTTTTCGAAATGTATCTTAAAATAATGATGTGTTTCAATTTACAACCCGGAGTCGTAAAATTTCTGGGGTACTAAATTTTATAAAACTAGAAAATAAACCTAATCTTTATTATTTTATACTGTCACCTTTTTTAGGCTATTAAAATTATGGTTTTATTTATTTTATTTATGGACCTAGACAAAATTGGGACCTGCTTATTTATATTTTGACACCGTGGAAGAAAAATGATATATTATGGTCGTAATTAAATTTATAGCAGTATGTTTTTTTTCGTACAATATATTTTTTCAGGTCAATTTTCATATAAAGTGATATCAGAACTATGTAGAGTCGTAAAATATATATTTTACTATCCAAAGAACACCTCTATTAAAGAAACGTAATTATACTTTCTAGATCTGAAAATCATGAGTAGGACTTTAAAATTAAGACTTAATTTCATATAAATAAACGTCAACTCTGTTTGCTTTATAATACTATTTTATTCATTATATTTTCCTATGTGACACATTTCTAACTTTTCTCTTTAAGAAGGTGACTGCTGCCAACGTACCTATTTTTTCAATTTGAATTTGCATCATTACTACAAAACGATCCGTATTGAATTAAATAACCTATTTAGTTTGGATATTAATAAAGAAAAATATACCTTAACTTTTTAATTATGTTCTGTATATATTCTTGTAGGAAAATAATAAGCTTACCCCGATTTCGCAATGGCGCTGAATGGAAAATAAATGTTTTTTAGGTTTATTTACTAAACCTGAAGCATTAATGCAACGTCACATCATATTTTTCTAGATATTTTTGTCTTCTTTAATTAAAAAAAACATGTTGAACTACGCCTTATATTTTATTAAAAATATAAGATATACGTTGAAAATCGGGGTATTACTTTATTTTTCTACAAGAATTTATACAAAACATTTTATTTTTATTTTTTTTTATTTTATTTATTTAGGTAAAATATACAGGATTAAACCTACAATTATTTTACACGATTAATCTTAAAAAATAATTACATCAATTTTGTATAACATTTCAAATTTCAAAGTACAAAATACAAACATTATCAAAAATAAAAGATATATTTTTCTTTGTTAATATCCAAACAATCTAAATTATTTTTTTCAAAACGATTTGATAAGAAAAAATGATGGTATATCAAATTGAAAAAAAGGTACGTTGGCACCAGTCCCCCCTTTAATAATGTAGGTAGGTATATTAATGATTTGAAAATCATATCCTTTTCTTTTTCTATAAAACATGTAGATGTATGTAGGTATTGTAAGGATCAGTTTCAATATGATTGAGAATCTTTTTTATAAAAATTTAAATAACATATCTAAGTACCTACCTAATTTATTAATAAATATACCAATGTATATGTTTATATTGGGAACTATTTTTTCCCACGAGTCCATTTATGTTAGGTGCTAAAATAAATATCCCGAATTTTGATGGACCCTTAATAAGCGGGTTGCAACCCCGAATGTTTGTTTTCGTAATTATTTTTAATTATTTCACATCTGCATCCTCGCATACATATGTCAAAACAAATAAATAAATACCAACAAAAAACTAATAACACTCGGACAAAATTAAAAAACCTACCTGGACTTTAGTGTAGTAGTCAGATGGACCAGTGGTTAATGATGCGTATCAATTATCCATTGTGTAGGGTTCGAATCTCGCATTAAAACTACCCATTTCATATTATAACGTGCTGATATTGTGATCAGTAGGTAACATTGGAAGATACAGGCTGGTGTGTAATAAAATTCCCACCTTCAACAAAATTGCACACTCGTGTACAAAAAAATACATGTAGGTACATATTACAATACATTAATAAAATAAATCTGTTAAAAATCATATGTATTTGAAGTGGGTTCAATCAGCAAGGCTATGGAATAGTCGAAGTCCAGATATTACGTCGGATATCTCATTTAACATATTCAAAAAAAGGCATAAGCAAAAATATCTATCTGATTCCTTCTTCCTCTCCTCTTCCTCTTCTTATCCTTTTGTTTTCCTATCATTACTATGAACTGTTATAATTATAATCAATATTTTTTTATCTTTTACTTTTTTACTTTTGTTCTGCAATCGCATTTTATAAGGTACAAATTGCGAGCTATGTATTCGCAATTAGATGCGTACATTCCTTTAGCATTATAAAACTGTCGATTAATATCGATATGCCGTGCCGTGGGGAGAAACGAATGTGTCAATTAAATGAAATAAAATTTGATATCGGCAAATGTACATATAATATATAGAGTCAATGAAGAACTCTCCACATATTCGCATGGGAATATACCTGGTGGTCATCATTAGGTATTTCAGCACACCCCATATTGCCGACGTGGTCAGGCGATGAAGCACTAGCGCCATTGGCGTTCTTCGATTGTAACAAATTTTTCATTGCCCAACATCAGCCAACACCCTAGGGAGACTGTATATATCTACGTACCTATATTTTATGTATCGTTTGATTACACTGTTTCACTATGGTGAACTGAGTGTATTCAACCTGCGGGAGTCTTTGCATACTTGGTACGTAAACAAACTTTATAAATAATAAATAAATAAATAAAATTCCCTTTATTTACAAAATATATATTTATGGGGTCATTTTCTTAAACCAGATTATTCCAAGAGTAGTTAGGTCAATCGATGAACCTACGAATGAATAATAACATCTACATAAAGATATTATAGAACTCAATTAGATAATTATATCCATGATATGGGTAAACAGTGATGAATTTGATTCCGCCCGTTGACCAGACTTGCTTGAAAATTCAAGTTGCTTGAAAAACTCTTTTTCAAAACAATTTGAAAAAATCAAAGAAGGCAGGTTGATAGATAGATAGGTACATACTTGTGATTTTTTACGCAGAGATTCAATACCTACTACAAACTATATATGACCGATCAAAGTATGAAATAACGGTTGGTTTTTAATGAGTAAAAATAAATAAATACCTATATATTTCTCAAACAATTGATTCTTTTTTAGAGTACAAACACCATTTGGATGGAATAAATTGTCGTTTGGCAATTAATTTGGCCCGCCGTGTGCGCAGAATCCAACTAAGTGATTACAAGTATGTAGGTATAATAAAAGAAATTAATTTTATTAGAAAAGACTTTATAAAATTTTATAAACAGGAATCTTTAGAGTTGATAGGTAGTATAGCGACCTCCTCACAGCATAATCCTTCGACATGTCAAGTATTTGAATGGGTGAATTATTCCCGATCGAAGGTTTGATCGGTGAGTGTGTTGTATTATATTTTGATCTATTAAATAATTAACAATTTTATTTACGCTTTAATCTGCTAATCCTTTTGAGGAAGTGCATAATGGTTATATAATAAAAATAATGAATGCATGCTATTATTTGTAACGCTGAAGTGTTATTAATATCATTAATAAATCGGCCATTGCCACAAAAATACCTATTTTATTCCATTGGGTGCATGGATTTGTGACACTAATGTAACTTGTGTTAATGTGAAATTTTTCTTATATTCATTAATTAAACGTTCAATAATTTTTTTTAGATAAATAGCAATCAAAACAGGTCATTTTAGGGCATCAGCTTAGATTGTAGATCAAAAAATATTTCTGCACTTAGAACATACTTTCGTATGATTGTGTATGGAGAATGGTTCAGTCGCAATTTGAAAATACTTCGCAACTTTTGAAATTGGATAATGCCCGTTTTGGACACATTTTTAGAGTTATCTATTAAATTACGCAAAGATATATTAATATTATTGTATGTATTTTTATATAATAGTATATTTTATTCGATTGTATCTACTGTTTAAAAACATTACGTTTTATAAGACATCAAATAGTTACTAAACAAACCATCATCTCGAGCGTTTTTAGACCATTTCGCGCGACTCGTATCACGCCTATTTCCTAGCTTCCTAGATGAAATATATTAATGTTATATACTAGAATGAATAGTTTAATATCTCTGGTGTTATAAGTATTAGTTGTAATATTTATTTGTCATAAAAATTGTATGCAAACAACAGATAGAAAAACGGCAGATGAATTTGCTATCACAGAATGCCGCCGAATCCGGTGTGGGTGGAACTGAAGGAGCTCCTTTCAGTATTTTGTATGAATAATTCCATTGTAATCGTTCAAATATATCGTTTGACAAATTGTATAATTTTAACGGCATTCAGAAATAGGTAGATCTAATAAAACCATTTAATTTCATGCCGAACGCCCACGCATTTCTGGGCGAAATTATAGTCACTAGACGCGCGCGCCGACTAACTCCGACCATATGAAAATCGTCGTTTAGATCAATACAAGGGAAAAAAATGCAATTTTTTTAACGGAATATACATTCACTAATATTCTTTTAAATACTTGCTAAAATTAAAGTATAATTATTGTATTATAATTAAGATTTCGAGCCCCATCTAATGGCAACTGCAAAATCTAAAAAAATTGAAAGCAATATTAGTACCTTGTTCCGTGTACCTTCGATTCAAATATCAAAGGTAAGGTATACCGTTTCAAAACCATGCTTGTAAGTATCAATATTTTTAAACAAAAAAATGCTGTTACTTATTTAAATTAATTTACTTATGTAAATAAATATATATAATTTAAAACAGATTTAAACGTGTCGCAAATGAGGATATCTCGACGTAAGGTGGCACGGACCTCGTTTAATTTTTTTTGCATTAAACAACGCATGCATAAACAATTTTTATTTATTGATGCAAATAAAATAATATTAGCCAGTTATTTAAGTCATTTTTTGTTGTTGTTAATAGAAATATATGTAAATTGGTGTCTTAAAATGAGTTGCTGTCTGAACTAGAGAAGATATTCAGCTTTATATAATTTCATACACCTGTATCCCAAATATTTTTTGGTTTGTTTATGGAATGAACGAGTATATAAAAAGCGTTTTAATGTTTGTAAGTGATTAGATTTCGTTCAAATTATTGAAAAAACATTATTTTTCACTATCAATTTTAAATATTTAAACTATATGTTTTAATATCTCATTTTCATCAATACTCCGAATTTAGAATATTTTATTTTTATATTTTATGAAACAATTAAGAAAAATAATATAATAAAAAAATACTTACAATCTGAACTCACCAACAGAAATAAACCAAGTGAGTTATTTATAAAATGTTATATTTGAACATCACCATACTGCCAAGCTGATTCAATATAATATTTTTCATACAAACATACATACATATATATTAATTTATTTGCAATATAGTTATTTTTATATGGATACACGATTAAATCGATTATGTATATTAAAATTTTTAAGATATACACAAAACTTCCCGTATTAACCACATCTGCTTTTGTGTATACTTAACAAGAAATGTTGAATGATTATGAATAATAATATATGTAGGTACAAAATATGTACACTGATTTTGATGGATATATTTGAAGTTTATTTTTTTCTTTTGACAGCTGTAAAAACTAAATTGAAAATAGTTGAATGAAATAACATCTTATTGCTTCGATTTTATTCTGCGAATCATTTTTACTATGGCAGATGATAGATTTTAAAATGAACGGGGAAAATGTATTAACAATAATTATGTACTTTAAGAAGATTGCGAATTGACTTTTTTAAGACAATACACCCTCCAAAGTAGGAGATTTTTGTAGATTTTGTTATAATCATCAAAAGGGTTTTATATTTGTACCATAATAATTATCTTAAAATGATTGATTCCAATTTTTACACTTATAAATTTATAAAACAATACTAAGATTCATCAATGTAGTTCATTGTACTACAGATGTAAGGCATATTACATATTTAAAACAAAAGTATCAACAAAAATAACAACAAAAAAAATACCATTATTTTTATGAGTATTAACAAATAATAATAGGTAATTAATTTTTAGAAAATGAAAATATTTCAATGTATTACGATAAAACAATACTAACTGACCGATCAAAAATATCACATTCTAGTAGGTAGGTAATATTTTTAATTCATTTGACGAAAAAAAATAGAAAATACACCGATGTAGGTCACGAGTTTAAAAGACTGGCATTCTCGTAAAAAAGTAATAATTAATTGCAAAAATCGGTAATAAGGAATGCATGTTGAATCGTTAAAGGTTTTTTATCCTTAGGAATCATTAAGGTTGATAGGTAGTATAGGGACCTCTTCAGAGCCTAATCCTTTGATATGTTAAGTATTGATCTGGGAATACCCTATTGAATGCTTGATCGATGCGTTTGTTGCATTTTATTTTGATGTATCAAATGATTTACAATTTAGGCATTTATCTGCTTATTCTATTGAGGAAGTGAATATTGGAAAATAATTGAGTGTCATTATTTGTAGAACTTAATTGCTATACGAGCATACTGGATACAACATAATATATGTAATTTACAAATAATTAAGTTGTATACGAAAGCTTTGCCACATGGTAGGTAGGTATATTAAGTTTTAAACAGACAATAACGCTACGTCCTACGTAGGCGATCAAAGCAAACGCGATTGCGAAGCGATGCGGTGCGGTGCGACGCGGCGGCTCTGTCCTACGTGTGCGCGAATCGTTCCCTCTGCCGCCAGCTACTGTCATGGATGTACGTATAATAAAATACTCAAGAAGTATGTACGGCAGAGAAGTGAAACTAATATTGTGTACTTAAAGAGGCATATTTATGTGGGATATCACGATTTGTATGAAGAATTACTTGATCTTGAATTAATAAATGAGACTGAATTTACATATTTCCGGGAAACATATCAAAATTTGACATTCGTGCAAGCGAGAGAAAACTTTGTGTGTTTTGAACAACATCCTATTGTAAAATAGCAATAATAAATAAATGTGTTTACTTGTAGTCCCATTTATTTTTGCCAAATCCTAAAATTCACGGTTCGATAATAATTTGTCCCATAATATGTGACGTTCATGGACAGAAATTAAAATTTCTGTTTCTGACATGTCAAAAAACAATGGCGCCGCTATCAATTCGCGCGAAAATATCAAACCAACTGATCGCGTACGCTTCGCATCGCGCCGCGCCGCATCGAAACCAACTCGCGGTCGGTAATGTAGGACACTACCATAGTTACCGACTGTTTGTTATTTTCGCGCCGCGCCGCGCCGCTTCGCATTCGCTTTGAATCGCCTCGTAGGACATCGCGTAAGTTGTCACATTTTGCAGGCTCACTTTTGATAGGTATTGATCGTTTAAAAAAAACAGACATTATATAAATAGAAATCTTGATGAAAATTTTACATATTGCTCAAGAAACTGTAAGCCCACCTAAGAATATATTAAGTGCATGACATAAATACCTAATGATGGTGCAATTTTCACAGCTGATAAAAGCGCTTCGTAAAAGATTAGTGATAATGAGATTGATTTGACATAACTGGTAAACCTTTTGGCATTGGTGACGGAATCTTGGGTTCGAATCCTAGTAGAGAATATTTTTTTTAAATTAATTTTTCACGCAAATATTTTTCCTTTTGAACTGAATAGGTACCTACACTGAAAAAAAAATGTTAAAATTAACCGAACTATAGTGAGTATATAACAATTCGTTTTGTGCTACAAAATATTTTGTGCGCTTAACCAAACAGTACAGTCAAAATGGATTACCTTTTTACTACTGATAACAAAGGTTTGGCTAAAAACGCAAGTAGCCAGTTCGGTGGTCACAATTTTTTTTTTCAGTTTACACCGGTTAGTATGAAATAAATCTCCATTTGAAAATCTACTAAAACATTTATTGGTTATTTATTACATACATAAGAAAGTTTAAAATAAATAAATAAATTATTGTTTTAAACAATGACAACAACAGAGCTGCGTCGGATTTGTAAGACATGGGAGCAGGCAACGGAAATGGCCCAGGACTGAAAATCCTGTAAAAACTGTGTAACGACCACATGCTCCAATTCGCATAGTTTCAGTTAAGTCTTTATTTAATTTTCCGTCAAAACTTTTCTTCTTCTTGATGCGCTTTTCCTAACGAAGGTTGGTGACCATCACACCAAACTCATCCCGATTTTGCGCCAATTCCGAAACACTGCCTGTGAGATTTTAAAACCACGATATTCTTTTACTTCCCATTACCTACTCTATCTTTCCCTCCATTATATAAATATGTAAGTCGTATAAGGGCATATTTATCACCACAGAATATATGACCAAAGAATGCGGCTTTGCGTCTCTCGACAGTGGTCAGCCAATCTCTCTCTCTTTCTCCATAATATTTAAAACTTCTGTATAGCCACATTTCGAACACTTCGAATTATTACGCTCATATTAATATGGGGAGCATTCTCCGTTTCTATTACTGTAGTTACATGACATAACTCAAGTAAAGACATTGATTACCATGTACCTAAATGTTTCATATTAGGGGACCACAAGGTTATATAATAATATATAGGAACAGAAGCGGGATCAGGCTTTTCAGTGACTGATATAAATAGCGCCCGAATAATAAAGATTATTTATCTATTTATCGTATGACACAGTGAATTTACAATATATTAAAATCAAATTAATAAATACACAATTAAATGTGATTAAAATTAAAAATTAAATATAAAAGAAAATATGAAATAATATATATTCAGATCGAGGGCCCCGAGCGAGTCCACATAATATGCAGGCATCAGCTCGCAAATATCCGAGCACGTAGAGTAGACGTGCTGTGCCCCGGGTTACGTTAAGTCTACTCAAGAAGAGCCTGAACAATTTTTATATTAAAATCTCCCAGTCACACATAGTGCATTTATTGAAAGAAAATATAGTAAAGATTGATCAACAAACATTTAAAAAAATGTTACTTAGTTATTTTGACGCCTAGTAGGTAAATAGATAGTAAAATGTAAAATTCTTTTAATTTTAAATACAAATTAATACATTGTTTTGAAAATCTCAATTCAAGTACGAAATAAAAATAAATTCTTCCTCTCTGTCTATGTATCGTATTTCTCATAATCAGTTTTGATCACCAACAGGTATGTATCTTCTTCTTCGATGGCGCTACAGCCCAAATCGAGCCTTGGCCTCCGTTAACTTTCGCCTCCATCCAATCCTGTCCTCTGCTGCCACTTTCCAGCTCCTCTCTTGGAGAAGCTGAGCCGCATCCTTTTTGACCTCATCTTCCCACCGCAGCCTTGGTCTTCCTACCCTTCTTCTCCCACCTGGGTGTCCAGTCATGATTCGTTTCGGCACCCGTGAGGTTGGCATTCGTTGTACATGTCCAGCCCATCTCAGCCTAAGTAATTTCATGTGCGTTGAGATACTTGGGGTCTGGTATATGTTGTACAACTCATCGTTGCGTCTAATGCGCCATTCATCGCCATCCTTCACGGGGCCGCATATTCTACGCAGTACCTTTCTTTCAAAGGTGTCCAGCGTTTCAGACATCTTCGCCGTTATGGTTAATGTCTCGCATCCATATGCCAACACTGTTCTGACTATGGTCTTGTAGAGTGTGACTTTTGTTTTACGATGGACACTGCGAGATTTAAAAACAGGGAGCAATGAAAAATATGTTTTATTGGCTGCCGTAATTCTTTTTCTTATTTCAGCTGGATCTTCATTATTTTCGGTAAGACTGGAGCCCAGGTAAGTGAATTGATCCACTACTTCAAACGAGTAGTTATCCTTATATTGCACACTGCCTCTCGGTCGATGCGCCGGGTTTCTGCTTTGTGCCATTACTTTTGTCTTTTCTTTGTTTATACACAATCCCACTTCACATGCTGCTGTCTCTAAGGGGTCGAAGACTTCTTCAATGGCTGTCATTGATCTTCCTATGATGTTAATATCATCCGCATAGCCGACAATTTGACTACTTTTGTAGCAAATATTGGAATTGGTGTCCACTAGAGTTTTTCTTAGAGTTTTTCTTATCACATGCTCAAGCACGATATTGAAGAGAGTGGGAGCCAGGCCATCACCCTGTTTCAGACCCTGAGACACTGCGAATTCCTCCGTCAGTTCTCCATCTACCTTGACCTGACATCTGGAGTTGTTCATGGTTGATTTGATAAGCCTCACCAATTTCGGGGGGATCTGGAACTGTAGCAGTATCTCATATAGGCTCTCCCTGTCTATGCTATCGTATGCCTGTTTAAAATCTATGAATAGTTGGTGCACATCGATGTCAAATTCCCAACACTTCGACAGGATCTGGCGGACTGTAAATAACTGGTCCGTAGTTGACCTTCCAGTTCTAAAGCCCGCCTGATACTCTCCTAACAGGTATGTATACCCAGCGCAATGTTCCTCTGAGCCTCGCTGTCTCCAGCAAGGTGTTTCACATCTCTAACCATGGAGTTGGTAGCTTCCTTACCCTGGTCGATCCATTTCTTGGTGATCTTCCCCTCTCGGTCTTTTTACTAAAACACTCCCCAGCTTCACTGACCTATGGGCTTAAGAGTATGAGTATACTTTGGATGAAAAGTGTCGTTTTGTCGACGTGGCGCTGCTGAGGTTAAATTCAATCGAAATAATATAATTTCTAACACATTTGATGTAAACTCGGACTGACGACCCCAACATCTAGTCAAAATGGAACATAATATAATTGATAGAGAAGTATAACACATATTTTTATATACAAATATTGATTTTCGTTTGAATATGTCAGCCCAGAAATCTCTTCTTACAACAATAATGATCCACACTTCTTCCTCGTACCCAGCTCGAGTGGCAAGTTTATATCCAAATGGCAATTACTTCCAACAAACTAATGTTATCAGACCAAAAAAAAAAAAAAAAAGCACGAGAAGTAATTTTTAATCAATATTCTCTGTGATGGAATTTGAACCCAGGGCGATGGCAAGGAATTTAAAAGACTTACCAATAATCCACTGCTTTAACTTTAACCTTCTACATACTTCAAATTCGTAAGACAAAAAAAAATCTTCTTCATAATTTGCTCCCGGGGCTAATGCCTTGGTTCCTCTACACTTGTCCCGCCCCTGAATTAAGATAAATGGACAACCTAAATTTTACATACGTGTTGATAAATTGCATTATAATATACATAAATTGAGTGTTGGTATTAAATATTACCTTCATGTATTAAAAATTAAGGCCATTTTTGAAAATGATGACCTCATAGCAGGCTCTATATATGCGTATTATATGTACCGAGTAAGCAGTGGGATATCTATCTAACAGTAGAGTTACGTAAAGCACGAGGGCCCAAACAAAAAGGAGCTCATAAAATATGATTATCTTTAAATGGTCGAAAGTGTAAACGAAAAATATATTAAGGTTGTATTCAAAACGTTGTATAAGTGCATAAATACGTTTTCAAAATCACTTCGTTAAAAACTGATAGTATGTCCATAACACATTTTTCAAAATTAATTTTCACATAATCAAGTGCTTTGAAGCAGAAAAAAAATCAAACAGAAGGCAATGAAAGCTAATAAGCATTAACCCCAATATATGTTTTAAGATATTTGCCGGTCACAAACGTAAATTTGATTTGATTGCTTTATATGTATTTATAAGAATGTTAATGGGAGGGGGCCTTGTGTTTTTTTCTATAGGGCCCTTTTTTTATACAACGCTACTGTGAGTAAGATAGATACATATTTACATTATATACACATGAATCTAAATTGTGACGTTAATTCATCTCATTGATGGGCGTCAATCAATAAATTTACTTGTATTAATTATCTACCTTGTCTATGAAGGTACATAAGTAAAGTTACCTACGGGCGTGGCCTTTTCTTAATTCCGCCTAAAGGAGTTTTACATTTAATACGACGACATCTCTCGGAATATACTTTAATTAAATTCAATCAATATATTGTTTCCGCACAAGTACATAATTAATTAAGTATTTTGAATATTTGCACAGATGTCAGGTAATTAGTTACAAAAATATAATATTTAATATTTATACTAAATCTAAAAAAAAAACATTTTTATTCAGCATAGTTTGAATGGTAGATAAAAAATACTAGGTATAGTAAAAATATAATAAATTCATTACTTTTTTTTGTAAACGTGTTTAAAATACATAAAATAAATTTCATAATTTGAATTTTGTTAATATTTTTTTCTTGCTTGTAGGTATCCTAGTTTTTATCATATTTTAATTTTCTTAACTTCTGATCGTACTCTCAACAAGGTTTTAAGCACCACACCAGATGGAAGAAGAAGCAGAGGCAAACCAAAAATGGGATGGCTGGACGATGTGGAGGCTGATACACGAGCGCTGTGCCTTACTAACTGGAAGAGAGCCGCAGAGTGCAGGGAGGAATGGCGACGGAAGAAGGAGGCCAAGGCCCACAACGGGCTATATGGCCAATGATGATGATGTTGAATCTTCTTAACTATACAGCATATGTATATCTGGCCCCATACATTTCGACACACTTAGAGCTGCTCAGAATAAGATGGGTTGGACAACTAGGTACAGCGAATCCCTGAATAATAATGAATGGACAGGTGGACGTTGACGAGTTGGCTAAGATGGGAAGACGAAGAGATGCCACGCAGCTTCTTCACATGGCTTGTTAGAAGACGTCGGCAGAGGACAGGATAAGGTGAATGTTTCAGGAGACGAAAGCCCGATATGGGCTGTAACGTCATTGGAGAGAGACAATTATCTACTGTAAAAAAAAATAATTCGAAATACATAAAAAATGTAATAATCACAAGAAATATAGTAGAAATATATTTCACCAATTGAGACAGCGTTTATAAGTATTAAAAAATACATAGTTTTTATTTCTAGTGTTAACAAAGTGTTATCATTTCTTAAAATCTCTTTAATACTGATTGATGATAATATATCATTGTTTCTTTATTATGTAGAACTTGTACCTACTCACCTTATGAAAAATAAATAAAAAAAAACTGCTACCCATTATCAATCAATTGATGACAATCTTCATTTAATGTCAAAAATTAAAACCGTGAAACTATAAACTTACATACATACCCCCAAATGATTGTGTAGTCAGTTGTTTCATTTTTATATATTTTTACATTTTTATATATTTTTTACATTTTTATATATTTTACATTTTAGGTATATATTTTTGTACATTTGATTTTTATTTAATTTAATTAAATAATGTAATATATAGTCACATCTGGCAGCATTCTCTGATTCAGTGTGGCTAAGTATGTAGGTAGTTCACACCATTCATTTTTATATTATTCAGTCAGTAATATTCTTATGTTCATGCTTTGTAGTATTTTTTATTTGAGTTTTTTTTTATTTATTTATTCTTTGGTTTTTAATGTATGTACTTTGTTGTTTAATTCACCTCTCTTATATGTTTTTATTTTTCTTTATATATCCTCTGCTATCGTTGTTATGTATAGATGTTTATAAATTGTTTTCTTTTGTTTATGCTGTGTCATGTAATATTTAATTTTGAAAAGGGCTTTGAGCCGTGAATCAATAAATAAATAAATAAATACCATCACGGCATATCCCACAATGTGAGGTAACCAGCACAAGGTGTGCGGGTGTGCATCACATTCAGAATTGGCGGTGAACCTCATTGCTGAACCTTGTGACATGTCATTGCCTGTTGTATTTTCGATTACCCGACTTTTACCTAACATCCAAGAATGTTGATGATGATAGAAATGATAATTTTAACGGCTATAGCCGATTTTATTATGATATTAATAATAATTAAGTACTATAAATAATAATACCACCTTTTATTTTTACAACTATTATGCACTTCCTCAAAAGAATTAGTAGATCTATGCGTAAATTGTAAATTATTTAATAGATCAAAATAAAATACAAGAAACACATCGATCAAGCTTTCAATTGGGAATAATTCACCCATACAGATACTTAACAAATCAAAGGATTAGGCTCTGAGGAGGTCCCTATACCACATATCAACCCTAATGAATTCTGATTATCGTTTGAAGAACGATTACCGATTTTTTCATTTTTATTATTATTTTTTCGATTAATTTTACTGTAGGTACGTATATCTTTTGATTGATTGATTGTTTTTATTATAATTTTACTAATTTACTATCAATAATACTGACCATTGAGATTTTGAATAGATATTTTTTTATTTTTATAATAATACACTTTATTCCTTTGGTACATCTAGTAACAAAATATTACATAATATTATATTTAAATTATATTATTTTCCTTTAATATACTAGATATTATACAATTATCATAAAATGCCTCACTAGGTAAAAAAAACCTGTACTGATACAGTATAAATAAGTTTTTATTCATTTATTATTTTTTTATATTTTTGATTGATAGTTATATGAACATCAGATAGGAATTAAAATAGTTGAATTATTAACTTCTATTGATTATTACTTTCATAACAATTTGTTTTATTGATCTGATTTTTATTTTCAAACGTGCGTATGGTGCTTAATGAAATAATAATTTTCTGTAGTATTTATAAATAAACTTATGTAAAAGTAGGTACCTATACATTTATTTAATGTAATATAAATATGTAACGGGGACTGAACGTTTTTAAACATCTGCTTTACACCTGCTTACTTGCGCAGTTTGTTTTTTTTCGGAATTTACATCTATATACGTACACTATATAATATATAAGACACACACGAAATATATTCCAAAATAATTAATGTTTGTGTACATCGTACATGGCCATTCATATCTATATCGGATACAAAATATTGGTTACTTGCGAAAACCAAATGTGTAGGGAAATAGTTAAAAATACAACGTTAAAATAATTCTCTATGTGCTCTCATTAAAATAATCCTCTATATATTTTATGGTGAAATATTAATTTATTGGTGAAAATGACACTTTTATTCGTGTTAATTCATTTAAAATAAATATTTTTTTTAATGAATTTCGTGGTATTTGTATGGGATTTTTTTCTATTTATTATCTGTATTTTTACATTACTTTTACATTATTATCTTGCACTCAGTAAATGTTATTTTTATGTAGACATTACCCCCTATTCAGTAACTATTGCAACTAAATTAGGAACGTTCTAAAATTGTAGATTTTCGATTAACGTTCTTATTTCAGCGTTATAAAATATCAACTTGGACTAAATGGAATAGAAACGTACCTATGTTGGCCGGAACGTTCTTTAAAAGTTACTGAATCAGACGTATTTTCAATTGAAAATGATGAAAATTTCATAATTTTCATAATTATTAAATAAATAAATAAATAAATAAATAAATAAATAAATAAATAAATAAATAAATAAATAAATAAATAAATAAATAAATAAATAAATAAATAAATAAATAAATAAATAAATAAATAAATAAATAAATAAATAAATAAATAAATAAATAAATAAATAAATAAATAAATAAATAAATAAATAAATAAATAAATAAATAAATAAATAAATAAATAAATAAATAAATAAATAAATAAATAAATAAATAAATAAATAAATAAATATACCTATATTATTTTCATTTATCATAATTTTTTTCTTTTTTATATAATTATGTTTTTTTTATATTTTTTTAGTGTATTATCATGTTTAAATACTGTTTTGTTTGTATGAATAAAAAGCTATTTAGCCGTAAATTGTATTTAATAAATAAATAAAAATAATTTTCAGGAGTCTACAAAATTCCACAAGTATGATTTCACATACGTTGATTGTTTTTTTTTGTACAATGGTTCAGAGATTACTGATTTAAAGGGATACGATGGCGTCTCTGAAATGGTACCTAATAACAATGGCCAGAAGCTTTACGAAAATTGGACAAATACAGTGCTGACTTGGAGACCTCGTACAATGTGAGGTGTGGGATGACCACAATTGAAATGTAGGTATGACATATACCTATAATTAATATGCTGGCAGGTCCCAGATGCAGACAGCTCAGCCCCCCTAGACAACGTGTCATTCAGCTCAAGAAAAGATAACTCAATGTATGGAAGTGACAGTTGCCAGTCACGTGACAACTGTCACTTCCATACATTGAGTTATCTTTTCTTGAGCTAAATGACACGTAGTCTAGGGGGGCTGGAAAGAGAAACATGGAGGAGACATTCATACAGGAGCGAAAGGAAATAGGTTCAGGAAGAAAAATAAACGCTAATGAACATAGTCATTTTTAACTGATTGTTTTGTGTTTTTTTTTTCTTTATTTTTATATATAATAAGATTTTTAATATCACACATAGTCAACCAACGAAGAACCTAGGTATATACTGTATTGTTTTACGTTTTTTGAATTTTAAAATAATAATAATAATATATTCGTTGTAAATACTTTAGGTATGGGTAATTAGATTGAGATGTTAAAAATTTGTCAAAAAACAAATATTTGATTCCCGACAGGGAAAAAAATCCATTGTTTATATATATACAAACTAAAAATACTTGATTTACATACACATTGGTATAAGTAGGTAATCAAGCCATAAATGAAATTATATTTCTGGCGCAGTTCAGGGGTGACATCTGTGCGAGAATATAAAAAAAACAATTTCTCAATAGATGGCATTACAAAAAGGTTTCTTCGTTACTTCATAGATGGCGATGGTAAAAACAGCTTATTTTCAAACAATCTGTTTCGCATTATTAAAATATGTATGTATATAGATCTTTTAAAAATTGCATTGATAAGGGAACTCCCTAAGAAGGCATAATTGGTGAAAGTTGCGCAAACCCATAAAGTGATCACGTAAACCAGCCGATGACAAGTCGTAAGCCCTGTAGGTGACTTGAGTTCTTGCTTCTTCTATTTTATTCCAACTTCGTCTCTATTGAGATGTTGCAAAATTGTTAAAAACTTCATTGACTCCCGACAAGGAAAATTCCAATGTTTTAGTATATTATGCAACTTTTCAAATATTCGATTACGAAGTTATGTTAATTACTGAATTATTTTATAACAATTACTAGCTAGCACTGAATAATATATAGTATATTTTACAGGAATATTGTTAGTGACCCGTCTCAGAACAGGCTTTCCTAGTGAGACCGGGAACGAAAAATGTTATTGTATACTACATAGTTTTATATAATAAACGTCGGGTTACCGGCACTGAAACTAAAAGAAAACTAAATTTACTGTATTGTTTTTATTAGAATTGAAATTAAATATAATAAAAAATAAAATAAATAAAACAAATTAAATAAGTAAAATTAATATTATATCATCGTAATTTGTTAATAATGTCTAGGTTTTTATTTTTTTTAAGAAATTAATCTGTAAAAATGATGATAGTCTTATATCATGATCATTTAATTGATATTCAAAAAACGAAAAATGCAGGATAATAAAAGAAAGGAATAAAAATAAATGAAGTAGATAGTTAGTGAGATATTTGAGAGAAACCGTTTCTGAAGGTAATCTCATCCAATTATTGACGTGATGTCTCGCTAATGTGGCAGAAAGCTTTCGCTCTCCGTGAAATTGTTGTTCTTAATCTTCACACAACACAACGTGATTATACTTGGGTAGGTTCATACCTCTGGTTAAGTGGTGATGCCAATCACTTATATTATTACTCTCACTAGCTTAACACTTGAATACTTACCTACTTATTTAATTTGCTGATGCTAAAACAAAAATCATATATAATACAACCTACATATGTCTTATCGCATTATATGTACCTACATTCGTTCTTTTCCTCATGACTGAGGATAGCGGCTGCAGTCCGTCGCCACACGTATGGCCCGCCTCCATGCCAATCTGTTTTGGGCTGAACGCAGAGCACCAGTCACCGAAGACCCCATTGTGGACTTAACTAGATCATTCCATCTGGTCGGTGAGCGACCACGAGATCTCCGTCTCTCCACGCTTCCCATCACAACAAGCTTCTCGAGGCAGTCCGGTTCCCTTCTGGCAATGTGTCCAAAGTATTGAAGGATACGTTTTTACATATCTTCAGCTCGTCCATATTTGAAACATTCGTTCTTCTGGCTGTCCATGGGATGCGCAAAATTCGCCTCCAGCACCGCATTTCGAAGGCATCGATCCTCTTCCGCTCTGACTCCCTCAGGTTCCACACCATACAGGAACATCGAGAATATCAGAGTCCTGATGAGTCTAGCCTTCGTGCTTTTTGAGTTTTCCCAGTGCTCCCTTATCGCATTAGCAGTGGTCATCACATGATTTTCTGTTTGGGTAAACAAAATATGTATAATAGCATTTAATTATTCGGCGGCTATTTTGTGGTAGTTAATACCAACCATATTTGAATCATGAATTCGCTATAAACCACTTGATTTTTGAGTCACTTCGCGACATGTTTCGGAAGCGCTGTCCTTCCATCGACCGGCGTGTCTAGTCTAGACACGCCGGTCGATGGAAGGACAGCGCTTCCGAAACATGTCGCGAAGTGACTCAAAAAACAAGTGGTTTATAGCGAATTCATGATTAAAATATGTATATTTATGTAGGACAAACAATAGAGACGAAGTTGGATTATATGTTTAAAGAAAAATCGGGAAAACAGGCACAAACAGGGCTGTTACTTTCCACCAATTTGGTATGCCTTTTTGTTGAGTTCACCAATCCGATTTTGAAAAATTAAGTTGTGTGGAATTTTTATATCGCTTGAAAATAAACTGAAAATACCATCGCATACGAATGAACTTACATTTTTTTTTTCAAAAAATATAGGAATGAGTTGATCTGTATAAGAAAATATGAGCACAAGACAAGGAGGCAGCTGCAATTTCAAATGCTCTATAATCCACAATATGAAAAATAAAGATACGTTTTTATTACAAAAAAAATAATACATATGTCGTTGTTAAACAATTACATATTATGCATCTTACATTCGACTGCCATCTAAAGCTTTGCCATCGACCCATCTAAATCGGTTGTTGTTTTACTGATTGTTTTAATTTTTTCCATTCATTCATTCACTGAAATTCCACAATGTGGGGTAACAAGCGACAGGTGTCCATTAGGTATGTACCTTTAAAAGTAAGCACAACACATGAGTATATCTCCACATTGATGAAATATGTAAGATGTTATTTTGCCTGTTGTATTTTAGTATTTATGATTACTCGTCTCTCACGCGACTCCCGATCCGTCACGTCAATAACAGAAAATAGTGAAAGCACTGTTATCTGCCGATACTTTTCAATATTTAAAAATGTCACTTCGTGATATAATTCTCAATATGTACTCATAATTTAATATAAAGATATTGTTAATCGTCTTCTAAATCTCGTGCAACTTCTACTGGAGGTTGGAAACCATCCTTCCGAATTCCTCTCGATTTAGCGCCAGTCTTATGAGGGATGAATAACGAACCACTGCCCAAGATTCTTCTGCCATGACATCATTTTACACCTCGAACCCTGTCTTTCCATATTGTATGTACATTTATATGGCTATATTTAATATGACTCAAAAGATGAAGATGGCAATGAAGCAAGAATAGGCACAGTCATACTGACATTTTTTTTATTGTTGGTACATATACTTAAATATCTTTTTATTCGTTGTAGATTGTGGATTTGTTTTTTCATCAAAAACTAGAGTTCAGTTGTCCCTCAGTCTTATTGGTGGTCTTCCGGGGAGGTACTCACATTATAAATAGCTGTAATTCAATATAAATTATTTGCAATTTTACCATTAATTAAAATTCTTATGCAAAAACATCCATTATTGAGACCGGGAGCCGCAGATTGAAGATCCTAAATGACCTAAATGTTTTCCACGTATCCTCAAACTTTTAATCAAAAAAATATATCTAACATCCATACCATCATGCCTTGTCCCTCACGGGGTAGGCAGAGAGAACCGAACGCCGCATTTTCCTATCTTGACACAAATTCATCGCCTCGTCTCATACATGTTCTCTGTTGTTCACACTTCATACATTTTCGTCTTTCAGAATAACGTTCATGGCCAACTTGGTTTTGTCATTATTTTCTAGGTCGCCCACAACCTCTTATTCCGTTCCAGTCAGCTTTGTATATTTTCTTCGTCAGGTGTTCTTCATTCCTGCTTCCCAAGTCACCAAACCATCTCGATGTGTGATCTTTCATTTTATTAATTACATCTTTATTCATTATACATTCTTTCCTTGCATCCTCATTTCATACCCTGTCATTAATCGTTCTATTACAAATTCTTCCTAGCCACTCTTCATAGTCTTCTGCCATGTCCAGGTTCGCACTACGATGGCGTTATGAATGGAAACATTGGAATCCTTCGATATGTTGGGATCATTCATAACTGGTATAAGTGCTCCTTTCACTCTGTTTCCTGCCATACCTAGGCAAATCGTGCAAGGTATAATGTAAAAATGAGCAAAAATTTAGCAAGTACATAAAAATGTTACTTCCACGACACTAAATGCCAAAAAAAATAATGATTATCTTCCTTTACCCATATAATTAATAAATAATTCATTTAATAATTACCTAATATTCAATCTTACGCAGAATAAATAGTCAAACATGGCGTAATAGATATAACACCGAGCTCTATGATCTTTACCAGGACATCAGCGTAGTCAAGTTCATTAAGATTAACAGACTACGCTGGTCGTAACTTTTACACCGTACGGATGATCTGGAGCTCCCAAATGGTCTATTGTCTAGTTTAGGCCTCCTACGCTTCTTGGCCCAACCGGTCGAAGAAGCGTAGGAGGCCTAAACTACGATGATTGAACGGCGGCGTTTTCGCGGATTGTCGATCTATGGGGCAGCAGAACTGGAAGGTGGCTGCCAACGATAGAGCAGTATGAAGAAGATCTTGGAGGCAGCTAGGATCCATCATGGGTTGTGACGCTGAGGATGAATAAATGAATGAATTTATTTTTATTAATATACTCTGTCATAAATTTTAATGAAATGAATGAAACTATTTCTTGCTTATTTATTTATAACACAATGGAATATACAATAAATACAAATTTAAAAAAAATAAATTAAAACAACATTTTTCCCCTCACCATAGTGCAATCACTCTGATATTTCCACTAAAAGGTCAATTTTATTTGAATGGTAATGATTTTTGCTAGAAATCATATTAAGTACCTACCTATATTATTAAAAAACATTTTTTTTTATACTAAATGACTTTATCAGGAATGAGTAATTTACTATAATACCAGCTAAATAGTGATTTGTATTAAATAAAATAATTACAAAATGCTCCAAAAAGTCAACAGCAAACATAAAAAAGATAAATTTTATAAATCCTTAGTTATAAAGTTTTATGAATATTTGAATACTTTTAAATTTCAAGAACCAGTGGTTACTTTTGCACCTTAGGAAAGAACATAAAAGAATCAGACGAATCTTTTTACTCGGCGATTTGTTAAAGTGAATTTGGAGTTAAACTGCCTAAAGAAATTAAATCAAACCCGTTTTCTATACAACATTAAAATGAAATTTCAATTACCTAATACTCATTTGGTCCCTTTGCATGGCGCCGAAACACTCGTACAAATAACTTATTATAATTTTTATGACACCAGATTACATGAACTAACTAACTTGAAGCATTCAAACGTATTTCTACAAACAAATAAATTATTAATAATTATAGTTGTCTCAAAAATAACAAGATCTGTGTTACTTTTCTCATTTACCTTGATGTTTTGAGATCTTGTTAAATTTATTGAAAATTGTATTTTATTTTACTACTATAGCCTGCCAGTACACAACATTTGTATTATGAAGAAGTATTAAAAAAATAATTACTATCTATACATATATATTTTCTTCTCTCTTACTGAAAAAATGTTTTTTTTTAATAAATAGTCATTCATTAATTGAATTACGTACCTACTCGATGCCTTGTTACTTGATTATTTATAATGGTCGTTCATTCTTTCTGAAGAACCAAACCATACCTGACTTATAAAAAAAACTGGCTGCAATTTCATTCTTCCGTGAAGCTTTTATTTTTTACCATATATTAAATCGATTAAGATACTTACATATTCAAAACGATATATAAGTCACAATGAACCCTTTGGCTTGTGTATAATGTGTATCGCGTTTGGTTCCCAGCAGATTAAAAAATACTTACCTATTACATATGGGTATTTTTCATTTCATAAATGTACATATGTTGATTTGTATTTTTTTAGGATTGTATGAGTATTTTTTTATTTTATATACATCGATGTTAATATATGTATATTATGTAGCATTATTTCTTATAAATATGAAAATCTGTCTTGATTAAGATTTATACACTTACCAAGATAGGTTAATTTGGATTTTTTGTGGAATGTGACTCACTTCAAAGCACGAAGATTTCAATTTTTGAAGTTGAGTCAGAAGGGCAAAGTTGAGTCAGTCAGAAAAAGATTGTATCATTGTAAGTTGTGAAATTACTCTTAATTAATAATCAGTTTGCATATTGGTATATAAAAATACATTCGCCACTTGCACAGAATGTAAGAAAGTGTCTACAATAGAACAAAATACGATAAAAGCATTTTGAAAATTACTTAACTTTTAGACATATATTTTTAATTTAATTAAATCATACTTTTTGTACTGATTCTTTTATAAAAAAAGTATAAGAAAAAAATACTTTTAGTATGGAAAATTACATAATGTGGCAAGATACCTTTTGCCCGTAGGAAACTTCTACCCGTCAACCACATATCGCGGGCGTCAAGCCAGAAGGGCGTATCTACAAAAAATAGAATTTTCATTTTTTATACCAAACGATACTTTATTAATACCTCTACCATCTGTAAAAAAATCACGGCTTTCCTTCCGTATTTTTCGAGATATTTCAAAAAATAATTTTGGGCGTATGCTATGGCATATAGGTGAATTTATGGAGCCAGAAGGTCGTATGAACATACGCCGAAGACTTGACCGATATCTTTGTGAAATATTATCAAACCAGATGGGCGAATCTGCATACGCCGAACATTAAACAGATATTTTTAAAGAAAAATATCTGAAAAACGATAATGATTGAAAAAAGAGAATAATAATATGATACGACCTTTCAAAAAATTAAATTACAAACATTAAAATGGCAGAAGCTTTATACTAATTGTCTCAATTTCGCTATCTAAACGTTTAAATACTTCTGATTATTGAGCTACATATTTTTTTCTCAATGATTCGTAGCTTTTTAGAAAATTTGTTTTTACGCCCCACAATAATTAATTTTCTATACAAAAATCGAGTCCATGTGCAAGTCCATGTGAGTATGTGCAAAATATATAAGAAATTCACTAGTTATTGAAATTTAGGTAATACTCCTCGATGAGGCTTCATTTTTGCTCAATTTTCCAAAAAACTTTACAAGGATAAATTGAACCGTTACAGAAATAAATAGTTTTTGTCTCTCCTGTAAAGTAGTCATTTTGTTTGTACGCCTTTCTGACTTGACGCCCGTGATATGTACATTTCTGACATGTAGATAGAAACTATATCAGATATTTATCCAATAAGCACTATTAAAAAGTTGTCAGACTTTGCCAGTTTCCAGTTGTCAGATCCAGTGTATAGCTCTGAGATTCATATGGTTAGTTCAAATTCTGAGAAATTATAAAATATACCTACTATTTTTTTGTTAGAAAATCAAAATTTGTTTTCATTTTCGTAATCATGTTCGATCTATCCTTTGAAACACTGGAGCAAATTGCACAACAATAGCAGACGCCTATCTAAAAATAAAACCTATTGATTGCTTTAAAGAGGTGTTAAATTCACCATTGTACAATGTTATATTATGACTGCGCAAAATATCCCATATAAAAACTATAATTTCCATCCCTTTCCATTGCTGATTCCGTGAAAAAAAATGCATTATCATCCATCCATTATATTTAGTGGAGATATTTTTTCGAGAACAAAAAGAATATTTTAAATCATTCATATGAACCGTTATTTCTATTGTTCATATATAAAACAAAATATTTCTCGCTAAATTCAATGTTTGTTTTGTTAATAATAGATTTTATCGTAGTTATTCAAACACAAATGGTGTGAAATTAGAAGAGAAAAAACTAGGTATTAGGTTTTTTTTTAATATTGTAGGTATATCTTGGCTGAGTTTGTTTTTATTTTTCATAGCCAAATTCTTATAATTCATAGGTGTTTCTAGTTTTGTATGTTATTTTGCACAACGCAAAAAAATGTACATTATTCAAGATATTGAAAAAAGTTTAGCATTAAAATTTCATTTTTTTAAAGAATGAATATGTCCTTGAAACAAGTACATACACATCCTCATACATTCCCTAAATTAAGCATAAATGCTTGTGCTATAGGTGAACGAAATCGGTCGTGGCAGGATTCGAACTCGCGACCACTGGATTACTAAACCAGCACGCTAACCCTTCTGCCACCACCCATCTAAATATAATATTTACCATTTTGATAATATTATAGTTTATGTAACTATGTTTTCCTATTTTTTTTTGATCAATTCATACAATATAATATATTTTTGCTCTAGTTGTGCTGAATGCGTTATAATATTTTGGATTTCTATAATAGAAAAGATTTTCTGTGTATGTAATTTTTTTTTTCGTTGGGTGAATAATTTTTTTATCAGTTATTTTGTTTTCCCAGCACATGAATATGTACATAATACATAAAGTCATTACAATAACATTATTTCATAACTAATATATTGAAAATAAAAACATATTATACCTATAATTTCCAAAAAAAAAATAATATAGCTAACAAATTCACAGACGTTCGGCTAGCATAATAATTCAAATACCTACATTACAATACCAATCATTTCATAATACAAAAAAATGAAAAAAAATCCATAAAAAAATTACAACGTATTATTTGAAATAACGAGGAAGGTAATTATATGATCAAATACGTGATATAAACGACATATCTATCTCTTGGAAAGGATCTCGAAATGACAGGTAAGGACACATAAAGGACCATTGATTAAAGAACTTAATAAAATCATTTTGGTGACAGAGGGAAATTAACCCTTTCGGAGATCAATTCGACAGGAGGTAGGTCCAGCATATGATTGTTTGAAGACCTATAATTTTCCGTATAACTAATTAGGTTGATTTCATCTCAAGATCGGGACCACCGTGCTTTGATTCGGTCAATAATCATTTATTCATTTAAAGAAAGAACAACTGTTAAATGTATCAAGAGAAAAGATATGACAAACGTTGTCATAACATATTGATACAACAAAAATAATTTTATACAATAATCATTGAATTTCTGTACAAAATAGAGTACAAAAGATTTAACATACACACACAAACATACTCACACTCTTTCTAGTTAAGTCTTTTCACACACACATTGTTACTCTTCTCTGATGCGCGCACCCACACTAATTCACACTTTTTTACTGTCTTATTTTGATATTAGGTTTAGTACGTAAAAGGTACATGTTATAGTATTTGTATTTCTATTTACCTATTTACTTTAAATAATTGTATGCATGTACCTACTGTGTGCTGTCCTTAGTAAAAATTAAAATAAATAAAAAATAAATTAATTAAATCAACATATCCATTCATACCATCACGATAGATCCCACAATGTGAGGTATCTGGCGACAAGTGTGCGGGTGTGCATTATTTTTGTCGTGAATAATAAATATTATATCATATTATAAACATTATCGGAGTTAGTTTTGTGGCATACATTAAATTATTTTTTAACAAATCTCATTATTTTGACAACTTATTGGTACAGTATAACAACTGATGAACAAGCGGTTGCCATCTCTACGTCGCACACTGTAACACTGAGAGAAAAATGAAAATAAAATACCGTTTTAAAAAGCAGAATATCATTTAAAAATCAGTACTTCTGATTTAATATTTGATTGCATCGAAACCACTTGCAATATATAAAAAAAATAAATACCTATGTATATAATAAACATATACGTATTTAAAATGAACAAAGTAGTAGGTAAATGAAATAATAGGTAGTGTTCGTTTTTTTTAAATTATGTAGGTACTGGCCAAAGTTAAAAGTGACTAAAAAAACCTTATTCCCTGAATCATTTAATATTTCTTTTTTATTTCTGAATAGTAATTTTTACAATACCAACTCATTAATAATTTTGTGTATTGAAATTGTTTCTGTAGGTACTACTTTGAATTGTATGTATAAGAAGTATTTCTACTATATACTATATAAGTTTAAAAGATTCAAATGGGAAAAAAATCGTTGAATAAATTTAATCTAGTTTGATTTAACCAGTATAATTGAATACTGATTGTTATGGTAGACAAAAAGAGTATTATAAGACCGCTAGTGTAATATCCATGTTTTCCGAATCCAAGGTTCATCGTATTTGTATGAGATCTGTTGTATTTACCTTCATTCATACCTCAACTTTTTTTCAACAATTCTTCGCTTGTTGATTTCTAATGTATTATTTAAACATTGAATTGTATCGAATAATAATAGTAGGGAAGTTAACTGATTGGTATGTTATTTGATCTTCATATCATTTGGCAATCGTGAACATATCAAATTATTTTTGGTTATTAACATCTGAATACGTTGTTAAAAAGAGTTATTAAATAATTAGTAAGTATATGCAATGCTATGTTTTATTGCTTTTTTTAATCATATTAGGTACATATAAAATTATAAATAATTGATTTGGGTGCATTGTTAAACAAATTACGTTTGATTTAAAAAGTACGTAAACAATTTATTGAATAATATGATTATAAATAAGTTTATGAAAATATTATACAGATTTCAAATTCATAAAATACGTTCTACGAAAGTTTGTCCGATTCCATATGCGACTCATTTTTTTTTTAAACCCTTTTCTTTAACTTCACAGTCTTTTTTCTCTGTCTCTGTGTACTGTGTACTAGAATCGATTTTTAACTTAGTTCCCGACCAGTAAGAGCTCTGAAATTTTCAGAGATTGTGTTGTTTGTCAAATATATATCTTATAACCTCCACTTTAGCTCAATCGACCCTTTCATAAATTTTAAACAACAAATCATAGCAATTCTTCATAATTCCTCTCCGGCTCCTTAATTTCAATACGATATACAAAACTCTCTTCTCACACACACACACACACACACTCACACACGCACACACATTATACACACACCCTTATACACACACGCACACAACTTTTATCTATTTTTCTTCTGTATAAATATATTATTTTTTTGTACTTATTTGAAGCCACTCGTTGCTGGAGATAGGTCACCCGCCCAACCGAATTAGCTAATTTCAAGTAACACAAATTTGACTGGGGCCATAAAACTATACCTATATAGTATTTACCTGCGTGTAGCCGCGTGAATATTCTTTGGCTATTTCACATTTATTTATTTATATACACGTAGGTGGGTACTGTGTGTGTACTGCGTGGAGTCTGCAGTAACGAGATGGTTTCAATTAACTTGATTAAAAACTTTGTTATTACTCTTAACCAGTGTAAAATATAATTATATAATGTTCGTCTATAATTGGCTTCATTTAAATGTAAAATGTTTATCTGTAATTTTTTTATATAGCTGTTGACAAACTGTTAAATAAAATAAAAAAAAAATATATATATAATTTGTGTAATATATAATTTTTACTTTGTGTTATACACAATTTAAAAATTATATCTTTGAGAGCACACGTTCACAAATTGAATGATATTTAAGATGCATAATTCACCGAGCTTTTAAGAGGGTGACTGCTGCCAACGTACCTATTTTTTCAATTTGATATACCATCATTATTACTAAACGAATCATTTTGAAAAAAATAACCTAGTTAGTTTGGATATTAATAAAGAGAAATATACCTTAACTTTTTGATTATGTTCTGTATATATTCTTGTAGGAAAATAATAAGCATACCCCGATTTAAGACATTTATCTTAAATTTCTAAAAAAATATAAGGTATAGAGCAATATTTTTTTTTATAAATTAAAGAAGAACAAATTACCTGGAAAAATATGATACGACGTTGCATTAACGCATCAGGTTAAGTACATAAACCAAAAAAACTTTTATTACGAAATGGCGCTGAATGGAAAATAAATGTTTTTTAGGTTTATTTACTAAACCTGAAGCATTAATGCAACGTCACATCATATTTTTCTAGATATTTTTGTCTTCTTCAATTGAAAAAAAAAATATATTACTCTACGCCTTATAGTTTATTAAAAATACATGATAAACGTTGAAAATCGGGGTATGCCATTATTTTTCTACAAGAATTTATACAGAACATTATCAAAAAGTTAAGGTATATTTTTGTTTATTAATATCCAAACTATTTATATTATTTTTTTCAAAATGATTTGATAAGAAATAATGATGGTATATCAAATTGAAAAATAGGTACGTTGGCAGCAGTCCCCCCCTTAACTTCAAGACCGGTCTCGATGTGTATAGAAAAATAGAGAGTGGTTCGAAGTAGCTTCCCCCCTAATTTGAGCAGGGTCTCAATGAGAGCAAAGGAGACAGAGATCAATATTTATACAAACAAAAAATAAATAAAAAATAAAATTCTTTACATATTAAATATGTGATCGATTTTTCACTTACAAACAAATTAATCGTTATATTATTCTTAATTTTAATTAAGTTGACAGATAAATTTAAATTAAACTAATTTACATTATATTATGAAATAAAATAATATTCAATTTAATCAAACTATCAAAAGAATTATGCAGTTTGAAGAAGAATTATTTTCAATGATTATACATAAATATACACAAATTATGTATTAAAAATTATAAATATTAGTCTCGAAATGTAGAACGATTCTTTGATTCGACTCTGAGACCATATTTTTTAAATACCAGAAACAACTAAACATGTAAACAAAATAATTATTTGTAATTTAAATATCAACAAATATAATCTATTGTATGTAAGTACCCATGTACCAATATTTGAGAGATCTCCAATAAAAGCTATGGCATTGTTTTTTTTTTCAAATAAATTATTAGTTGTAGGTATCGATATAAACCTTTATCAAAAAGTGTTTTAGACCAAATATACGGGTTATGTAACATGTTACATATAAAAATATATTAATTCTCTTGATATCATCAGAAATATGATATGTTTTATATCATTTATTATTTTTTAAACTGTAAAAAAATATCTGATCGTGTTTTGATAAACACCCGCACTGCTTAATATTAGTTCCAAAGATGTTTTTTTAATTTTTTACTCTCCATTACAATGGCATAGTGGGGAGTTACGATTTCGTAATTTTATGAATATTTTTATTGGCAAACTTTTTAACATCTCAATAGAGACGAAGTTGGGATATTATATAAAAACCAGGAACTCAAGGTACCTACGTTCACCAGTGTGACAGGTCGTAAGCCCTGTAGGTGCCTTGAGTTCCTGGTTCTTCTATAATATCCCAGCTTCGTCTCTATTGAGATGTTAAAAAGTTTGTCAATAAAAATATCATTTGACTCCCGACAGAAAAAAAATCCAATGTTTGCATAATTATATGTAATTAAAAAAATATTCGATTTAAGCATATCATGACGTCGGTGTCTCAACAGGTATCAAGTAGCTAGTGCATATTTGTTTATTTTTTTTATTTTAGGGGAAACATAGGTACAGCAAATTACAAAAGACAATAATGATTCTCAACTATTGGCCAAAATAGTTCCCTCGTCATAAATTATACGTAATATAAAAATTAAATTACTAAAACATTACCTCGTATTCCGTTACTATTCGAACTAAATTAGGAACGTTCTAAAATTGTAGATTTTAGATTTACGGTCTTATTTCGGCGTTATAAAATATAAACTTGGACTAAATGGAATAAGAACGTACCTATTTTGGCCGGAACGTTCTTAAAAAGTTACTGAATCAGACGTATTACGAATAATAATGAAAATTATGAAATTTTTATCATTTTCATAACTATTCAAAAAAAGTCTAATTCAGTAACTTTTTAAGAACGTTCAGGCCAATATAGATACGTTCCTATTCCATTGGGGGATTGGAACGTATCTATATGCAAATGATAATGGGGTATGTAGGAATTTGGGGGAGTGGGGAGTGATAAAGGAGTTAAATATTCCATGTCTTATATCACTGTAATACCGTTATTTTCTTGCATAAAATAAATTTCATATTTATGTATTAAAAATATGGTTTTCAACGATAATTTGCACTCTGCATAACCCATATTAAAAGTTGGTTCGATTTCATATTTATATACATAATGCCGATAAGTTTACCATAGACAACGGTTCATCTAAAGAGAAAGTCAACTATTATTATTTTTTTACTGACATAATTTTAACATCTCATTAGAGACGAAGTTGGGATATAATAGAAGAAAAAAAGACAGGGAAAAAATCCAATGTTTGCGTATATGCAATAAAAAAAAAATTCGATATTGATAATAATAATAATGATCACTTCCTTGCACCCTGCGCAAGTTGCAAGTTTATTGCCGTATGGCAATTTCTTCCAACTAACCAGTGTTTCCAGCCTAGAGATGCAATATTTGCGTGAGAAATGAATTTAAATAAATTTCTCCTCTGCTGGGAATCGAACCCAGGACGCCCGCGCTGAAACCGAACGGTTAATTGTTGTTAATAATTATGTATTAATTGTTGTTAAAATAATGTATCAAATTAACATGTGCTTCATTCAAATTAATTCAGCGGTTGTCAACTTTTAAATAATAAATAAAAAAGTGTAGTGGAGAGTTGAGTGTTGGCCACAGCCAAATGTTTTTTTTTTATTTTCGTGGGATCCTTTTCATTTCTGTGGTATTTATGGGATAAAACTAAACTATGTCTCGACGGGCGGTTTCGAAAGCTTCTGGATGACAGAATGATTAACCGACATATTCAAGTTTTGTGACATGCGAAAATCTCGACATGAACTCTATATCGGTGGTCCAACCAAAAGATGAGGCTCAGCTTTGATATAAATTTATTCATACGCGGTACATGTCCCCGTCTTAGACGATTCAATTAAAATCTAGGCCTGGCCATAGATATCTACATCCTTAGCTGGGATTCCTATTGTGTTTATTTATGCATGGATAATTTTGTATATGGTTATTTACTCGTATAACTTTCTCTAACAACCAAAAACATAGTAATTTGACATAGTAATTTAAAGAAAGTTTTGTAAAAAAATTGGAGATGGTTATGAATATTTTCGGTGCTAAATTTACGTTTTCTCACATTATATATTACCTATTATTTATCTCTTATTTATTTCATATTTACATATACTAAATAGTTCATTTAATTTGTTGAATTGGTCGACCACTGTCAGAGCACTCTAAATCTAGTCTTAGTCTTTCACAGACTAAAACCGTTTAGTGCCTTAATATTAAATTTAGGTAGGTACAAGTGAAACGAAAACAATTGTGTTTTATGTATTTCTATTTGAATAGTTTACAGGAGCAATATATATAATTATATCCATGAAATGGGTTATCGTGAGGGTTTTGATCCCACCGTTTGATCGGACTTGCCCCCAGATGAAAACCGTTATATTCATTATTCAAATGTAGAGTTAATTAATCAATTGAAAATAATTCAGCACTTCGAAATAAAACTCAATAAAATCATGTGAGTTTATTCCCACAATAATTATTTCTAAACGCAGTATCTATAAAACGAGCGTGTTGTGGCCAACCCTAAACTCCTCACTAACAAATCATTATATAAATTATTCAAATTTGTATGGAAAATATTCAGCATTTTTTTATTTAAATATTTTATGAAAATTTGATAACTCTTCAACGTCATTTTATGAAAATGATTTGCCTTTTTACAATTTGAAAATAAAATTTTCAGCTTGGGGTCACTTTGAAATATTTGACAGTTAAAAAAATTGAGAAGCACTATTCAGATATCCTTCAAAATCTAATGGGGTCTAAGCGAGTATTAGATTTACAAATTTGCAAAATTTGAAAAGAATCGAATGTGTACTTCAGTCTATAATCGATAAAGTAAAATAAACACGCTGTACATAACACAGAGCACGCAGCACACACACAGATACATTACCCCCTATTCAGTAACTATTGTAACTAAAATAGGAACATACTAAAATTGTAGATTTTAGATTAACAGTCTTATTTCAGCGTTATGAAATATCAACTTGGTCTAAATGGAATAGGAACGTACCGGAACGTTCTTAAAAAGTTACTGAATTAGACGTATTTTGAATTATTATGAAATGATGAAAATTTCATAATTTTCTTAATTATTCAAAATACGTCTAATTCAGTTTCTTTTTAAGAACGTTCCGGCCGAAATAGGTACGTTCCTATTCCATTTAGTCCAAGTTGATATTTTATAACGCTGAAATAAGACCGTAAATCTAATATAATATACAACTTTAGAACGTTCCTTATTTAGTTCCAATAGTTAGTGAATAGGGGGTAGTGTGATGAAACTTTCAGAATACAATCTCAGCATAATCCTAGTTGATAATCTGAAATAAAAAAAAGCCTTAAAAATTGTGAAACCATAACTCCTCACTATATCCCCTTGGGTTTTTTTTAATATTAAGGCAATCCAGCTATTAAATTGTTTGGCAATCTACCAAATAAATATTAAGGAAATCCAGTTCAGAGTCAACTACATCTGAACTATTTCAAAACGTGAACAGTTTGATTTGGTCCAAGTTTCTTATTATTGATGTTAGCGTGACGGACGGAAGAGGCAGGTATCTGGTGAAGATATTGAGATCTGATACAAGATTTGTCCGCAAGCCAAAACCATTTTGTCAAACTTAATGTTTTCGGACAATGGGAGAATACAATAAGGCGGTTTTTGATAAGGCGAAGAGCGGAACATCATTTCATTGAAACAACGGAATACGCAAATTGCCAATGTCATGTTGTCATTAAAACACACATACATAAATGTCAGACGAGTTGTCGTCAATGCACCAAGGAGTTGCAGAACTTATGGGTCGAGTGTCCCACAGGAATAACTCATCCGTTTATCTGATTTAGGAATTTCATATGCGAACATAATGCAGATTACGCTGGCTTCCGATAAATAAAATCATGTACACAATGCTTTGTACAATTCGTCTTCTTCCTTTTCAAGTGCTGCATACATAACTGAAATGAGAGGTGTTCTTCATCTTCTTCTTACATTAGATCGTAGATCTGTTTTTTCGAGGAAGCTATTCCTGTGAAGCTGAGGTCCAGCTATTCCTCTTCGGCGGTCTTCCGGGGATGCAATGCCCTGGTGGGATTTCGTTTGCCGCTATGGATGCGTCCACCCTGTTGACGTGGTCCCTCCAGAATCTTCTCCTAGCTCTACTCCATCGTATGATGTCGTCATTGCGAATTCTGTCCATAAGCGTCTTCCCTGTGATAGCCCTTAAAACCTCCATTTCCGATGTTCGTAGGAGGTTTTCACCGCATATGTCATTATTGGTCTAACACGGCGGTCTATTGGTCTATTATCATTATTGGTCTATTGGTCTATTTGTCGGCCTCCGTGGCTCAGTTGGTTGGGTATCTGACTGCTGATCCAAAGGTCCCGGGTTCGATTCCCGGTGGAGACACAGTTTTTAATTGTGTTTTCAGTCTGGATCTGTGAGACGATTAACCCAGATAATCCTGAAACTTTTTTTTGTTCGAAAATTCTTGATTTTCGAATATATGGTAATTTGTGATAAAAAAATAAGGTCCTAGAAGAAGAAAAACAAAAATGTTTTTTTTTTTTTATTTTATTGCAAAAAGAAAAGTGTACGATTATTCGAACATTAGGAACATAAACCACCTATTACAGTATTCATCATGAAAAAGTTGAGCGTCTCGTTAAGTTTTTTTTTTAGATATAAAATAAACAAATATATTGGACACTGGCGGACTTATTGCCATTAGGCAATTTCTTCTTCTCCAACCAACCAGATTACAAAGTATTACAAAATTATTCTTATATGTAGGTACAAAAGAACTATAGCGAAAAACAGAAAAAAGTAAAATAAAAATTATTCTTCTTTTTCATAAAACAATCAACGTGTAATGCCACATCACATTTTCTACACTTATAGAACGATGTTTTTTGACATACTCTACATCGTGTTGCTTTATTCTGCTTCCAATTTTCCACCTTTGTATCGATGGAGTTGCCAAGCATTTTGTATCGAAACATCAAGCAGGAAAGTTATTAGACAATAATACCATTTCTTTCCACGTATACCAATCCTGTATAAACCTATATTTTGGTCACGTCTGTCTACTCCCCCCATTCCTTTATATAAACATAAACTGCATTTGGTTGTTTCACAGTTATTTTCTTTTTATGTGCTTGGGAATATCTTGAAACCATGTGGAATGGGTCACTTGCTACAGCATTTGATGCGACTGTGACAACATTATTGTCGTGCCAACGAGTTACCGATATGGATCTACCGAGAGTAACCTTTTGATCAGATGCACCACGTGATTCATTCTTCATATCTTTAATTGATTTTAATGGACATTTCGACAGCCTATTGTCCCGGTTACTCTGATGCCTCTTGCTGTCAGCTCCTCAACGAGTGGAATTGTGGTAAAATAATTATCACAAAATATATGATACGGGTATTTCGCTATATTTTGTATTATATCTGTGTAGGTTAGTACTACACAGGGGCCAAGACCTAATGGTCGGTAAATCTCTTCAGTTGGAGCTGCTGCTACGAGATCATTTTTTGTATCAGGTGTATTTTCCCAATAAAGGCGTCTTCTAGGTAATGTCACATAGCCACTCAGAAGAAGAATTCTAAAAAACGATTTGAGTTCCTCTTTGGTGATATTGGCTTCTTTATTTTTTTGAAATGGATATTTATTAGTAAAATTTAGTAACATTTCCATCAAATTGTTGTCAAAGAAATGTTCAAATAGTTCTGCTGGACTTTGCTCATTGTGAACTAATGTAAGTGGTGGCCAAGATTCCATTGTCTCAGGTTGAAATTCTCTATTTCTCCATATATATGACTCATTCTTTCTTACATGTAATGAACGTGGCTCTTGAACATCGTCACTAGTTGTTCCAATAACATCTTCTATTTCATCAGAATTTTGACGAATCACCATTTCTGCTGGAGCTCTTAACTGAGATCCCGGTAACTGATATGGAGACATTTGTTCTTCATCCCCTGAATCTTCATCAGTATTATAAACACACACATTTTCTGGAGGAAGCATTAATATATCGACACATCTTTCTTTCTCAATTTCTTCGTCATCCTCTTCTAAGAGTGTCAATATTTCATCAACAGTTAATGATTTATGAAAAAAATATTAATTATAAACGAAATTATAATAGCAAAAAAAAATATATATCCAACATTTGACACATTTCACGTTTGTACTGTATACACCACTGTTTGTACTGTGTATTATCCTATTGTACGTTTAAACATACACTATTGTTTCAGAAGTTATAACTACCCTAATCTGTAAGCGAAGTTAATTTTAATCATACAGTAATATTAATTAATCATTTTCATATATACATTACAAAAATGAAGTTTATAATTGTAACATTTTAAAAATTATTTACCTTTTATGAACAGAAGGTGGTATCGACATCTTTGCAAAATAAGTATCAATAAAATAAACTCCAAAAACACGGAAATTAACAGCGACAACCTGTTGCAAACTGTTGTAAGTGAGAAAGTATTGTCTAAGCATTAGAAATACACTAGAAACATCACCGATAAAAAAATAATTAAGAGTATTGTCAATTTAACGTGTGACACTGCAAGTGTTCGAAAAATCGTACAATAAGATTATCTGGGTTAATATCGTGCCTCCAGAATGTGGCAACTTGTTATTGGGTGCGTGTCAAATTAATATTTGACATAGCACCTGTTAGTTGCCCGAAAAGCAATATTAAATAAATAAATAATTCAGAAACACATCTTTATATATATAATTCTTCCGTACGTGTGTATGTCACTGAACTCCTCCTAAACGGCTGAACCGATTTTGATAAAACTTTTTGTGTGTGTTTATGTGAGTCCCTGAATGGATTAGATTCACAAAAAGGAATTTAATAAAAGAATAATAAAAATGGGAAACGTTATAAATATTTTCGGAATACGCATTTTGAATAGTGGGAAAATTGGCTTCCAATATGTCATAATATATTGCAATGTTGGTTATGACATTAAAACTTGATCAAACTTGATGTTTTTCTCACTTGATGTATTTGTTTTCATATTTTGAATATTTTATGAATTTTATGAAGATGTTTGTATATTTTCTTATTATTATTGTATAAAGCTATTTAGTATTTTTACAAGTATATTCTGTTTTATTAAGTGGTATTATGACGATAGGTATATCAAAGTTATCCCAATGTAATGTTTCGTAATATTTCCGTTTAAATATTTAAAATAATTTATGAATATTATATTAAATTATTTAGTTTTATGTATATTATTATCATTATATTATCGTGTGATATTATTATATTGTGACATAATATTCTGTAATGTAAAGTGAGCTTATAAATATATATTTTGTGATCGAAACGTCAAGATCAAACAACAAACGTATATTAGAGAGAATTTTCTATACTGAAAAAATGTACACCTTTGTACTAATAAAATTAGGTTATAAATTTATATTTTACTATAAAATAAGATTATAAATATATATTTTGTTTGAAAGACATATAGATACTCTTATGGCATTTTTATTTTTTTTTAATGAATGAGAGAGAGAGAGAGAGAGAGAGAGAGAGAGAGAGAGAGGACAACGTCTGTCGGGTCCGCTAGTGTCTTATAAATTCTTACCTTACTATCCTTTCTTATATATTTGTTATGCCAGATGAGAAATAAAAGGTTGTGGCCAAATAACTCTCTACTTCGTAGTATGTGTACCTACCATTATTTTTTCCGTTGGAAGGTTGACTTTCCTTGAAAGTATTTTATGAAGTACACTTTTATTAAATTTATAAATAAAAATTTCAGAATGTGGAAACATTTTGAAAGTTTTCACAGATAAAATCATAGAAGAAATGGTTGGATGCTAATGAAAAAATAATCAACTCAGACTTTTTCACTTACAATATTATATATCACAATATTATATAATAGTGATGCGCGCTGTAGCAGCTACCAAAAGATGAAGAGGCTGATGGACAACAGAGATAATAGAGTGTGCGGTGCAAACTAATCTAATGGCCGATATTTCAATGGACAGTCAAAAATGGAGTAAATTGTCAATCAACTGATCGTCGATTAGATTCGTAATTGCCAATTTAGAAAATTGGTTATTTCAATACACAATTAAGAAAAAATCAACTAATCGTCGATCAATGTTTTTAACACGTGTAATACCGTCTTATGCTCTATGGTATTCGTTGTTTACAGCTGTTTGCATCCATTATTTTGTGTTGTGACAACTGCGGGACGCTAACATAATAGTCGACATATTTGTCAGAATTTTTATTATTATTTTTTTCTGTTTTACAATCACAATTAAAATATGTATTGATAATAATTAATCTATGTATTGTAATACAGAATTTGTCTTATCTCAATTTTTAAAATGTTTTTTTGTGAAATATTCATAACGACATGGCCGGCCCGTCAATACACAGATGTTTCAAATGTTTATTTTATTTTTTTGTAATTTATGTACTTATAAAATAAAATGTAAAGCAAACTATACAGTTGGTCACTGATACAGATTCATACTATCTCAATTTGTAAAATGTCCACTATCCCAATTTTAAATTCAATAAAATTAGATGCTTTATAGAATGTTTCTTTTCATTTACCTTTAGGACCCTGAAAAATTTGTAGGTTTGTGAAGCTTTGGTTTCAGTAAAACACGCTGAAAAGGTGTTTTGAAATCTTAACTGTTATATTAAAACGACATATTATTTTGAAACAACCATTTATTTATTTAATACAATATAGAATAAAAAAACATACCATATAACACAAAACGTACAAAGGTTATGTTCACAATTGACAGTTCTTTGCTTACAAAAAACACAATTAACTCGCTTGATTGCCGAAAAACGGCCAATCAATTTTTGACAGTTCGTAATTGACGATCAACGTTGATTTTGTAATGAAATAACGCCAAACTCCGATTAACCATAGACATGGCGAAAACCATAGAGAAAATCGACAATCAAGCATTTAATTGTACATTGAAATATTGGCCATTAGGATTGTAACTCAGAAGAAGAATGATGGTTTGGTATTGATTTGCTGCCGAAAGAGTGGAAACTGCGTCTTGTATTATGAATATTTGTTTGGTACTTTTTAATTATTTTAAAATTCCAATAAAAATGTGTGTCGATAAGTATAGGTACCTACCTAACAACAGTATGTTTCGTTTTTGGATAAATGTACGTGTCAAACTCATGAATAAAAATCTCAAAACAACCTTAAAAAATAAAATATATTTGTTTGTTTGGTTTAAATAAAACATATCCCTCAGCAGTGACAATGGGTTTATTTTGTATCAAGTGTCGATTGCCTTTGGATTCCGTTTTTTTATTGTTGTTCAAATATCGGTGTATTTCAAGTATTTGCAAGAGGCTCCCGTACAGGCGGTCGTCTTTTTCGGTGATTTTTTGGTATGCAAATTCGCGTCTTGTGCGTATGCAAATATTTTCGATTCGTCGATGCATCCCCGAACGTCTTTTGGAAGATAATATATTGCTTTTGTGGTGGTCTGGATACGTCATTGCTGGGACATGTCTAAAAAGGAAAAAGATTTGCCTCAGAAACAGGCGCAATAAATGGATTTATTGGCATCAGGCGAAATACTTCGTGTAGGCATAAATATAAAAGATACATTTATAATACTGTAAACGTTTGTGTAGGTAAATTATTTCATTTTTTCTCTGAATTCTGAGTCCTGATTGAGATTACTAGTAAGATTGTTTTGATATAAATAATATGTAGTAGGTAACTATTATTCATAAAAAATATTTATTTTATTCGGATGGGTGGATGGCAGAGCGGTTAGCGCGCTGGGTTAGTAATCCAGTGGTCGCGAGTTCGAATCCTGCCTCGACCGATCTCGTTCACCTATAGGACAAGCATTTATGCTTAGTTTAGGGAACGTAGGAAGATGTATATGTACTTGTTTAACAAGGACATATTCATTTTTACTAATTAAAAAAAAAAAAAAAATATTTTTGTTTCGCTTCTCGAACAACTACCGGGTAGGTACTATGTCAAAAGAACTAATGTTATGCACAATATAGATAATTTCTTAAATCCCAAAAACCCCATAATTTTTCAGTTCGTATCTTTTTAATTCTCGTGTTTAATTTGTTAATGTTAATCATAAATCAATGGCTCTAAACTTACTGGGCCTTACTTACTATTTAAAATAAGAGTTTAATCCGATGCTAAGTCAGTTTCAGCCATACAAAAAACTGGGTAAGTATCAGCTTCAACACAAATTGCAAATAGTAAGTAAGGCCCTCTGTGTAATTTCCACCAGCAACATATCATAATTTGAAATAGACACTGCACCTACCGCACACTTCACAATGATAGTGTAGTGTAGTCAGGGCCGGATAAACATGTTTTTGCGCCCAGAGCAATATATTTCACACCGCCCCCCCCCCCCCCCCCTTCCTTCTCAAATGTTTGGAATTTCAATATTATATTATGCAGTATATTATGCAATATTATACAGTAAAAATCAATATATCAATATAAACCAAAGAACAAAAATAAATTATAATTCTACCTATTCCTATTCATGTATGTAACGTATCCTGAGAAGTAGGCATTTTAAACTAAAACCTTAGGTCTTACAATTTTTAAAATATTGGATCATCACATAAACCGCTTAAAGTTAAATATAATTTAAAAGTCCTTTTAACTATCTCAAGTATTATGTAAATAAACTAAACTTAATAACTAATGTTAACACTAAAAATATCATAAAAACTATTTTTAATTAAAAAAACTCAATATAATTATCAAATTCCAGTAAAAATTTAAAATTTAAAATAAACTTAAAATAAAAAAAACAAATCGCGATTCTAATTAACACAAAACACTAAATAAGTTCTTGGTATAATAAATAACTACATAAATTAATATTAATAAAACGAGGTATGCCAATGAATTTTACACAAAACAGCACACGAAAACTCCCATTGATTTCGATACACTTTGCCGACTAGTATTCCATCTAGTTATAGGTATATATTAAAATCTATGGTCTATACTAGACTCGTAAAAAATATGGACACGTGTTAACATTTGACATCAGACAGAAGAGAGAGATAGAAACAATAATATATGAATAATTGAAAGAGTCAGGTGACGAGTCGGCGACCGAGATCGAGAAAATAAGTAAGTATGTCGCTAAAGTCGAAAGGGAAAACTTCACTGAAATTATCATAACATTTCTAAAGAACTTCGTTTCCCTTTTTTAGAAAACCTTGCTATTAGTTGCTGACAGGTTCCGCTTATTGAAACGGCTTATGTAGTTTCATTAACAAGCAATAAGAGTTCTTAGTATAATGTATAATTAAATTTACTGTGGCGTGTAGCATCTGGAATGTTTTCAAACACGCCGCTATCATCTCATATGAAATTCATTATCAAGCGCCCGGGCGATTTCAGATAGGGGGGCGCTGGCTTCATTATGTAGATAATTTAACACTTTAGCAAGTAAATTATTAGAATGATTATTTTGTGTGTGTGTGTGTGTGTGTGTGTGTGAATCGACTATATATGTTTACGAATAACACGGTAATAGACGGACAAGATATTAACACCGCAGAATTTTATCATACACACCATCACGCCGTGTCCCTTTCGGGGAAGGCAGAGAGAACCGAGTGCCATACCTGGGGAATTTTTGATTTATATAATTAACATTTTAGGATTTTAAGCGCCCTTTTTAGACAAGCGCCCTGATTTCTTGTTCCGGGTTGTTCTATGATTTATCCGGCCCTGAGTGTAGTTAGGAAATATTACTACTAGAGCTTGGAAAACGCACTTATCGTTTTACTAATGTCAGATGAGCTGTCTAAGTTTACATTAATCGCGATAATTTAAACAAAAAATAACAAAAAGTGTTCAAAATCATAAAAGTAGATTAAAATATGTTCACATAGGTAATATATAATTTATTTGAAAAATGTGATCAAATTACTTGACAAATAAGAATACATAATAAACTTATTCCTAACCTCAAATGGTAAAGGTGTTGATAATTTTTTTCTACAACCAATTTATATACAATTTTTAAAGCAACGCGCTCGCGCGAGTCGCTATTATCTTTAAAAACTAACTAAACCAAACCGAATATTATACGAGATGTAATAAAATACGACAGCGAAATAATACTATGATGTGTACGTAAATCTCCATTCCCGTTAATTTTTTGGTTAGGTTTAGTTAGTCTTCAATGAAAATAGCGACCCGCGTGAGCGAGTTGCTTTATAAGTTGAACGTAATTTGGTTGCAGGAATAATTTTATCAACACCTTTGCCATTTGAGGTTAGGACAATGGTACCCTTAATGAATAGTGCGTTTTCTAAGGTCTAGTGGTTTACACATATACCAACCAAGCAAAAATACACAATTTTTTATCCACTTTTATTTTTTCATAACCTGTCACTTCTATTATTTCATATAATGAAATTTACGGTTCTTGAAACACTAAATGATGCGTTTGCTTGTTAATCGGTTCAAGTGATTCATAATGAGGGTAGGTACCTTCTTGATAAAAATACATTTGTACATATCTATAGTAACTTTATTTAAGTATCCCGTAATTCCTACCGGAATATAAGAATGCTCCACTGGAGGGAAATCGATCAATCGTCGAATGATTCAATTAAGCCACGAATGAAGGTAACTAAGTAACGATTTCCTTTACCTGGTTACATGTAGGTAATGTTTTCTTCTTGTGGATATATGTATGTATAATATGTAGGTACATTCTGCACTAAATATATATAACTGAGAAAGACCGCCAAGATATGTAAAGAGTTACTTATCAGACAGTCAACATTACATATGTTTTGACAATCGAACCTCGCCATCATGACACGATAAATTCAACACAAGTCTGCATAAGAACATGTTTATGTACATAGGTACACTGAGAGAATAATGAAAAACAAAGAAGATTTGAAAAACAGAATAACGATTAATAAATCAAGAATAAAGATTTTTATAACGTAATTATTGTTATCATCAAAATTGTTTACACAGTGAGCATATGGATCAAGAATCAAATACACTATTCGAGAATTCAATAACTATGGTTTGGACATTTTGAAACGACCGACGAAAAAAATATACATGGGTGTAAGAGATGGAGTGAATAGTAAGGGTCGCCCCAGAAAGGGATATCATGACCATGTGGATGATATTTTGAAAGAAGGAAAGATAAGAAGCGTGAACAATCGACGAACATGTATGAAACGATGCATGGATGTAAAGGAAGCCAGGAATGTGTGCAATAATTGAGGAACGTGGGGCTCGGTTCTCTCTGTTTACCCCGAAAGGGACATGTCGAGATGGTATGAATGTATGTACTATGAGTTGCAGGATATTTTATGTATAGGTTTAGTACTGCCCCTATAACTAACAAGAACTGACATTCCATTTTATCCATGAATAATAATTTATTATGGGACTACGAGGTTGGTTAAAAATCTATATTATAAATTTGAATGTTTGTATGTATCTATGTATGTGTTGAATGCGCTCCTAAACCGTTCATCCGATTGCAATGAAACTTTGGTGAATTGTCGAGAGTATACCAGGGATGGTTTCTGGATCAAAAATTTTTTCTTCTTCTTCTTCTTCATCCACCTTCATTTTACCTATGAAGGTGGACTATCCTGGGAACCGTTCATCCGATTGCAATGAAACTTTGGTGAATTATCGAGAGTATGCCCGGAATGGTTTCTGGATTATGAATTTTTTCTTCTTCTTCTTCTTCATCGGGTAATAGGTCATTTTACATATGAAGGTGGACTAACCTGAGAACCGTTCATCCGATTGCAATGAAACTTTGGTGAATTGTCGAGCGTATGACCGGAATAGTTTCTGGATTAAAAATTTTTTCTTCTTCTTCTTCTTCATCGGGTATCAGGTCATTTTACCTATGAAGGTGGACTATCCTGGGAACCGTTCATTCAATTTCAATGAAACTTTGATGAATTGTCGAGTGTATGCCCGGGATGGTTTCTGGATTAAAAATTTTTTCTTCTTCTTCTTCTTCATCGGGTATCAGGTCATTTTACCGATGAAGGTGGACGATCCTTGGAACCGTTCAATCAATTTCAATGAAACTTTGATGAATTGTCGAGCGTATGACCGGGACCTACTGAAGGGACGGGAGGTAATGAAGGGACGGGAGGTAATGAAGTGACGGGAGGTAATGAAGGGACGGGAGTAACTGAAGGGACGGGAGTAACTGAAGGGACGGGAGTAACTGAAGGGACGGGAGTAACTGAAGGGACGGGAGTAACTGAAGGGACGGGAGTAACTGAAGGGACGGGAGTAACTGAAGGGACGGGAGTAACTGAAGGGACGGGAGTAACTGAAGGGACGGGAGTAACTGAAGGGACGGGAGTAACTGAAGGGACGGGAGTAACTGAAGGGACGGGAGTAACTGAAGGGACGGGAGTAACTGAGGGAGGTACTGAAGGGACGGGAGGTACTGAAGGGACGGAAGGTACTGAAGGGACGGGAAGTACTGAAGGGATGGGAGGTATTGAAGAGTCTGAAGCGACGGGTGGTTATGGAGGACAATTTTTAATTATACAGGCAATACGAAGTTTGCGGGGTGTTCACTAGTAATTTATAAAAAACACTGTTCACAATATGAAAAAAAGGATATTTTATCACTTTAATTTATAATGGAATTCATTCAAGTAAATAATAACGAGGTTGGCCCCTACAAAAAAAATAGAGATTTCGAATTCAATAAGAAACTAAGTTTTATTTTAACTCGTCAATGTTTAGTGTATAAATGGAGCCACAACGAACAACATGCTGAAAGAAATTTAAATTTCTGAAATACTAAATTGTCTTCGAGATTAAACAAATTCTGAATGTTTCAGAGCTCTATCTGGTCGGGAAGTTAGTTAAAAATCGATTTCAGAATTCCAGTACAGACAGACGGACAAGTGAAGTTAAAGAAAAGGGTTTAAAAAAAGACGCATAATATAGAAACGGACAAACTTCACATTGATAATTTTGACGTGACATTGTTTCCGTACTAAAATGGATCGAGAATCGCATTAAGAACCTTCCGGGAGTAATTTGCAATCATTCAGTGATTATAAGGTCGGAAAGTAAGTTAATAATCGTTAGCGTAATTCCAGTTTAGACAGACAAATGAAGTTGAAGAAAGGGGTGTAATAACAGACGGATATGTAAGAAACGAAGTACAAAATGTAAGGCGATGAATGCATGCGAAAACATAAAAGTGTGTAGCGCTCTGCTCTCATTGCCTACCTCAACAATGGCGTGATTGTATGTAGGTAAAAATAATGCTTTAAAAGTAAACCTTCAATTATTATATGCAAGGAATGACTTGTCATTAGCATGTTATTCCTATAAATAACAGATAAAAAAAAAACATTTTTATATGTTTATTTGGACTTGGGGATCACAACGCGATACGTGACCAATGTTCATAATATATTATACTAATTTTGTTTTATTTTGAAATCTAACAATAATACACCTCTATGTATCTTAATTCAGTCAAATAATCTTTTATACTAATTTAATTCACACTATTTGTCGACCACCCTCGTTCATCGGAATATATTTACATTTCAAACAAATATTTCGATAGGTTGTTCGGAAAATCATTTCGTTAAATTGCGCAGTAAAATACATAATAGGATGCCCGCTGCCTGCTTACGTAGGTACCTTTTTTTGAATTTGGTATTCCATCATTACTAATAATAGAACAATTTTGAAAAAAAATTAGATAGTTTGGATTTTAATGAAGAAAAATATTCTTTAACTTTTCAATTATTTTCTGTGTATATTCTTATAGAAAAATAATTAACATACCCCGATTTTTGACACCGAATTTATATTTCTCACAAACTATAAGTTGTAGAGCATTTTTTTAATTATATAACAAAAAACTAAAATAATTCTGATCCTGAGAGCATTTTGTAATTTACTTAGATGTAATATAATCACATCTAAGTTGATGAACTTTACATATATGATTTTAATAAGAAGACATTAATTGAACTTATACCTACGGAAGTAACACATCAAATGACACACGCCATGTGCACAAAAACATACCTAATTTTAATTTGTTTCGTTAATATTTGACACAGTACCAACATGTCAGTTGCATGAGAAACATAACAGATTAAAATATATGGTTAAAAATTATTAAATTATAACTCATCATACTTTTTTTACATTCTATTCCATAATTTTCCTTTGTTTTTTTAGATAGGTACTGTTCTTCCATTACTGAAGGTCGTGTCCATCGTGATTATATAGGAACATAAAATATGTGATGACTTTCAGGACAACTCGATCTGTAAGAAGGCAAATGATTTATGTCACATATATATTTTTGTCTGTGACATTTCTATATCATTCACAGCTTGATGTCTCATTTTATGTTAAGACATAAATTTAGACATAATAAAATTGTGTTAAGTTAAAATATGATTATGAACAATAAATTATACTCACAGATCTTCGACGACAGTAAAACTCTAAGGTGTTGAAAGTATAATTTATTTATGGCAACACATTCAACAAATAATTTATTCATATTTAATGTGATTATATAAACATCATACGGATCTGTTTGGAAAATTAAAGATGCAGTGAAATATTTGTTTTTTTTGCATTTAACATATTTATTTTTACCAAGTACAAATATGTTCATATATTCATATATTTTCTATTTGTACCTACATAGTAAAATATTATTTCATTTGATAACCGCTCTGCTACCTCCCGTCTATCTAAATATATGTAAAGTATAAATATGTATATTTACACATTCTTAATATATGATAAATTATTATTATTATTTTTTAATGAATATGTCGTTGTAAAACAAGTAGGTACATATACATCTTCCTACATTCCCTAAACTAAGCATAAATGCTGGTGCTAAGGGTGAACGAGATCGGTCGAGGCAGGATTATGCAGATAATCAAAAAAATATCAATAAGAAAATATTTATTAGGTGTATAGTAGGTATATATATTTCAGGATCAAAATTTTTATCGTTGAAATGGAATCGAACCCGAGACTCGAGTTTTCTAATGAATCAATCTACAGTTTAAAGTTAACTCCACTTCTTATAGTGTCAACATATCGTAAGATTTATAATGATTAATGTCACAGCATATCAAACAATGTGGGGTGATCAGCGACAGGTGTGCGGGTGTGCATAACCTTACAACAGGAAGCACGATATAATCGTGTATCCCCACATACCATTCTCTCGTTTCACCTAAAAAGGTAACATTGGGTGGTGAACCTTATTACTGAACAATGTGTGATGTTATTTAGCCCATTGTATTTTCGATGTCCCGGGTTTTACGGGACACCCGAAAATGATCAGAATAGAAAAAGTTGGAAGCACTATTCTGAGTCGGTGCCTCACAGCTTAAAAAACTTGGCACAAAACTAAGAATACAAGATTTTAATTCCTGGCAAAAGAACATCAAAACACAAAATAAAATACCTGAATCGGCATTCAAAACATTCTCATATTTCAAATCAACGAAAAGTTCGCAAACAAAAAACCATTCATGCTGTGTAAACTTTGCAAATCGGAAGCGAAGATTTCATGCAAAATTTAACATTCAAGGGTTTTTTTCTTCTCTTACTTAAAGGGTTGTTCACTTGCACGTGTGTAAAGAGCTTACTTCCGTACATTTTAGTATAATACATACATATGTGAGTATATTTAGGATGAGCACAGTCCCAGATTTCACCTGCAGCCTGAACATAGAGACCACCTTTCATTGTTATGTACTACATATTATATCCTTAGTCTGCGATACATTGAAAGGATCCTTTCTGAATACATATAACAACCGCGGATACTCCTTTGAAATTAAATCGCGGTGTGATTATCACGCGATGCGTGAAATCGTCGTCAATGACACTTGACGTCTTACGTTTCTTTAAATATTCGGTGACATTTCATTGAATTAAAAAAAAAATTCCTGTCTGAATCATTGACTTACTTGGGTGTTAAATTAGGGTGTTGTTGATAACACCTTTACGATTTTAGTAATCAAGACAGTGCTTACATCAATGACGTTTTATATATAGACACTTTATATGAGAACAAAACGCTTTTTCAAAAATGGTACAATTTAACGAATTCTTACAATATTTATTTATTTTGATAAGGATACAAAACAGGAGTAGAGAAAGAAAAGTACATGATTAATATAAATGAAGAATACAACAATCTTTACACCCAATTACATTGTTTCACATAATATTATAATAGTAAGTACTACAAACTAACCACAAGAATACAAAATAAAAAAAAGAATATGCGTATTTAAAAAATAACAAACTTTTCAAATTTTTCAAAAAAGCTCAAAACAATGTAAGATATGGGGGAAATAAAGAGTGATATAATGACGTGTTGTATAAAATAAAATAAAGGAAGAAAGGAGGAGAGGTAGGAAATTAGGAGAAATGTAATCACTGTTGTTGGTCGCGTAACACTCTTAATACATCGTGACGATATTGTATATATTTGTCAATGAATATAATCCAACTGTCGATTTGTTCAGGAGAACTTTGTTCTCTTAACATATCGACAATGTTTCAAGCCAGGATATGCGAGAATTGTATGCAGAGGTCTACTTTTTCCAACTGTCGATTCGTTCATGAGAATTCAATTCTCTTAATGAATCGACATTATCAAGCCAAGATGCGTGTACGAAGGAAAATTTTGTATGGTGTAGTGGACTTTTTGCATGCTAATAACACCAACTAGAGGCCTCGCAGCATATATGTTCCCGTACATGGATTTACTCAGAATTCGGAGTAGAACATTTTATGTGAGTTTTGTGTGTGTGTCTGTGTGTGTGTGTGTGTGTGTGTGTGTGTGTGTGTGTGTGTGTGTGTGAGTGTGAGTGTGTGTGTGTGTGTGTGTGTGTGCACGCGCGCGCGCGTGTGTGTGTGTGTGGTGTGTGTGTGTGCGTGTGTGTGTCCCCCTTATAACTTTTGATCCGCTCAATTTACAGAGCTTAAATTTTCAAAATATATAAACAGTTATAGGCCTACAAAACTATTATACTCAGAATTGGGAATTTTTGTTTCAGTCAGGGGTTATCAACTTTTGAATTTTTATTTTTATTTTCATATAAATAATAAAGATAGACAAATACAAAATCTCAAATAAGTTTCTTTAAAAAAATTCCAGGGTTTCTCAAACATTTTCTATTAAGAAAAATTTTTTTTTTTATCTCCAATCATACATACATACCATCATGCTGTTTTCATATTCTGGGTAGGATCAAAGGACTGACCTCTATACTATCCTATTTTGAAATACATATCTAGGTACATGTGTTGTATAGAAAACTAAATATCTTAAAATATTAAAGAATTTGTATTTAGGGGTTTATGTTTGGTACTTATTCTTCAACTATACGTACTATCGCTATCGACATTTGGATCTCATGTGTTACATGCAACTAGTGTTAAGTTATAGCTGTGTGAAAAATCGAATACAAGAACAGAATCCCTCTCATACCATACAAGCGAAAATAAAATAAAAATAACTATCGAACAATCCAAAGAATTATATTGGCTATCGAATAAAAATGAGATACGAAATGATATATATGATCGTTCCTTCACAGTTATAGTATAATTTTTACATGACATTTCATCCCACAAGATGGCATTTTGACTACAACTACGACGACGTCCGACCACTACAACCAAAAACTATCAATCCTATTTTTGAAAGTTCTAAATATTATGTTAATCATTAAAATCTTTTCACTTGAGAATAAGCACCATCGCTATCTATCAAGTAACAAAGCGTTTTTGTAACGCCGAAATTTTGCATCTATTGAGAAATTGGTTATCTTGTTGAAACAAAATATCATTGACTTCTGACAGCAATCAAAATCCAATGTTTGTGTATATACAATTATAAAAATATTAGTATTTTTTGTTTTTCGCATACATTATTTTGTTGATGTACCTACATATATAATTTTGTCATATTTTGTCATATCTGGTTGATTGGAAGCAATTAACTAATGGCAATAAGCCTACCAGTGCGCATTACATTTGTTTATATTACGTACAAAAATATAAATAGAAATGACGTCTTAATATTTATAGTAGCAATGCCCCATTAGGTAAAAAAACTTGTGCCTTAAAATCAAAACATTCTTTCGGTTTATACATGTGACGATATTATTTCTAAATTGCGTAAGATATCATCTATGTATAACAAAACGCGGATACAAAAGTCCAACGACTTGGCACTATTGCACGAGTTCAATTTTCTGGTTCATCGTGTTCAAATTCATTATGTTTTGTCGCCAATAATTAATAGCTTTAATACAAAGTGGCGCCAAGCGGTTAAAATATATATCTTTAGACTTTATTAACTCCATCTTGTAGTAAAAATAGCTTTTAGAGTTCATCAGACTTTAATACAATGCGGGTTAATCTTGTATTATTATAGAAACAATAGTAAAGTTTATACCACGCATAACTATTAAAATATGCAATAAAAGCAAAACACATCACAACAAAACGTTAAAAATAACATTATTTATGCTACATTGAAAACTATTAGCATAGCGGTTAGTATGCTGGAGAAGATTCAATGTATCCGGGTTGTATTAAAACTATTAACACAACGGATAGTATGCTGGAGAAGCAACTCAATGTATTCGGGTAGTGTTAAAACCATTAGCACAACGGTTAGTTTGCTGGAGAAGCAACGCAATGTATCCGAGTTATATTAAAACTATTACCAGAGCGGTATGCTGGAAAAACAACTCCATGTGTCAGGGTTGTATTAAAACTATTAGTACAACGGATAGTGTACTGGAGAAGCAACTCAATGTATTCGGGTAGTGTTGAAACCATCAGCACAACGGTTAGTTTGCTAGAGAAGCAATTCAATGTATCCGAGTTCAATTTAAACTGTTATCAGAGCGGTTAATGCTAAAGAAGCAACTCAATGTATCCGGGTTCTATTAAAACTACATATTACCAAAGCGGTATGCTGGAAAAACAACTCCATGTGTCAGGGTTGTATTAAAACTATTAGCACAACGGTTAGTTTGCTAGAGAAGCAATTCAATGTATTCGAGTTCAATTAAAACTGTTATCAGAGCGGTTAATGCTAAAGAAGCAACTCAATGTATCCGGGTTCTATTAAAACTACATATTACCAAAGCGGTATGCTGGAAAAACAACTCCATGTGTCAGGGTTGTATTAAAACTATTAGTACAACGGATAGTGTACTGGAGAAGCAACTCAATGTATTCGGGTAGTGTTGAAACCATTAGCACAACGGTTAGTTTGCTAGAGAAGCAATTCAATGTATCCGAGTTCAATTAAAACTATTATCAGAGCGGTTAATGCTAAAGAAGCAACTCAATGTATCCGGGTTCTATTAAAACTACATATTACCAAAGCGGTATGCTGGAAAAACAACTCCATGTGTCAGGGTTGTATTAAAACTATTAGTACAACGGATAGTGTACTGGAGAAGCAACTCAATGTATTCGGGTAGTGTTGAAACCATTAGCACAACGGTTAGTTTGCTAGAGAAGCAATTCAATGTATCCGAGTTCAATTAAAACTATTATCAGAGCGGTTAATGCTAAAGAAGCAACTCAATGTATCCGGGTTCTATTAAAACTACATATTACCAAAGCGGTATGCTGGAAAAACAACTCCATGTGTCAGGGTTGTATTAAAACTATTAGCACAACGGTTAGTTTGCTAGAGAAGCAATTCAATGTATCCGAGTTCAATTAAAACTATTATCAGAGCGGTTAATGCTAAAGAAGCAACTCAATGTATCCGGGTTCTATTAAAACTACATATTACCAAAGCGGTATGCTGGAAAAACAACTCCATGTGTCAGGGTTGTATTAAAACTATTAGCACAACGGTTAGTATGCTGGAGAAGTAACTCAATGTGGATGCGTTCAATTACATTCTCAATTTATTATTTTACACAAAATTTCATCTTCATTATACCCTGCAGTTAGACATATTCCACATTATTTTATAAAGCCACATTTATAGAGCGGGTGTGGTCTTGGAAAAAAATATGTTTGATATTTTATTTTTATTAGTTTCCTAATTAGTTTGATATTTTATTTTTATTAGTGCGCTTCTTATAATGTTTTTCATATTAGTAACATTATAAATACTTTGTAAATGTAACAATTCCATATAAGTATCATGCATAAGTAGTGACTTTATCGCCAGATGTCAATTTCATCCATCTACAGTGTTTCCCGTCCAGAGAAGATATTCTGTATGATTTTTTTTTATACAATTCACCATTGCTGAAAATCAAAATTAGAAAATTCCCAATAACTCCTACACTACATATTTTGTTATCTGGCTACATGGAAATAATAAATGAAGAACGACAGACGAAGCAAATAAACAAAGGTGATGAGAATGTAACGATAGGCCAGGATTGACCAAAAGAGAATGGGCCGACCATGTGAACTATATCCTGAAAGACGGAAACGTAAGAAGCTTCAATAATAAACGACGAAGTTACCCACAGTTACTAAGACTTAAAAATGTGGCCTTTGGTTCCCTCTGCCTTCCCCCTTATGACATGGTGCGATGGTTTGTAATATTTTCTTACATTATATCATATAATTTGACTGGATTTTTAAACTGGGGTTATCAATATACTGAATTATAAGATATTATTAATACGAACACAATAAATGCTGACAGGTTATTGAGTTTTTTTTTTCGATAAATAAAAAAAAACTTATTTTACAAAACATGAACTTCCTTTCTGAGCGATTTCCTCGTCATTCAAAGATTGCACGTGCAATTTTTTTCACGTTTAATTTCATTGAATGTGTGGGAACATCACTATCTTTTGAATGAAACTTGCCGGTTTTTTGCGTGTGAAATATCAATCCTTTACCCGAACGCTGCAGTTTTAGCACCCGATACTAAAATACCCTATTGTGTTCAAAATAAGGGAAAATAGATCGAATTTATCTTAGAAGAGACTGCTAGAGAAAATATTGGTGCAGAAAGAAACGATTCTGGAGAATTTGAAATAAATATTTTACTTTGGTTATGTAAAAAAAAAACGTCAAGGAATTACCTACATTTCTTCATAAAAAAAAATTATTTGCTCATCAAATACCTTGCTTTAGTGCTTTCAAATATAAAGCAAGACAATGAGTATTTTTTTTTTTTTTAAAAGAGTGTATCTCACTTTTTTATTAAAAACGTTCACAAAAATAGTAGATGGCGTTACAAAAAGGCTTTTCCGTTACTGCATAGATGGCAATAGTATAGTTCCTTATTTTCAGGTGAAATGTTTCACACTGTTCAAATATATAGAACTCTCAAAAATTACATTGATAAGGGAACTCAAAAAGAACGTTACGCAAGCGCATAAAGTGATCACGTGAACCAGCCGATGACAGGTTGTAAGCCCTGTAGGTGCCTCGAGTTCCTGGTTCTTCTACAATATCCCGACTTCGTCTCTATTGAGATAAAAAATGTTTGTCAATGAAAATATCATTTGACTCCCGACAGGGAAAAAATCCAATGTTTGCGTACCTATATGCAATTAAAAAATATTCGATTTATGATATTGCTGTTCTTACCTACTGACCTTGATGAATTAAAATGAAATTTCAGAGTGAAACTTTTTTCATACGAATACTTTAACATTCTAAATTTTTAAAAACTTAGACATTTAATTGCTTACGCATTTTAATTGCTTACACATTTTTTTTAATAGTAATTTTTTATTTAATATAATAATACAAAGTAAAAAAATGTAAAACACAAAGACAGTACCTACAATTATAGTAAAAATTAAAAGCAAAAATAAATACTTAAAAACACAGAAGCCATATACTCCATTTTATTCTGTTTCAGTTATTGTATGACTTAACCGTATTTCATGAAAACAACCTAAATATTTGCAAAAACTCGAACATATTTTCACTGCCTTTACTCTAAATTCAATTATTTATTTTTTAAAATAACACCAACAGACAATATGAATGCACATAAAACATACAGACAGCTATGTAGAATCAGTATAGTAATTCCAATGCACCAAAACAGGTGTTTAGTACATATTATGTATAATAAGAAAATCATAATTGTTTAAATTAGAATTAATTAATAAATGTAAAAAAAAAATTTTTTAAACAGTTAACTATATGACGAATATAAATTAAATAATAATATTTTTCACAATTTAATTTGGAGTATAAAAAATTCAAAATGGTTAAGTTACAATGATCTGTTTTTTGTGAAACGTTTATGAGGTATTTGTATGAGAGAATAAGAAATTGTAATTCCTTTACTTGTACATGGCTCTTTAACTTGTACATTGATTTCTGCATAAGAGCCCTTAAGGATGAAAGCAAGGGTCTGAAATTGAGTACTGTAATGGTGCGAGATTTGATGTATGCAGACGATAAAGTTCTATTAGCAGAAAGTATGGAAGAGTTACAGTATCTTGTAAGTCAGGTATATGAAGGATGTATAGAGAATGGACTTAGGATGAATGCCAGCAAATCAAAGACAATGGTCTTTGAAAAGAGTGAAAGCAGAACAGCGTGTAAAATAAGAGTAGAGAACGAATGGCTCGAGCAAGTCGACGAATATGTATACTTGGGAAGCATATTTCAACGGAATGGACGACTCGATAAAGAGATCGAAAGAAGAGTTATGGCAGGAAACAGAGTGAATGGAGCACTAAGACCAATTATGAATGATCGCAACATATCAAAGGATGCCAAAGTTGCCATTCATAACGCCGTCGTAGTGCCAACCTTGACGTATGCAAGTGAAACCTGGACATGGCAGAAGACGCATGAAAGTAGAATAAATGCAGTTGAAATGAGATCGTTAAGAAGGATTTGTAATAGAACGATGTATGACCGGGTAAGAAATGAGGACATAAGGAAAGAATGTAAGATGAAGAAAGATGTCATTACTAGAATGAAAGTGAACACATTGAGATGGTTTGGTCACATGGGGAGAATGAATGAGGAGCGCCTGACGAAGAAAATATACAGAGCGGAAAGGAATGGAATGAGAGGTCGGGGATGCCCAAGAAAGGGATGGCACGACCATGTGAACGAAATTTTGAAAGACGGAAATGTTAGAAGTGTGAGCAATAGACGAGCATGTATGAGACGATGCATGAATGTGGACGAAGCGAGGGATGCGTGCCAGGATAGAAAAATGTGGCGTTCGGTTCTCTCTGCCTACCCCGCAAGGGACATGGCGTGATGGTATGTATGTATGTAATTCCTATGTAGGTATGTTCAAAGGTTCACGTACAACTGCTCGAATATAAATAGTTTCCTAAAGTATAGCAGCAATATAATTTACGAGCTTCGCGGTTTTACAATAATACAATATTGTATGCACGCTATTTTTGTTTTCGTACGATGTTATTACGGTTGAAACACGTGGCCGTTGTAAAGAATCGTACAGTACCTATGTATACAAAAAGTGCGATATCCGCAGGTGACATTGCGGCATATGTAAGATATATTATGTGTGTAGGCAAAACTATACATAATAAAATTGCGTACGATTAATTGCCATTTCTGCACAATATTATGAATGCCTACCTTACCTAATATTTTTGAGGATCAGTCCAGCACTATTGATTATATTATAATATACCCCACAAAATGTCCTTGTTCCTCTATACCAGCGGTCGGGGAACTTTTTTAACCATTACCCCAAAACATTTTTGCGTAAGTCGATATTACCCCTTCCCACCATTTTGAAAAGAAGACAATCAATGTTTATTTTATTAATTTACACGGAAAATAAAAAAGTTACATGAAAATAGTAAGTATGTAATAATTTTTCGTTCATTATTTCAGCCACGGGCATTATTCCAAAATCGTTAATCCGTAATTTAGAAATTATAGATTTATCGAAAAACTTAATAATAAAAATGCAAAAAACGGTATTAATGAATACATGTAGAATCGTTAAAGATTTTTTAAACGTTAATATTCGGGAATCAGTAGGGTTGTTAGGTAGTACAGAGACCTCCTCAGAGCCTCATCCTTTGATATGTTAATTCCCAATTGAAAACTTGATGATGCGTTTGTTGCATTTTATTTTGCTCTTTTAAATAATTTACAATTTAAGCATTGATCTGCTAATTCTTTTGAGGAAGTGGAAAATGGTAATAATAATAATTGAGTGTTATTATTTGTAGTGCTTAACTGTTATAAATATCATTAGTAAATCGGCCAGCGCCGTAAAAAAAATAATAATAAACGGATAATTTATATAGCGCCATTTTTGTGTTTTCACCTCAAGGGCGCTAAACAATTATGCCTGGAGAAAAAAATAAAAATCAACCAAATAAATAATTACTTACCTAATCACTATATGAGTTTTTAAAAAAAATAAGTTTTTAACTGTTTTTTGAATACACTTTCATTGTCTATTGATCTTAAACTATATGGGAGCTTATTCCACTGAACTGGGACAAACAAAATAAAATTCTCAGATTGGATTAAACAAAAATTCATTTTTACCCCACATTTGGGGTAATTTACCCCGGTCCCCCGACGGCTGCTCTATACATACAAATTCCTGTTGCTTGTCACATATACCTAATAATACAATGACGTTGACATTGCTGATGCCAATATTCCATCAATTATCAACATGATGAAAGCCTTTGTATAATCCCATGTCTTTCACAATTATTTTTAAACCATATGTGTATAAGTATTTCATTTAATTAGTTGTTATTTAAATTATTATGCAGTATTAAAACTCATTTATACTATATTTTATTTTTATGCATATAATATATTTTTTTTTCATGAAATGGATCTCTCTTGATAAATGCTTCCTCCAATAATTTCCCCAAAGTTCTATCTTTGCCCTTTTCTTTCCAGTTCGTCAGCTTATATATTATGTAATATTTTTTTTTTAATAAATTAATGAATAAATAAATAGTTAGGTACCTATTTAATATGTGCAAACAAATGATATTGATAATTATGATTAATCAATAAAATAAATAATAATTAACCCCAAAAATTTATAAGAAAAACCTGCTACGTTAAGGACATTGTCATATGGCACAGTAGTCGAAGACGATTCTGAGAGGATTACGTGGCAAAAAAGGAAGACGACAGGTTACCAAGAATTGTCTCCCAACAAATACCTACATTTTGGCAATCGAGGATGTAATCTATGGAAGGATAGCTGGACCTCGGCATTGCAGAAGAGCCAGCTGGAGGGGCACACATCCTATCAAAAACAGGTGTTGAACCTAAAACAAGAAAAAAAATAAAAAGTAGGTACCTACCTATGTAGCTAATGTATTTAAAAAGTACCTAGTAAATTTTGAAATATTTCTCAAATATTCATACCATCATGTAATGTCCTTTTTTATTAAAATTACGTAGCAAGCGCATAGAGTCATCACGTGAACCAACCGATGAAAGGTCGTAAGTCCTGTAGGTGTCTTGAGTTCCTGGTTCTTCTGTAATATCAAAGGTGGGCTGATTAAGTTACAATTACTTATGTTGCTATTCTTATTTATTATATTTGTTTAAAAAATATTATTGTACGTTGCCCATTTTTTCAAATAAATAAAAAAAAAAAAATATTCCAACTTCGTCGCTATTGAAACATTAAAAATGTGTCATAAAAATATATACTTATTGGCCACTTATCTGCCTTTCTAGACAACGTGTCGTTTAGCTCAAGAAAAGAAATAAGAAAAGATAACTCAATGTATGGAAGTGACAGTTGTCACGTGACTGGCAACAGTCACTTCCATACATTGAGTTATCTTTTCTTGTTTCTTTTCTTGAGCTAAATGACACGTTGTCTAGGGGGGCTGAATTACATGTAGATAGGTATGTATTGATATATTTGAAATCATTGACAATCCACGAACGTATCTTTGCGTCGATTTAATTTGACTGTCAAAATCAAGACAGCTCCGAGAGCTAGACTTTGAGAAATAGATTTTTTTCCACAAGATGAGTCTTTAAAAACTTATATATAACCAAACGGAAAGTAAAATAGGTTTGCATAACGGGTGCTTATGAATGTAGCGAATTCCATCTTTATCTCAGTTGTACAATATACATAATATCATTCCATTAATTCAACGTTCCCATGTGACCAAACATTATATTTCAACGCTATCATTCAATCGAATCGTTATTGTTTGAAAAATTCAAACAATAAAAATTACTCTGTCTGGTAATTATGGGACATTGAACGAAGTGGAGATCGCATCTGCCGTACGAGCGTGTTACTGTCATTGGTCAATTGTATCAATAAAAGCGTTAAAAAAGCATTTGTTCGCATCATTATTGTTGTTATCAATAATAAAATAACTATTTATGTGTCCAATTGCTTCACTCTCTCACGGGATGAAACGACACACCCTTGACATAATTATCTGTGAAATTCTCCCCCATATGAGAATAAAAACAAGTGCATTTTTTCCGTTAATAATTCCGATGATCTCTTGTATAAGGGTTGTATTTTATGAAATGGTAACGCGTATATTTTTATTATTAGGTACTCATTTATCATTGAACTTGCTTTTTTTATGTTTGCAAATTTGATTATTGGTGATAGAAAAATTGGTACAAGTTGGTAAACACACCAAAAATGTAATAATATTTCTGGCAAAGTTCAGGGGTGACATCTGTGCGAGAAACACTGTCACCTCGTGTATAAGGATTGTTGCTTTCATTGTTTACCAAAAAAATGAGTGGGTTGTGGGCTGTGGCCAACGCTAAACTAACAAGTTTACTATAAAGTATTCAAAATTTGTATGGAAAATATTCAGCATTTTCAAGAAACGATTAAATTATTTTTATTTAGATATTTTATTATGAAAACTTGATAACTCTTCAATGCCATTTTATGAAAGTGATGTGCCTTTTTGGCTTATTTTCAAACGATCTGTTGCATTATTAAAATATATAGAACTTTCAAAATTGCATTGATAAGGGAACTCAATAAGAATGCATAATTGGTGAAAGTTGCGCAAGCGCATTAAGTGATCACGAAAACCAGCCGATAACAGGTCGTAAGCCCTGTAGGTGCCTTGAGTTCCTGGTTCTTCTATAATATTCCACCTTCGTCTCTATTAAGATATTCAAAAAATTGTCAAAAATAACAATTATTTTTGCCAAAATTTATTTTTCTGTAAAATTACAGTCTGTAGCTAAGATTCACATGTACTGAAGTTTTAAGCTCTTCCTTTCAAGATAAGGGTTATAAAATAATTTAAGTTATAATGTTATTCGAATATTTTTGTCATTGCATATATGTAAGCAAACATTGGATTTATAACCCTGTCGGTAATCAATGATGTTTCATGACGAACATCTCAATAGAGGCGAAGTTGGAATCTTCTTCTTCGATGGCGCTACAGCCCAAATCGAGCCTTGGCCTCCTTCAACAAGCGCCTCCAACCTCTTCTATCCTCAGCCGCCGTTCTCCAGTTAGGGACCTGCAGGAGCTTTTCTGCATCTCTCCGTATGTCGTCCTCCCATCTCAGTCTTGGTCTCCCCATCTTCCGTTTACCTCCCGGGTGACCAAACATGATTTTTTTGGGTAGTCGCGTGTTTGGCATTCTCTGTACATGGCCATCGAGGGAGATCGCGATCCACTTCCACGCCGGCGACCCTATAGAGCCCATTGGCCCTGTTCGCCACCGGACGCAGCCGCAACATTGGACAAACACAAAATATCCACCATCCATCGGGTTCAACCACTGCCCCCGAGAATCCAACCTCAAACGGCGGGGCAACCGCTCAAGATCGGCAGCCGGGGCAAGCCCCTAGCACAACCGATCGAACGGAAGAGCTTGCCCCCGCACCCCTCGGTCCTCGTGTTGGCGTCCGAAATCTTGGCGGACTAACACCGGGGGCATCCGACGCAATCATCACCTGTCAGATTTGACGTCACAGATGTCAACACAGGATGTCTGACCCGACGTCTGCGCCGGCGGTGTGCCCGGACCAAACAACATTCGCCACAGTTGACGAGTCACTGCCGAGCGAGACTAGAGGCGTCCGTCCTGCTCTTCTCTAAGTACAGAATTGACGAGGGCACAACAGCGTCGGCCGCCCACCCCCGCCTGTACTGCCTAGGCCCTTAGAGCTGCAACCTAGGCCCATCTGTACATGGCCAGTCCATCTCAACCTAAGCAGTCTTATATGGGTTGAGATCTTTGGGGCTTCATAAATTTTGTACAGTTCTTCATTTTTTTTATGCGCCATTCATCTCCTTCCTTCACAGGACCACATATTCGGCGTAGGACTCTCCTTTCGAAAACATCTAATGCTTCAGCGGATTTCACGGTCAGTGTCAGAGCCTCGCATCCGTAAGTCAACACAGTCCTAATGATTGTTTTATATAATGTCAATTTAGTTTTCCTGTGGACGTTGCGAGACATGAACAACTTGGCGAAGTTGGAATATTATAGGAGAAACAGGCACTTCAGGCACCCACAGGGTTTACGACCTGTCATCGGCAAACTAGCCAAATAAACAGGTCGTTAGATAAGATAATGTAGCATTGACTTACAACCTGTACCTTAGTATTGATAAAAATCTTTAGAAATTTTATTTACGTACATGAACGATATTATTTCTGTATCCATTAAATTCGTGTTTTCTTTCTGTATTGCTGTAATCAGTATATTTTCTGAACCTAGCAGTATTTTTCCTTTGACAGGCAGTAGAAATATTTCGGGATTCGTATCGGGTTGAGGTTATGCGGGCGTAGGGGGAGAGTCGCGTGGCTTTCTTAATTTAGCGTCTTGTTTGAATCAATTTCATACTTAGTTTCCTGGTATTTAAATATGACTGGTATTAAAAGAATTCGTCTGGTATTTCTTGACCTAATGAGTTTATAATTCTTGTATTCCTTTTCTCACAAGTCATTTCTGAAATTTAAGGAATAAGTCTGGTATTTCCTGATCCTTAATTCTGATATTCTCTTTTTAATGATTTACTTACATACTGTTTTGGTATATTTCTATATGTTTATATAAACTGAATGAAATGAAACAAAATAAATATAAAAGAATTAAACTCATAGCCCTAAAAGTGCTAGTGGCTATAGTGTCATGTAACTTTTATCACAGCCAGTACGTGCAACGTGCAGGCAGTCCATTGATTGTCCATCATAAAGCAATTATACAGCAATAGCACGCAACCTCGTTGCCAGAAATTCCGAGGGTGTTTAACGATGCCACATGGACATTGCCATGGGAAACCTGGATCCAAGGCAACCAACCTTACCATAATGTTTACACCATTCTCTGTTGGTGGTGAAGTTGTTATATATATAGAGCAAACACGCAGACGCTTTGAGGTTGGGGAATGAGTTGTTCAATCGGTGAATTTTAATAGATATAGGTGGTTTAAAGCTACTAAGGCTGAGTTGTTTCAACAAAAGAATCAGTTATAGTATTGTTAAAATACTTTGATTTTATGAAATTGTTCAATAGTGTGTCGTTTGTCGTCATTAGATTTCTATGAAACAACCAAAAATATTGAACAATTTTATGAAAGTATCAGTAAAAGTATAGTATTTTAACTATACTTTTACTGATACTTTTGTTCGAGAAACACAACCTAAGGCTTTGTTTCTCGAACATAGATTAATGTAAAAGTATAGTTAAAATACTTTTATTTCATAAAATTGTTCAATACTTTTGGTTGTTTCTGTCAACCAAAACTGTCAAACGATTCAATTTTGAACAATTTTATATCAAAGTATTTTAACTATACTATTACCGATACTTTCGTTTAAACAACCCAGCCTTAGGCTGTATTTCTCGAACAAAGATCAAAGTAAAATTATAGTTGAAATACTTTGATTTTATAAAATTATTTAAAATTTTTGGTAGTTTCATTGTTTCATCTAATGCCGTCAAACAACGTATTTTTTAACAATTTCACGAAATCAAAGTAATTTAACTATACTAGTTGCATGTAATTCATGAGATCCAACTGTTGATAGCGATCGTATGTATAGTTGAAGAATAAGTACCAAACTATAATCCCATAAATACAAATTATTTCAAATTTAAGATATTTGATTTTCTATACAACACATGTACCTATGTATGTACATATGTCAAGAAAGGATAGTATGGAGGTCAGTCCTTTGATCCTACTCAGAAGATGAAAACAGCATGATGGTATGTATGTATGTTTGGAGATTAGTATCAAACAATTGTCTTCTTAGATATTGTGTGTAGGCGATTGCCATACAAACTGTATGAAGCAATGTCGTCACTAAATTCAATTTTTATAAAAATTATTTAAAAAAAATTGAGATGTGCTAATACAATGTTAATATTTTTTATAGAAAATTAAATTATCTAGTTGGGGTGTTTCGGTTTTTTTTTATATTTTTTAAAAAATTGGAAATATAGGCAGTTAAACTCATAAATTTATCATAAAAAAAATATTTTTCTTAATAAAAAATGTTTAAGAAACCCTGGATTTTTAAAAAAAAAAATTGATTTGAGTTTTTGTATTTGTCTATGTTTATACCAAATTTTAGCGTTCTAGCTTTTATGGTTTCTGAGATATATGGAAAAATAAACCAAAATTTCAAAAGTTGATAACCCCTGACTGGAACATGAATTGACAATTCTGAGTATAAAAGTTTTGTAGGCCTTTAACTGTTTATATATTCTGAAAATTTGGGCTCTGTAAATTGAGCGGATCAAAAGTTATAAGGGGGGGACACACACGCACACACACACCACACACACACACACACACACACACACACACACACACACACACACACACACACACACACACACACACACACACACACACACACATACTCACACACACACGCACACACACACACACACACACATTCGTACTTTAAGAATTCAATTTGTATTATACATTTAAGAATTATACATTTTATACATTTTGTCGATTCGTACTTTAAGAATTCAATTTGTATTATACATTTATTACGTTTGGTTGATCTCTTTTTACTTTTTGCCATAATTTATCATTGGGTACAAAGAAGCTCATTATTAAAAGATCTAGAAAATCCTTATCAGTAAAATCAGAAATTGAATTGGAATCGATAGTTAAACGATCTAGCGAATAATTATGAAATAAATCTCTTCTTAAAAATAATTTCTCAGTCTGGTTATGTTAATATTAGAACAATTTAAAAAGTCATTGATCAGTTTATCGGTAAATAAAATCATTAATCAATTGTATGTGATAAATTATTTTATGTATAACATGTTTGGGTCCCTACCTTGGAATAACGTTGGATTCTATAATAATATTAATGATCAATTTAAATGCATATGATGCTTTGATACTTGTTGTCACACGAAAGATCAGTTTTGTTTAAATGAGACATTCGCAATTGGCGACAATTTGTTGTATGGTCAATTAGTTATTTCGTGCTTCGATGAATCAAGAGGTATAATATATTTCACTACACAGCATCCACTCATCGAATGATTTCAAAATACACCATATGCATATGAACAACGATTCTATGATTCGATAAAAAATTCGTTAAAGAAATGAGTAGGTTGTTGGAAATCCTCGAATGCATTATTGCAAAGCCCATTTTAAGTGTGTATAAGTTATATAATGGAAATTTAAAAAAATGCAGGACCGCTAGACTCTTTTACTTATGTGATATTTTGTCTTGGTCTTCATCTTGCAGCGAAACTTGTAGTCTCGGTCTTGCATATTATGCAAGACCATGCAAATTAAAATCTCATAAAAGTAATATAAAAAAAAAATATTTTTATATGAAGTCGTTTGAATTCATTGCTCTTAGAACATTCAAGCTGAAATCAAAAGAAGGATTGGACTAAGTTGGGCTGCCTTCGGAAAAATGGGATATATATTGAAAAATCGGAAAACACCCATAAACCTGAAAAGGAAAGTATATGAAGCGTGTGTGCTGCCGGTTGCTACATATGGCCTAGAAAAAGTAACTCTCTCTCAACTGAGTGCCGAGAAACTGCGAGTCACTCAAAGAGCTATGGAAATATCCATGCTGGGTCTGTCACTAAGAGACAAAGTAAGAAACGAAACGGTGAGAGAAAGAACAAAAGTAACAGATATAATCCACCGTGTGGTGACTCTGAAACGGAAATGGGCGGGACACGTAGCCAGAAGCTCGGATGAGAAGTGGACTAAGAGAGTGCTGACTTGGAGACCTCGTATGACAATGAGAGGAGTGGGGCGGCCGCAGCTGCGGTGGAGGGACGATATAACAATATATGCTGGCACGTCCCGGATGCAAACTGCACAGGACAGGACGACGTGGAGTCAAATGGAGGAAGCCTTCGTTCAGGAGTGGACGGAAATAGGCTGAAGAAGAAGAAGAAGAACATTCAAAAACCTCGCTAAACACATTTAATGAGACAAAAATATTCTTTCCTTTAGAAGTAAAATAAAGGAATGACCTTTGGTATCGGGCAGACACTTTGCATAGAAGAATGTCCATCCCAAGCTTTAATAACCACATATTTGCCATTTTTTTATAATTTTCTGTACGTGTGTATGTCACTGAACTCCTGGACCAAATTAGAAGAAATAGTAAGCAAGCCAACGTTCGGGCAGGATCTATCGGGTCCGCCACAGTTAGATAATACCTATAATATTATAATGATTGTTTCGTGTGCGTCCATGTCTATTATTTTTTTTAAATAGTGTTTTTTTTCTTTTTATTTGCATGATTGTAGGTATTTATATAATTTAAGCCGAAATATTGTACCTAATAATATAATTGGTATACATTTCTGGCAACAGCCCCGGAACAGGTAGGCAATACCTAGTGGGGTGTTGTTGTGCGTCTTTTGTACATATTATAATGCTACATTGTACTTAAGAGGATATATAAAGCTAAACCTAATGACTGAAAACATGATATATTAAAACCGCCTAATGCATTATGAAGTTACGCCTTAGTAAGGGTAACTTTCGCATGCGTTAAAAATGGTTTATATGTGATTCGAAATATCGGAAATCACAAATTTGTTGATTTTTTGCATTTTAAGAACATTTATCTCCTTAATAAATAAATATGAATTGCATACTTTTTATGAAATATACTTTGTTGTATACTATGTAATGTGTGTTTGTGTCGAAAAAAAAAGTTTTTTTTTAATAAAACGTGATGCAGGTAGATTATATTGAGTTCATGTTTTACAAGATAAAATGAAGTTCCGCTTGATATCATAACTTAATAAAGCAATTCGCTGTGAGGTCCTGTCTTCCCTTCACATTTTTTTCATCTATATCTTAATCAATAAAATAATAATAACAATAATATAAACACTTCCTTGCACCCTGCGCAAGTGGCGAGTTTATTGCCATATGGCAATTTCTTCCAACTAACCAGTGTTACCAGCCCAGAGAAGCAATATTAACGTGAGAAATCAGTTTAAATAATTTATCATCTGCAGGGGATCAAACCCAGTACGCCTGCACAGAAACCAAACGGGTTACCAACTGTGCCACGGCGGTCGACGATAAAAATACGATTTATTTTTGTGTTGGTATCTACATGTAGGTAATATAATATGCACATGGTAACATTGCACTTATATGAATGACCAATTTATAGCTTTTAACATTTTAAATACATACCTTCACGCCATCTCTCTTACGGGGTAAGCAAAGAGAACCGAACGCCATACTCTTCTATTTTTGTCCACATTCCAGGCTTCCTTTACATCCATGTCAGTGGAAGACAGACCAGTGGAAGTCCAAGCGGGAGGCCTTTGTCCAATACTGGACTCAAGAAGAGGCTGAGTAAGTTAGTAAGTAAGTATCGTCTCATACATTTAGGTTTCCATACCCCTTAGGTTTCCTTTTTTCAAAATATCATTCATGTGGTCATGCCATCCCTTTCTGGGGCGACCCTTGCTATTCACTCCATCTCTTACACTCATGTATATTTTTTTGATCAGCCGTTCGTCGTTCATTTTTTCTAGGAGCCCAATAATTTCAATAGCTTTATAAGTATTTATTAGATGGATGGTGGCAGAGCGAATAGCGCGTTGTATTAGTAATCCAGTGATCACAAGTTCGAATCCTACCACGACCAATTTCGTTCTCTTATCGCACAAGCATTTAGGTACCTATGCTTAATTAAGGGAATGTATGAGGATGTATATGTACTTGTATCAAGGAAATATTCTTCTTCTTCCGTTTTCGTTAGGACTGTGTTCTGTTATTCTCGGAGTCTGCTCTTGTGAGGTGTCAACTATCTCTCCATCGCTTGGGTGGTTTTCCAGGGGGTCTGCTATTTGGCTATTTGTTATCTACTCATCCGCTGCTATCCTCACCAGTTGATCCGAACCTCCTCTCCGCACATGATCTCTTCTTCGTGCTCTTTTCCATCGTTCAACATATGTACGCCTGCGATGGGTCTTGGGGTCTTCATCTTAGTGGTTCTTAGGAGGCTTTTTGGTTAAAAAAAAATCATTAAAAAATCATCAGAGGACCAAGTGCCATTCCTACACCTTGGCATTCGTGGCTCAGTTGGAATGATATCTGACACCTAAGCTAAACATCTCGAGTTCGATTCCCGGTGGACACAATTTTTAATTATGTTTTCAGTCTGGATCTGTGAGACGATAATTATCATAAGTTTCCAGAATGTGGCAACTTGTTATAGAGTGTGTGTTTAATTTATATTTGACTTGGTACCCGTTAGTTGCCCGTGAATCAATTAAATACAATACCTCGATCCATGCAAACATTTATGACTTCCTGTAGGTACATTCATGCATTGTTACATGTGTCCTTCTTTCAAGATAGCATTCATATTGTTTTTCTATCTCTTTCTAGAGCGGCCCATGTTATTCACTCTATCCATTTGTAAAAAAAAATACAACTGATCAACTTCATTCTTTCAATATGCCCAAACCACCTCTAGGTTTTCACATTCTTTTTTCTTGTAATATTATTATTTATATTATAATAATAAATAATATAGTATGCAAAATAATAAGTAACGATAATATTTTAAATATTTTCAAGGAGTTTTAATTTTATTTCTTTTCTAGGTATAATTAACCTGGATTTGATATTTATTATGATTTCTGAATGTAACACAAGCACATCAAGTGATCACAGTCAAATACAAAATACCTTCTACTTAGATTTTTGTATGTGATTCTATTTATTTTATTATTATTATTATTAATGAAATCAATATAAATTTACATATAAATTACAATTAACAAGATGTACAAGTTCCATGAAATGTTTCATAATAACCCTCTTTAATTGAGATCAAATCTCGTGTTAAAAGAGGGGAGTATCTATTTTGTATTGCTTTCGTAATCAAATAATTGTACTCATTTATTTTTTTGTTTATTTCATTCTTGTTTTTGTGTAGTTTTTTATCGTTTTTTTTTAAACAATGTTTGACCTTTTTACACAATCCTTACATGTAAGTTATTTATTTGTCTTTATATAAATGTAAACCATAGTGATATAATGTTTTATGTATTATTTAATAGATGTGCAATGCTTGGTGACTGTAGCAATACAAAATAGATATTCCCCTTTTTTAACACGTGAAATTATGTCAATTAAAGATGTGTAGGTACACCTTCTTAAATGTATTTGATTCGATAAGTTCTTCTTCTTCCTTTTTTTTAGATCGATGATGTGTTTTTACAGGACCTGGGACGAGGACGTCTAGCTCTCCCTCCATCTCTTTGATGGTCTTCAAGGTGGTCGGCGGCCCTCTGGTATTTCGCGCATTACGATCTTTGGCAGCCTTTCTGGATTCATCCTTCTAAAATGATCTCTCCAGTGTTGTCTTCTTTGTCTGCTCCACCTTACAATACCCTCCACATTGCAGGTTCTGCGGATCTCCTCGTTGGGTGTTCTGTCTCTAAGGGTTCTGTCCAAGATTGATCTTAGTGTTTTCATCTCTGTTGTTCTGAGTACATGTTTTGTTCTCACCGTGTCTGCCCTTGCTTCAACTCCATAAGTCATTATGGGTCTGATGCAGGTTTTATATATTCGGACCTTACTTTCAACTAGGTAGCATATGTTTATTGGCACAAACAGTGTCCCTCATGCATCCAGATATGACTGCAGCTTTATTAGTCTGTTCTTTGACTTCTTTATAGAGATCATTACAACTAGATATCTCCACACCTAGGTATTTAAAAGTTGTAACCTGTTCTATTGGTTTATCGTCTACAACCAATTTGCATCTCAGAGGACGCCTTGATATTGTGAGACATTTAGTTTTATCGACCGACATTGTCATATTAAATCTCTTATCTGCAAGATTCGAAAAAAAAAATATTAAATACAATATATAAAATACATATTTCTGAGATTTTTTTAATTGTAAATATTTTTGTATTCGACTATACTTTGATGTAATTTATCAAACATGATTGGTACCTACACGAAACGAAGTCAATAAATTTAAAAAATGGTGTTAACTATTTGAAGACATAATAACGTTTATAGTATTCGGTTTATCTGTAAAGACCCCTTGGTAATGGTTTTAACCTCTGTTGGATAAGAAAAATCAAAGCAAACATCCATAAGTCTAAACGGGTTAGGGATGGACTAGCAGTTGTGTGTTATCGTGTAGGTTTCAGAGTTTACCAATCTTCACACCGCATACAACACACGATTTTTTTATTTATTAATAACTAGTGCACCCGACAGACGTTGTCCTGCCCGAACTTTTGTGAAACAAAAAAAAATATATTAAGTAACATGTATTTGAATCGTGTGGATGTTATTATTCGCTGAGCAAACTTACATTTTCTTGTTCGATCAGCCGCTAAACACTTTGAGGTTAGATGTCATTTTGTATATAATTGTAATACAGCATACATGGTCTGGACACGGAAACGAACGAATTGAAATATGAATAATAACGAAACAGTGAACAGAAATTATTATTCCACGCGCATACAGTTGAAATATAATAACACCGAAACATACCGAAAAGAAATTTAAATGTCAAAAAAATCCAAACTACGACGCAAATGACAGATTTCTTAGTGTTGTCAGATGGTAAAACTAAACATTGCCAATTCGACGTTAGCGCCACCTATTGTTATTAATAGTTATAAAAAATCATCTTATTTATTTTCATTTTATTATATTAATGTTGAAAATTACATTTTATGAATCTAAAACATTCAGGAACTCACACAAACACACACAAAAAAAATCATCAAAATCGGTTCAGCCGTTCAGGAAGAGTTCAATGACATACACACGTACAGAAGAATTATATACCTATATAAAGATTTACAGGGCAGTGACAAAAAGTATCGTTTGTATTTTCTGCTAACCTCAAACAGACAAAAAGGACATAGTGTTACTCCGCACTGACCCTAGGCGATATGGTGGGGAGTTATGATTCATATTTTTTTATTGCAGATTATCAACTACTATCATGCTGTGATTGTATTCTAAAACTTTCATCACAATGTTTCTGTATGTGTGCTGTGTACTATGTGCTCTGTGCTATGTAAGGCGTTTTTATTTTACTTTATCGATTATAGACTAAAGTACTCATACGATTTATTTCAAATTTTGCAAATTCGTAAGAAAAAAAATTCACGTTAAAATTAACCGAAGTATAGTTAGTGACTACAAAACATTTCGTTTTGTGCTCATAAATATTTTGTGCCCTCAGCCAAAATTACAGTCATAAATAGATAAACTTTTAATACTGATTACAAAGGTTTGGATAAAATACAGGCAGCCAGTTTGGTTGTCGTATTTTTTTGGGCGCTTAGACCCCATTAGATTTTGAAGGATATATATATATATATATATATATATATATTTGTTTAAAAAAAGTTCATAATGAGATAAAAATTAGTTATGATTTGAATTTTGTAGAATTGCTGATATTTATTGCATCATTTTTGTTTATATTTTTTCACGTATAGGAAAGTTGCTCTGTGATTGCGATTAGGCAATTTCTTCCATCCAACCAGAGTAAAATTTAAATATTCTTTTGTGAGAAATGTTTCCAACCATTTGGACAGGCCTGCCTTATCGACAGATATCAAATATCATAACAAGCGACTCATACATCAATAAACCAAAGGTGGTAATCTTGGCCTGGCCCGGTGCCCGGTGCCCGGTGTTGTGTATGTAGTCCATCCACCCCTATTGATGATGATGATGATGATGGGTCCCTATCAACATTATCAAACATCTGTCTACATATTGGTAGGTACTTACCTAACTAACATACTTGTATTCTTTTCTTTTCTACTCTAATGTAGGAACTCTACTCTTCATGTACATCTGCCAAACATTAGAATATATCTACAGATATACAATGTAACTTTTGGTGCAAGTGTTCTAAACTGCAAGTCGGATTGTCCAAGTCTACTGTCGGCCTTCGTGGCTCAGATTATTGGTTATCTGACTGCTGATCCATAGGTCCCGGGTTCGATTCCCGGCGTACACAGTTTTTATTGTGTTTTCAGACTGAAACTGTGAGACCATTAATATCAGAAGTCTCTAGAATGTGGCTACCTGTTATTGGATGCGTGTTAAATTAATATAATTTGACATAGTACCTGTTACATAGTTCCCGAGAAGCAATATTTATTAAATATAGGTAATTTTTAAAAAACTTTATACCACTATAGAGACGATGTGCGACTATATTATATTACATCTACAGCGCGCAACGTTCACAAATTTATACCCTTTTATTGGGTTCCCTTATAACCAAATTTAAAACTTGTAGATTATATTCTCTACATTACCACCACCCGCTCTGAATATTATGGTGACTGAAATTGGCTATAGATTATGGGATTAAGGGATAGATTATAATAAATTTTTTCTCGTTACTCGATAAGTCTCTTTGATTCGTGGTAGGTATACAAATAATGTATTTATTTTTATTAACTTGTTATTACAAATTTGTTTTCAGTTACCTACCATATTACCTAAGTATTGTAGAAACCTGCAAAAATTTTGCTGTTTTGTGTGCTTCGGGTAGCTTTTATTGATCCATGAGACGTCAATGACGCATAATAAAAATTTCATTCATAACTACGATAAACGAAAACTGATAATGACTCGGTTAGATATCTGACTCGTTGAACAAAAGTCCCAGTTCAGATTCATTCGAAACAGTTTGTCACTATACCGTCAGTTTGGATTTGTGAATTTGCAATACTGAGGATTGTTGGGCAGCAAAGCAGCCTTGCATCTCCTCGTGCATTCCGTTCTGTTCTATGCTGCAGCCCATTTCTACGTACAGATCCTCCAGAATCTTACACTGGTTTCCCCAATACTGTGTGGTCTCCAAAGTAATCATTAATCTCCAATACTTGGCTACTTGTCATTATTAAGAATTGGCCGATTTCAAAACACCTATTAAACACCTACTATCACAGGGAACATTAAAAAATATAATCGTGACGGAATAACACTTATCATTTTTTGATTGTTTCAGAAAATTACATCATTTTAGATCGTTCCGTTTAAATACTGAAATGACACACTACAATGTTTTGACTTATATTTTAAAAACGCATTCTCCCATAATATATAAATAAACAAGAATAAAAAATAATATATTTATGCTTTAACAAACATTGATTCTGAAAGTTTTTATAATTAAAATCAATACAGAAAATAAGTCAAGTGTGAGAAAATATATTTTTGTTACATATTATATCAAAAAGTCTTGATTTGTCATTAATTTTTCAACCTGTTTTATTAATTTATTTATATACAAAAAGAAAAAGAAAAAAAATATGTACCTAAACAGTTAAACAATAAATTCAAGAATAAAAAATAATAGATACCTATTATCAAACATAAAAAATATGTACAAATGGACTCAAAATAAACCAAAACATTGAATAAAAAAGAATTATAAATACAAAAAATAACAGTAGAAAAACAGTGTCATGTTTTCTACTACAAATTCTCAAAAATTATTTATTTTATTTCATTACTTATTACTTCCCGGACAACTAACATGTACTTTGTCAAATATTAATATAACACGCATGCAATAACAAGTTGCCACATTCTGGAGACTTACGATATTAATCGTACGATTTCCTTTAGATCGATCGAAATGACGAATCGCACCGTGTATGGGCCCCTTTACAGAGTAAGAAAGGGAATTCAAAAAATGTGCAACACTGTTGAAAGTGTTGCAACTCTAAAATGGCTTTTAACTATATACATAGTTCTTTCTTTCTGTTCTTTTTCTCAAAATTCATGCCATATTTTGATACGATTTGAATGAAATTTCAACGATTTCATCAAAACGTGGTTTGTGTATTATTCAAGTTATTTCATTTTGTTAATGCTTCAAATTTATTAAAATAATCTCACGAAATGAATCACACCCGAGTATAACAGGGTTTTATTCAAGTAATAATTGCATATATTTTTTGGTGTATAAAATGCTCAAAGAATTTTATAAGTCAACAATCATCCAATTAAATGATTCTTATGCAACAATCTTTTGTGAATTCATATTATATAATTGTATATATTATACACGTATTCGGTAACGTGTTTTGAATTTGAATTTTATTTAATTCTTATAAACAATGTTTAAATTTATTTTCAAATAGAAAATTTGCGTTGTTATTTTTTATATGTTTTCTCCTTAATTTTGGACATGTAGAAGAGTCCCTGAAACCCCAAGAAACTTATCGCAACGTGGCGCATGGACCAGAGTCCACTCACCGATCCAGCGAATCTTTAACTAGCGAAGCCTTTTGTTCAGCCTAAGACTGTCCTTCATAAAGGTGTCCTTCATTTCTCATCCAACCTAACCAAGAAACGTCAAGCCTCATTTTAATTTGCTGCAATGCTAGGTATATGGTACCTACCCAAAAAAGAAATCTACTTCTTCTGGGTCAAAATGCTAGGATTGGTCTGCACCAAACACTCGATCTTTCCACATAACTCTATCGTCCGCCAGTATCTTCATCTCTTTGTAGCTGCTACAGCGCACGTCACCGATTATCTGGTCTATATAGTTGTTTCTGGGGCGACCTCTATAGTGACCCCCATCAATCATTCCTTCGACGATGGTAAAAAGCAGGCCTGGGTGCCGGATGTTGTGGCCTATCCAAGTTGTTCTCTGTTGGGCAATTCTTTTCGTAATTTGCCTTGTCTCTCCAACCCTACTTAGTACCTCGTCATTGCTGATGTGTTCTGACCAGTGAACTTTAGCCATACGTCTGTAGCACCACATCTCAAACGCAGACAGACGTCCCGTTTCGCGTTGGCTGATGGTCCATGTTTCACAGCCATATAGCAGTACACTCCAGTCTTGATCAAGTTTTTCCTAATTTTGATGGAAATGTTAGGGGATTCAAAAATTGTTGATATTTTGTTGAAGGCGACTCTTGCTTGGTGGATTCTGCTTTTGATGTCTGCTGCTGAACGTCCGTTTTGAGATATTCTGCTTCCCAGATATACAAACTCTTTCACCTACTTAATTTCGATGCCACCCAGAACAATATTTGCGGTGCATTCCTCCCTTCCAGCAACCATGAATTTTGTTTTGTCTTTATTTATCCTCATGTTATAATCGCTTGTTAGGATGCCTTCCATCTTCCTGAGAGCTTCATTTAATTCTTCCTCTGTTTCTTCTAGCATTGCAATATCGTCTGTATACCTTATCATGTCTATTTTTTGTACCTAAATTTTAACACCATGCCAATCTCTCATTTCTTCTATCAGCTCATCGATAGCCTGTTGTATGTAGCAATTAAATAAAGCTGGAAACATAGAGCATCCCTGTCTCACTCCCTGGCCAACACTTACCTCGGCTCTGCTTTCTCCTGCTGACACAACTGCTATCTCATTTTTATATATATTCCATATTGCCCTTCTATCCTTAAAACTTAGCCCTATCTTGAAAAAAGAAATAAATATTTCAATGGCCTGTAGCTGCGCTTCTGATCAACTGCAATGTGCGATTCCCGACTGTTACCGAAGATGACCGAAGCCTTCATTCACGCGTCAACAGCCCAAGTTGAGACACCGTCACGATTATCGAAGTTTTATTTTTATCAAATTGGTAACACGACCCTCAACATCCAGAGTTTAATTGTATTACTCTTTTCAATAATATACGAATGATGATCATCATTTTTAATTGAACATCTTATTTTTAACTGACAGACTTTTGCAATATCATATTTGGAGGTAAATCTTTTGAATACGCACATAAAATCATAACCTTCTAATATTTAATACTTTTAAATAACCAATAAACATAATACCAATAAAATAAAAGAAAACGATCCAAACAGAACTGACAATATAGGTACCTATCGATCTATATTTGATATAATGTGCTGATGTATGGTGTGTTTGATATATGGACCGATTTTGATTCAATGGTTTTTTTATTTCATTTGAATTTTTTGCTTAACTTTTTGCAGAATTTAATTTTGTTTTACTTTTAACTAGGTATTAATTGAACACGCACCCAATAACAAGTTGCCACATTCTTTAGACTAATGACTATTTTTATCGTGTTACAATTAAAACCGAGAATCAAACACGGGACCTTTCGCTTAGGTCTCAGATTAATTAAATAGGATTTTCTTTTTTTTTCAAAAAAAAACAACAAATTACTTTGAAGTTACTTCGCTGTGTATTTGTCCTTCTCTTCTGGTACCTACCTACATATCATTATGTAGGTAGTTTGCTGTGATCTTTCCATTTTGCATTTGCATCACAAAGTTGTGTGAAAAAGGAGCGTTTTGAATATTTGTCCCATACCATCTACAATACCGAAAGTGTTAAAAAAATTGTCGGTATTTATTCGAAAGTGACTGCGCTAAATGGAGCAATTTAATAAAATATTTCCTTTGCTCCATACCAAAATCCTCAACTGCATTCTCGAGCATTTCGAAAGACAAGCATCTTGCGTTACATTGCTGAGCAAATTATAGCGATATTAAAAAGAATCTTAATTGTTGGGAGATTCACGAGAAAATAATTTATAATTTTGAATCATTTACATAATATTTAATGTTACAATGTAAGTTTTGGTACATCTTCTTTTGTTTCAAATATCGTCTCCCTTGTGAAGTTTGGCAATCCTCAGGGATACCTCGACCTTTTTTAATTGAGGGTATAAACAGCGATGAAGTGCTTTTCTTACTTTCACTGCCACTGCTTCAGTTTACTGAGGCAAGAATTTACTTCGACGCCATAGTCCTGTCCTCCCTTATCGTATAGGTACTAATGTTCGAAACAATTGCCTTGAAATAATCAACTTAGCTTTGTGGTGCTTACAATTGATGAATGTCATACATACGTCAAACTAACCGGTCGTGCATTTTTCCGTCCCGGTATTACAGTTTATTTTTCGCAATAAACTGTGCGTGCAAGGTTCAAATTAAGTGCAAACGGTGGAATAAGTAATTGTGCATCTTTTGGATTATATTTTTAATTTGGATTATCAATGAGAGGTACGCAATACCATTTTTCATGCACCAAATAATCGTCACAAAAGCAACAGATATTCATCATTCACAATACGACAGTATAGCTCACTGTAGGTAACAAGAAATCCTTCAATTAAAAAATAATAAAAACTCTTCAAATAAATACAAGTATTACGGCGCTCACGCTGTGTACCTTCGTGGCCCAGTTGGTAAAACACCGTACACATTCTACTTCAAAGCGGACTGACTGAGGAGAATCGAGTTCGAATCCCGTCGAGGACAAAAAGTTTTTTGTTTTTTTTGTATATATATATATATATATATATATATATATTTTTTGTTTGTACTGTTAACTTTTGAAGTAATACTTTATTTAAAATATTATAATAATGGAACATAATCAAACAAAATATATAACACGAAAAAATAAAAACATCACACCTACAACATCTGAAGAAAAGAAATCAAAGCATGAGAGCTTTAATAAAGCTATAGATAACAATGACAACGAGGATAACAATGTATTAATGAAAACTTCATCGGACGCACAAATCAAGGCAAATGATGACCACTTAACCTATATTATAACAAGGACTATAACTGAAAAACTAAACGAATTTCAAACCAACATCATAAATTCTTTACAAAATAAGTTACAAATTATAACGGAAAACTATTCGGAAATTAAAACATCTATAGAGTTTCTAAACAACAAATACGAAGAACTCAAAGACACATGCCACGATATTGAAAATAACTATAAAAATGTACAAGTGATTAAATTGGAAAACGAAGAAATGAAAAGCAAAATTGCAATACTACAAGAAAGGCTCGATGCACAAGACCAGCAAAATCTGTCATGTAATGTAGAAATACGAGGAATTCCCGAACAGGAGAATGAAAATCTTAGGACATACGTAACAAAAATTTCCGAAAAAGTTTGCTCTATAATTAAAAACGAAGACATTATTTCCATATATAGGTCGCAAGGCCATAAAACAAAAACTTTATCAAAACCAATTATTCTGAAGTTTAAGAACGAAGAAATCCGAAACGAATTCTTGAAACATACAAAAACCCACAACAGAAATCAAAAAAACAAAGAGAATAAACTCAGCACCTGCGATATTGGTTTGGAATACCCCGTATCACCAATCTTCGTCTCTGACCACCTAACACCACGAAAAAAATTTTTACTAATGCAAACTAAAAAGACAGCAAAAGAGAAAGACTTCAAGTTCGTCTGGTCCAGTGGAGGAAGAATTTTCGTTCGCAAAAACGAGACGACCAATCCAATCACCGTGAAAAATGAACAAACACTCCAAAATATTTGACTATATATCTTCTCAATTGATGAATTTGGCTGCCCTATAATCTGTATTATTATATCAAATGTTTTTGTAAAACTTAATGTAGCTAAATTCTTATTTCATATCTTTTTGGTTAAAATTTTTGTGTTGTTTCTTCATATAATAACTAATTTTGTATGTTTTTTACTATGTTTTCTTGTAGCTGCCAACATAAAATATATAACTATTGTTTATTTGGCATTACAAATCTCTCAAATATTTTATTGTATTGTATATTGTATATTTTTATGCTTCATTAAGTTTAACTGTACACCCAGATCAAACCGATTTTCTCTGATAGATCTATCTAGTTGTCAAAGTCGTAACACAAAAAATGTTTGATAATATATTATTAAATTCTATAGATTCTTTTGGCAATCCAACTGTTGTTGAAACGTCAGATGTTATGGTTTGTCGAAACAGCCTAAAGGACACTTCTTTGAAACTTTTGACACTTAACATAAGAAGCATTAACAAAAACTATGATGATTTTCTGGTAATGGTTCAAATGTTAAACATTGAATTCGACATACTCATACTCACTGAATGTTGGCTAAAAGCTACGTCACAGAATAAATTACTACCAGGCTATGATACCTTATCAACAAAAAAAAATAATATGCAAAATGACGGAGTTGTAGTCTTCATTAAACAAGAAATTCCATATACTGCCTCTGAAATTGACTTGACTGGAGCAAACTGTCTCCAAATTAATATTTATAACTCAATATCTATATTAGCAACTTATAGATCACCGTCTACCCAAAATATTACAGCTTTCCTTAAATCACTATCAAAGACATTAGAAAAACTGTCCACAATGAAAACACTAATACTTGCAGGGGATAAAAAACATTAATATTATAAATAACCAACATCCGCAATCAATTGAATACTTAAATCTGATGACTCTGTATGGTCTAAGAGTAATGGTAAATAAACCCACTCGAAAAACATTTGTCAGTGAATCATGTCTCGATCATATTATGTGCAAATCAGAAGAAAAATCTACAACCGTTATTTACCAAACATCTACAACTGATCATTATACAATAATATTTTCCATTCACACATATATAAAACCCAAACATAAGGAACAACTCTTAAAGAAAAAGCATACAGATATACTAAAACTTGTCGAAAACTTACAAAAACAAGACTGGAATACAGTCTACCAAACACAAGAAACTAACACAGCATTTAACAATTTTCTAGAAATCCTTAATAGCCAAATAGCTAACTGTACTACAATAAATATAAGTGTTGTACACAAAAAAAAGAAAATTAAGCCCTGGATCACTGAAGGGCTCACCAAGTCAATACATAAAAGAAATGATCTTCATAACTTATGCAAGAAAAATCCTGATGATATCCTTTTACAAAATCATTATAAAAGATATCGAAATACTTGTAGAAATATTATAAAGGAAGCAAAAACAAAATATTATACGGCAAAACTAAACGAATCAAGTAATGATATTAAAAAAACTTGGAAAATAATCAATGAAGTAAACGATAGAACCACAATACCTCAAAAAATTAACGAAATAAATTATAATGGTGAAACGTTGACAATAGACGAAAATCCACAAAAAATCGTAAACAGCTTCAACGAATACTTTGCAAAAATCGGTAAACAATATGCCACTGACCTCCTTGAAACTAATAATACTACAGAGGAAATTTTGGTCTTAAATGAAAAACAACAGAATTCAAATAAATTCCCACATAAAATGATTACATTTGACCTGACATCTGACGTGGAAATAATATCAACTATCAATTCCATAAAACAGTCCACATCTACAGGAATAGACGGCATAGACTCAAAGCTACTAAAAAGTATAAAATTTCAAATAGCTAAACCTCTTAAACACGTTATAAACCTTAGTTTACAAAATGGCATATTTCCAGATTTTCTAAAAAAATCAGTAATAAGTCCTATTCATAAGAAAGATTCAAGAGTCGAAATTTCTAACTATAGACCAATCTCACTTCTTTCCATATTCTCAAAAATACTAGAAAAAATAGTGAAATTAAGACTCAATAAATTCCTGGAAAAAAGTTCTATTCTTTCAAATAATCAATATGGCTTTAGACAAGGCCTGTCAACGAATGACGCAATTTCAGAATTAACAACAATAATCGCTGATAAAGTAGACAAAGGTCAAAAATGTCTTGCCATTTTCTTGGACCTTGCAAAGGCGTTTGATACAGTCTCACATCCTCTGCTTATATCTAAACTTCACAATATTGGTATCAATGCCACAGTACTAAACTGGTTCAAAACATATCTTAGCAACCGTAAGCAAATTGTCACTATTGGAAATTATCGTAGTGAAGAGCAATATATTTCCTATGGAGTCCCGCAGGGTAGTGTACTTGGACCAGTTTTGTTTCTCATATATATTGATAATTTGTGCCGTCTTCCTGTAGATGGAAAAATAATAAGTTTTGCTGATGACACTGTACTAATAGTCAGTGAAAAAACTTGGAAACAAAGCTACAAAATAGCTGGTATGGCAATTAACAAAATAAAAAACTGTCTGGATAACAGCCTTCTTACATTAAACAATAGTAAAACTAAATACCTTACATTTAGCGCCACACAAGCAGGGCAACCTTTACTAAATTCGATGTTTTCTATAAAAATACATTGTTGTGTACCTAGAGACTCTTGTGACTGTATCCCTTTGGAGAGAGTCACTGCTATAAATTATTTAGGTCTGACCATAGATAATAATCTAAGATGGCAAGACCACATAGAGACACTAACAAATAAAATTCTAAAACTTGGTTATATTTATAGAAACCTTCGAAAAATTCTAAAACAAAAAACATTAAAAACTGTCTATTTCGCATTGACTCATTCATTGATCTCATATGGAATTGTTGGTTGGGGTGGATGTGCCAAAACTATCTTGGAAAAACTTTGTCTAGCTCAAAGATGCATAATTATCCAAAAACCGTTTGATTACCCTACGGAAAACCTCTATAACGATTTTAAAGTATTTGACCCGAGACAAATATATATCCAGCATATACTAACTTATTTTCATAAAAATATAATACATCACCAGAAAACACAACAATCCAGAACCACACGAACAAGCATTACTTTAAATTACATAATCCCTCATATGAAAACAACTTTCGGACAAAGAAATGCATCATTTATCGCTCCACGAATTTATAATACTTTACCAATGTCTCTCAAGGTAATAACTTCACATACATTATTTAAAACAAGAATAAAAAAATATATAGGGAATTACGGAAGGACAGAAATTGCCCAAATATTAAACATCCAACAATAATTCTGAGAAATAATATTAAATAATATAACTACACGCTACACAAGCTGGTTCGAGGAGAGGATTGTCTTTACATTGCATCTTATTTTAAGACAAATAAACTCTAAAACATTTCTCTTTTTTTATTAGATTTATTTCAAAGAAGAAATCTTGATTTTGTATTTTATTTGATTTGTGACTCAAGTCAAATAATATTGTTACTGAGTATATACGTTTAGAAGACCACAGAGCAAATTTTAATGTCAAACTGCTACATAACATAAATGACAACAACGGGTGTGCATATTATGGTAGAAATAATATTAGAATAATAACATATCAAAATTTACTGTATCAGTATATACTTTTGTGTTTAAGATATTGGTAACTATGTAATATTGTAATTTACTGTGTTGTGATGTCTGGTGTCCGCTCTATGTAACTATGTATAACCAAAATGTCAAATATTTGGCTTGGTAAAATTGTAAACTGCTAGCCCTAGAACAGGGTTACCTAGTTGGGCAGCAGTAATCTTCATAATAGTCTTTGTGATAAAGGTGTGAAAAATAAATAAAATAAAAAATAAATAAATTAATTTATTTTCCATCTTTTGATTTTATGTTAGTGTGTCATATTCTGGAACTTGCTTGTCGTAAGAGCTGATGGTAGACCATCGAAAAGTTGCTCTTCAACCCGACCTTGCCATTTCTCTACAAGATAAACGATAGCTAAAACTTTTTGATCTGACCAAGACTGTCAAGAATGTGAATGGAGAAGGACCATTCGGCGAGTGGTACATCTCAGACATAACGTTAAGGTGAAAGAAGAAGTAATACATACATAAGCTTCATTAGCCACTGTTTATTTCTTGTATTTATTTCCTTTTATTATGGATCAATTATAGCAGTATTGTTAGGTGGAGCTAGAAACAGCGATAATGAAACTACATCTACCCTTGAAATAAATATAGGCACTAGCTGAAGCTATTCTAGCAGAAAGATTAAGATTAGGAAAGTAGTTACTTTAAAGATGATGAATCATTTTATATGTGATCCCATGCAATAAAGTACTGGTTTGTTTTATCAGATTTCTTCCAATAGCAGGGTTGAAAATGTGCTTTTATTATTTGCTTGTCCACTTATAAATAATAGCAATATACCTATTTCCACTTATAAATGACAGGAATATACTTATGTCTACTTATAAATGTTAGGAATATACCTATGTCCACTTATAAATGATAAGAATATACCTATGTCCACTTACAAATGATAGGAATATACCTATGTCCACTTATAAATTTTATTTTTATTTTTATTTTATTTTATTTTATTTTATTTTATTTTATTTTATTTTATTTTATTTTATTTTATTTTATTTTATTTTATTTTATTTTATTTTATTTTATTTTATTTTATTTTATTTTATTTTATTTTATTTTATTTTATTTTATTTTATTTTATTTTATTTTATTTTATTTTATTTTATTTTATTTTATTTTATTTTATTTTATTTTATTTTACAAAGGACAGCACACAGTACATGCATACAATTATTAAAATTAAATAAATAAAAATACAAAAATAACATGTACCTCTTACGTACTATACCTAATATCAAAATAATACAACAAAAAAGTGTGAATTAGTGTGGGTGCGCGCATGAGAGAAGAGTAATACATGTGTGTGTGAAAGAGATATCTAGAAAGAGTGTGAGTGTGTGGGTGTGTATGTGTGTGTGAGAGAGGGTGTGCATGTGTGTACATGATAGACGAACATATATTGACAGATTCATGAGTTGAGAAGAAAAAGAAAATATATTGCTGAGGGTGGTTGGGAAAAATAAAATTAATCAGTACCTAATTGTTATAATGTCACGATGTAAGATATAAGTTTATTTTTGAATGTCATATGTGATAGGAATATCATCATCATCATCAGTGGCTCCACAGCCCAGGATGGGCCTTGGCCTCCTCAAAGAATCGTCTCCATTGCACCCTATTCATGGTCTTTTCTCTCCAATTCCGCACACCGGCTATCTGAAGGTCCCTCTCGAATCCATCCATCCATCATAGTTTCGGCCTTCCCACACCCCTTCTTCCCTCCGGACGCGCTATGAGGATTCTTTTTGGTGTCTGGTCATCTTCCATACGATGCACGTGTCCTAACCAGCGGAACTTCCCTATTTTTATCGTTTGGTCTTTGAATAGGCTGTGTAGTTCGTGGTTGAACCTGATTTTCCACGTGCCTTGATCGCAGAGGGGACCGAAATTTTTTCTTTCGAAAAACAGTAACGCATCCATATCCTTTTTAGCAAATGATAGGAATATACCTATGTAAATAATGTACGAAAAGATACTCAGGCCCTATTTTTTAATATACTATTTTTTTGAGCGAGCAATTTTTACAATTTCAAAAATGATTATTAAAATATGTTTTTCTGTCTGTTGGTGTCCCTGATTTTCTATATTATATACAGGACGTCCTACGGCTAAACGTTGTAGTCTATTTGTTATTCCAGTCATACGCTTGAATAACAATTCCATTCATCCAGATATATGTACCTACTTACCTCCTCCACGACACGCATGTTTTCAATGTGGCTACCTATTTTCAGAACCATCTACAATCTACATACTTGTATACCTTCCACCCTTTTAGAATGGGAGTTTTTTTTACTCCACAAGATTTTGTTATAGCAGTACGTGACTTTAGGTATAAGATAATGTGGATTCTTAGGTCGCTAAATATGGTATGACTGGTATCGTTTCATGAATGGCTTTAATTATCTTTATCCTAAGAAAAAGATGAGACAATATTGTCTGTGAGTCTCGTTCATTCAAAATATATTCCTCATTAATAACAGACTAATTAATAAAAACTTGTTGTATTGAGTTCCTACATACCTGTATATAATTATTTACCTCTATGCCTGTGTATAATTATTTACCTCTGTGCTTATAAAACTGGGAAGGGGCATGGAAGAAAAAAAATCATATAAAAATGGTCAATCAGATAATTCCATTTTTTCAGTCCCTTTTCAGCCCCATCCGTCTCTTTTCAGCCCCTACCATTCCTTTTAAGTCCTCACCATCCCTTTTTCGTCTCGTACATCCCTTTTTAGTCCGTTTTGTCTCTTCAGACCCTTCTGTGTCTTCCATCCGTGTCCATCATTGTCCAAGTAGATCTATTAAGAATAAGCTTGTGTGAGATGAATAAGTGTGAGATATTGAATAAATGAATTAGGTATAATGCCAAAAATTTTTCGCGTTTGCGCTGAACGAATCCCTAAATTTTCATTGCAATGGCAAGTATGTGGATCATTTCCGCGAATTCTTATGTGATATGAATAAATCAATTCATAAATTTTATTCAAAAACCTTCTTGCGTGTGTTTTTTGAATAAATAAATAATAAAAATAAACAAATCCCAAATGTTTCATCTATATCGGATGTACGGTAAAGGAATTCTTCGGCCATATACCTACATAGAAACATTATATAAATAATATACATACTAACATCTTTTTTTATATACTTAGATTACAGGACAAATTTATTTCCCTTGGCTTTAGAAAAGTTGATTTGATGACTAAAACTATACACACTACTTGTGTGAAGTTTTAAGTTTTATTCTTTCTTGAGTAGATACAATCAGCTAGACTATGACCCGAATGCACAGTCCTGGGTAACTAAGTACTAACTCCTTACCTCACTGGAGTATTTAGTATTCTTAAGTTAGCAATTGCATTGCAGAGACATCACTAACTAAATACTAAACACTACGCCAAACTTATGTTCGATGACGTAGAATTTAAAATTATTGTGTACGAAGAAAAGTGATAGGTACATATGTATGTAATTTTCTATGCGCTTATACTGACGTTTAAAATGTTTTTTTTTGTCATAACAATACAAACACTGACAGCTCTTTGTCATGATTCTTCGGAAATATCAGCGAATTTTCGGAATCTCGTAAAGATCGCTGAATGTTCTGTGTGAGATTTGATTTGACAAAATACACATTCAACAAAATAGCTTAAATCATCACCCATCGAAAAAATCTCATATTTTAGCAATAAACCACTCGTAAAGTTCCTCGCGATCAACCTTAATTTTTGACAGTTTGCAAATGTTAGTTTACGCCGACGCGCATGCGCTAAGTATTTAGATATGTCTCTGCAATGCAATAATTCCCATACAAAAACTTTTTTTTTTTTTATAATTTCTGGCGTTCCACCCGATATCGAGTGATATAGCCACTAATCCCTAGAAGGACGAACATTGTAGTAGGTGACAAACATTGAAAACACACCCACCGCAATGCTCGTCCCACTCTTGGTAATATTACATATCTATGAAATCAAACAAAAATAAACGTAAAAATGTTCAAATAATAATTTCTTAGTCAAAAAAGGCGAAATAATAAAAACGGTCGGCATAATTCGAAAACATACGGAATACCCACATAAAATATATACACACAAACTATATACAAATTCCAAGACCTGGGGACAGTTTTTTCAAAGGAGTTTATTGTTTATTTTATACAAAAAAAAAAAAAAAACTTAGTAGCATCCTTAAGTTAGGAAGCCACGTGATCTCCTAACTTTGGTGAGCGACTGTGACCGAGCGACCGATTTAGAATATAGTATATTCTAAATTAAGTCCGAATGCAGATCGGACTCAGTATTTCTCAAGGGATGTGACGTACTAAACAAATGATACTATCAATTGGTTCTTGAAAGACATTTCTTCTGCATTGTTCAATTTCTTGCAAATCGCAAAAAGAAGATATCTGTATCTTTTGATTTTAGTTTGTGATTGTGTTATCTTACCATCAAAAGTGTGCCATGCGAGGTCTGCTATGATTCTTCTCAGAACAAGATCATCAAAGAGATGGTGTTTCTTTGTAACAATCGAATTCCAATTGGATGCAAGTATTGTGTTTTAATGTCCTCATTGGATTCCAATTGTTGTCGCATTTTCCTCGCAGTCATAAACATTTGTTTGTGTCATCTTCAAATCGATTACAAGCATTTTTACACGATGTTTAATGCTACGAATCAGCAAAAAGTTAAAGCAATAACAATTATCGATCCGAAGGATCAATATATGATGAATACAAATCGGTTATTGATTGGGTTATAATTGTTAATGTCTCGGCGACAGGAGATCAAATTGTGTGTAAGTGGAGATGGCTCCAGTAAGTTGTAGAACTGTTTACGGAATCAGACCTATGGAAAATATGCGAACAAATAGGCTAGCAATAGTATGCATCGAGATATTCAGGGCTCTTCAGACAAAAGGCCTGTTCCACCATAGTTACAGTATCTTGTAAGTTTGGTATATGAATAAAGATGCATAGAGAATGGACTAAGGATGAATGCCAGATTATCAAAGGTCTTTGAAAAGAGTCAAATAAGAAATGTGTATCAAATAAAAGTAAATAATTAATGGTTAGTCGACGAGTATATTAATCTGGGGAGTTGTACGAAGATGAACAAGAATCGAACATGTATAAGACGATGTATGAATGTTAACGAGGCAATGAATGTGTGTCAATTTAGGAAAAATGTGGCGTTCGATTCTCTCTGCCTTACTTGAGGGAGATGGCGTGATGGAATGTAAAAAGGTTAGATAAGTTGATACATTATTTTGAATTTTTAGAATTTTTTATTTTCCAAAATAAAATTTTACTATCTGTCCTATGTGCGTTGATCCAAGCTTAGCTACTCGTGACACGGCTCCACACATTTTTTTTTAAATCAACCAACATTGCAATTAAAAATATATATTTAAATTCACCTGTATATATGTAATTTCATCGGCCTTCGTGGCTCAGTTGGTTGGGTATCTGACTGCTGATCCAAGGGTCCCGGGTTCGATTCCCGGTGGAGACACAGTTTTTAATTGTGTTTTCAGTCTGGATCTGTGAGACGATTAATATCCAGAAAGTCTCCGGAATGTGGCAACTTGTTATTAGGTGCGTGTCAAATTAATATTTGACATAGCACCTGTTAGTTGCCAGAGAAGCAATATTAAGTAAATAAATAAATAAATAATTTGATTGGATAGGTAAGATTACTTACCTATCCAATCAAATTACTTAAGCGGTGATAGCCCAGCGGTAAGGTTGTCACCTCACATGCGTGAGGTCGACGGTTCGATTCCGGGCGGGGCACGCACCTCTGGATTATTAAAAAAATCTATGTGCGGATTTATATCACTAGCTATATGTAGCCATGATCCAATTTGTCTGGTTCCCCTTTCTAAGGGTTACGAAGGTCAGATGGCAGTCGCTTCAATGTAATAACCAGACTCGCCAATTCCAGGATCATGGTCAAAGCGTACCCCGATAGAAACGGGATAAAAGCGCTAAGGGGAAAGATAGGTAAGATTACTTATTGAGAATCACAAAAACTAGTTGCATTTTGATTTAAGTCTGAGTTCATATTCCATACTCGTTATTTCACTGAATCTAATACAAGACGAATAAGTTAGTTCACTGCTGATTATTTTTCAACAATAATTCACAGTAACAATAATTTAGTTACAGTGCAGTAAGCCAACTTCCTCTCCCTGGATACATCTAGTAAGTGTATTCTATGGATACATCCCAACTCTTTGTCACCTAGACCATGTCTCTGCAAATGGTTTCGTCTTTGCACGATCTAGGAATACTTTGGTCATCCTCTGGATGTAAGTCGAGAAAGATCCATGGAGATTGCTTGGTTTACCATGTGATCTGGCGGTCTGCGTTCAACGTGCCCGTAACATCTCAGCTGTATTTCCTCTATCTTACAATACATATTTTGTAACACCTGGGTTTCCACAGTGCGGTAAGCCTTCATTGATAAAAAATACATATATTCTTCTTCATCATCATTGGCGCTACAGCCCTGTGTGGGCCCTGGCCTCCTCCAGAATCCTTCTCCAGCCGTACCTGTCCTCCACCGCTCTCCTCCAGTTTATTATTCCGATCGCCCTTATGTCGTCTTCTGTATCGTCCGGCCATATTAGCTTGGGCCTGCCTCTACTTCTTCTGCCCTCTGGATTGGTATTAAGAACCTTTTTGGGGATACGATTATCATTCATCCGGCTGACATGTCCCAACCACTGCAGTCTACGTATTTTTATGTTGGGTTCTTCATATAATGCCTGTAATTCGTGATTATATTGCATCATCCAAAGTCCATTATCATTTACTGGGCCAAAAATATTTCTCAGGATATATTCTTCTTATATTACAAATATTTTGGTTCACGTAAAATTTATAACAATTGACGTTTTGGACAACAAAATAAAGGAATTTTCTATATAAAACCATTATTGCGCAATATTATTCTGATCTAAATCGACGAAAAGAGTGTGTGCAAATTATTTAAAGCAGTCTTAATCGAGTAAAAGAGGATCTCCAACATCAATTTTTGATTGCTTAATAATAAATCTCCCAGATTTTGCAAGCGGTTTTTGGCACTTATATTGAGTTTTTTTTATTTATAACACATTGTACGTTATCAAAATTTTCACACTTGGTTTTAAAATTAATCACTGAATAAAAAAAAACCACAATCTTCAATCAAAATTTCACACTTTTAAATGAGTAGGTACATTTTTAACCACAGTATTAGGTGTCGGTACAAAGGTATTTTAACAGCATTTTAATTAATTCGAAGTCAGTGCTTTAAACGATTTTTAAAATATAAATTACCTTTAAAATGCAGCGTTAATGGACGACACTTACACCCTTTGGAAATAAAAAATATTCTTAAAAACTTTTAAATTGCTTAATTTATAATCAAAGTATCGTCTATATTGCATTTTCAAAATGAAATATTTTACCGATTACATATTTATACCCATCCACACAGCCAGATAATTTATATTTTATGTTACTAAGGTAACGAGAAAACTAATATTTAGAAACATTGTAGGTACCTATAGCATATAATATTAGTTTTATTATTATTTTTACATAAACAGACATCCAGCTTACAATTTTCATAAAAAATAAAATAATATTGGTTATTATTATGATTGCTGGACGTCCAATTATGGATGCACACAAAATTACATGAGATCATAATTAATCACACACGTAAGTTACACAAGTAAAAGTTACATAAATAAGAGAAAATTCGGTAACAAAAGTTAAGTAAAAAAAAGAAGAAGAAAAAAATAATATATTAAAAAAAACACATATGGATTACTCATACCTAAGTATATCTTTAATTATTTTTTAGTTTCATTGATACAGATTTTTAGGCTTGTAACTCCTACTCATGTACCTATTTTATTTTTAGTTTCATTGATACAGATGGTTAGGCTTGTAACTCCTACTCATGTACCTATTTTATTTTTAGTTTCATTGATACAGATGGTTAGGCTTGTAACTCCTACTCATGTACCTATTTTATTTTTAGTTTCATTGATACAGATGGTTAGGCTTGTAACTCCTATTTTTGTCCTCATGTACCTATTTTTGAAGATGTAAAATTTACATGTTATGATTTCGCTGATTTACTATTATTTATCTATAATATAACTAGCGGACCCGACAGACGTTGTTCTCTCTCTCTCTCTCTCTCTCTCTCTCTCTCTCTCTCTCTCTCTCTCTCTCTCTCTCTCTCTCTCTCTCTCTCTCTCTCTCTCTCTCATACGAAGATACAGAATCCCCTAATAATTGATTCTATTATTTGAGTTCAATATTTAGAAGTTTGGAGAAAGACTGTTCAAAGAATAATCTTGGTCCATTTTGAATTATGTCCAGTTAGCATTAAAAAATTTATAAATGCTATAAGAATATCTATATGTATTTCAAACAAGATATATAATTATAACCTTAATATTTTATAGTAAAATATATATTTATAACCTAATTTTATAGTACGAAGTTGTATATTTTTTCACTATAGAATATTCTCTCTAATATACGTTTGATGTTGACGTTTCGATCACAAAATATATATTTATAACCTCAATGTACATTACGGATGTTTTTAAAATTTTGCTATTATGAACAGAATATTATATCACAATATAATAATATCACACGATAATATAATGATAAAAATATACATAAAACTTAATAATTTAATATAATATTCATAAATGAATTTAAATATTTAAACGGAAATATTACGAAACATTACATTAAGATAACTTTGATATACCTATCGTCATAATACCACTTATATTAATAAAACAGAATATACTTGTAAAAAAATTAAATAGCTTTATACAATAATAATAAGAAAATATACAAACAACTTAATAATTTCATAAAATATTAAAAATATGAAAACAAAAAACATCAAGTGAGAAAAACATCTGTCATAACCAACATTGCATAATATTATGACATATTGGAAGCCAATGTTCCCTCTATTCAAAATGCGTATTCCAAAATATATTTATAACGATTCCCATTTTTGTTATTCTTTTATTAAATTCCTTGATGTGAATCTAATTCATTCAGGGACTCATATAAACACACACAAAAAGTTTCATCAAAATCGGTTCAGCCGTTTAGGAGGAGTTCAGTGACATACACACGTACGGAAGAATTATATATATATAAAGATTACTGTACGCCATATTTTTTCGTCCTTCAACGGATCGCCAGTTAAATAATTTTTCCTTAAACAATTTTCGCGTTCGAAATTTTTATTTAAAATAAAAAATAAATTGATGCGAAAAAGTACTAATTAATCGTATAAAATGCATTTTCTGCATAATTTGACAATTTTATTGTTTAAAAAGGAATTTTAAACATTCAGAATAAATTTTAACCGTGATAATCTGCGGAATATCCATTTTGAATACTGACAACATTGCTTTCAATATGTCATAGTCATAATAATACGCAAAAAGATGACAGGTAATATTTTTCGTTTAGTCGCATTATTGTATTATATTATAAAAAGATATTCAGTCTTTTACTGTTCTAAATGATATTTCGAATGTACATTCAAATTATAAATGTTTGTAATTTCAAACGTACGCATTTCTTTCAAAACATTGTCGAAAATATTTTTTTTAATTTATAATTTTCGCATTTTTACTATAAAAATACTATTTTATCAGTTGATTTTATTGTTTTCACGTAAAGATATTAGTTTTTAAACGTTGTGTAATGTCCTAAATGGTATATTTGACGATATTTAGTTTTATAAGGTTATTTCGCAACTGCCGCGTAGTGGCAAATAAAGCCGCGCACCGGCCGTTGGGGGTTGGGCCGCGATAGCGGTAAGGGGCAGAGCCCCTAGTTTATATTCTGACTTAAATGTGATGCCATCTATTAATTAATAGCGTTGTTATTTTAAATGAGTTAACTACCATCATAGTACAATGTCACAACATATACAATCTTTTTCTTCTTCTTTACCTTTTCCCGTCTTAGTCGGGGTTGACCTTCCTTACATGTTATCACCAGGATTCTCTCTCCTGAGTCATCAGATATCAATGCATACCCATTGAAGTTCCTTTTGAGTGTTACACCATGTTGCGTATTCCAATATAGAAAAATTACATTTTATTGATTTTAAAACCAGAAACTCTGATTTTGAAATCTATAGATAAATATGTATGTTTTTATTATTTCTCAATATTTCACCAGAATCACTCAATTGTTTTTTTTATTGAAAAGCTTTAATGTGTAAATCCTTATTTTAATTTCACATCTACTACAACGTTAAGAATGTTAAATTGTAATATTTAGACAAATAAATAAATGATAATTGATATTTAAAAAAAAATCAGCACTTGAACCACATATTTTGCAATTCAAAATTACTTAATTTGTATTTCATACGAATATTTTCCCCTCATTATTAAAAATATGTTATTTACGCAAAGACTTTCGTTCCCATTTACAGAAATCTGATATACGAGTAGGTACAAAATAAGTTATTTATTTTCAACAACAACGAGAATTTAAATTTCAAGAAAGTTTTGTTTTTAATTGCTTATTAAATTAGTCTACTCTGTTTATGGTCAATGATGTTTAAAACTGGTATCAACGTGCATATATTTTCATAATACGTACTATCTGTGGTAGGATCTGAACAAAATACCACTGCAGATAAAATATGCAAAGCAACCACAGAAAATGTTCTTTATTTCTTAATACATATTATATTTACAGTCTCATTATGCCATTTACCCTCACGAGGTAGGCAGAAGGAATCAAGCACCACACATTTCTTTTATACATCAACGCATGGACATAAGTATATTATATACAAAAGGGCTTTAGGTTCCCCTTGTACAAGTTGTCATATTTTGCTAGTGTTAAGGATTGAGGAGGCAGCCCCTCTGGCTTACCTATACACAATATCACCACCAACGGCGAACCAACTAGTTCTCATTTATCGTTCTCTCGGGCTAGTCGAACACCAGCAGTTTTCATATCTTCCCTCTATTGGTATCCTTCACACTAGGTTACAATTCTTTCTCCTCTGTCAACCTGGTAAGTCGTACATTGTTCATTCTTTGTATGTTATCAAACCACCACAATGTTTGATTGACATCCTGTCCATAATACTTATACATATCTAGATTTAAAAAAAAAGAATGGCTTTGTCCTTGTAACAAGTACATAAACATCCTCATCCATCCGATGGCGCTAGAGCCCATATCGAGCCTTGACCTCCTGTAACTTTAGCCTCCAACTCATTCTGTCTTCGGCTGCCGTCCTCCAGCCTGTTATCTGAAGGAGCTGCTCTGCATCCCTCCTGACCTCATCCTCCCACCTCAGCCTGGGTCTTCCCACTCGTCTTCTTCCACCTGGGTGTTCGTTCAGTATTCTGTTGGGGAATGAACATCCAAAAACATAATCAATAAACATAAACATCCTCATACATTTCCTAAATTAAGCAAATGCTTGTGCTTAGGTGAACGAAGTCGGTCGTGGCTGAATTCTAAATCGCTACCACTGGATTACTAACCGCTCTGACACCATCCATCCATCAGATTATAACCAGTCTTGATTTTTTTCTTAAAGACTATAAAATATTTTATAAAAGACATTTATAGCATGTAATAATTGTTACAATTCTTCTTCTTTCCCCTTAGCGCTTTTGTCCCGTTTCTATCGGGGTACGCTATGACCATGATCCTGGAATTGGCTAGTCTGATTATTACATTGAAGCGACTGCCATCTGACCTTCGTAACCCTTAGAAAGGGGAACCAGACAAATTGGATCATGGCTACATATAGCTAGTGATATAAATCCGCACATAGATTTTTTGAAAATTCCAGAGATGCATGCCACGCCCGGATTCGAACCGTACGCATGTTTGATGACAACCTTACAGCTGGGCTATCACCGCTCAATAATAATATCATCATTAAAACATCTATGATTTATGAAAAGTTTCAACTCACTCTACGAAGCATTACACTATAAGACAGTATCGAATGTAAATATTTCAGAATCCTGACAAGGAATATGGAGGTGCGGGAGCAATGTCGCTTCGCTTTGGGTGAATATCGATTGTTATAAATAAGCATAATATATTCGATCTATTACTCAATACTTTACTCTCATTCACAAAACCTACAAGCTCGGGTGATTCGATGGCGTCTTTCGAGATATTATGCAACTTTAATTGATCAAATAAGATTTTAAATATGTTTTATTATTTAAGTATCTTCTTTATCCGGTCGTATATCATTTTATTGAACAACCTTCTGGGTGATCTCATTTCCATGTCACTTATTGCTCTATCATTCTTTTTCTGATATGTCTTCGACATATGTCAATGTCGGCACTGCAATTGAATTGTGCACGGCCAGAATTGCTCTATACTCTACTTTATTTTCCTAAAGAACTCTTTTTTTTCTATTTCTATTTATCCAACTGTCGATTCGTTCATGAGAATTCAATTCTATTAATGAATTACATTATTATTAAGCCAAGATGCGTTTACGAAGGAAAATTTTGTATGGTGTAGTGGACATTTTGCATGCTAATAACACCAACTAGAGGCCTCGCAGCATATATGTTCTCATACATGGATTCACTCAGAATTCGGAGAGGAACATTTAATGTGAGTTTTGTGTGTGTGTATGTCTGTGTGTGTGTGTGTGTGTGTGTGTGTGTGTGTCTTATAACTTTTGATCCGCTCAATTAACAGAGCCCAAATTTTCAGAATATATAAACAGTTATAGGCCTACAAAACTTTTATACTCAGAATTGTGAATTTTTGTTTCAATCAGGGGTTATCAACTTTTGAATTTTTACTTTATTTTTCCATATATCTCAGAAACCATAAAAGCTAGAACGCTGAAAATTGGCATAAAGATGGACAAATACAAAATCTCAAATAAGTTTTTTTTTTAAATTCCAGGGTTTCTCAAACATTTTTTATTAAGAAAAATATTTTATTTATGATAAATTTATGAGTTTAACTGCCTATATTTCCATTTTTTTTAAAATATCGAAAAAAGCCGAAACACCCCAACTAGATAATTTAATTTCCTATAAAAAATATGAACATTAAAAAAAAAAAATAAAAAAAAAAATTATTAACATTAATTATTATTATTTTTTTTAACATTTGTATTAGCACATCTCAAATTTTTTTTAACAATTTTTATAAAAATTGAAATTAGTGACGACATCACTTCATACAATTTGTATGGTAGTCGCCTATACACAATATGTAAGAAGACTTAATAGTTCGATACTTAAATCTCCAAACATACATAAATACCATCATACTGTTTTCATATTCTGTGTAGGAAAAACAGACTGACCTCCATACTATCCTATCCTGACAAACATACCTTCATGTTTTATATAGAAAATAAAATATCTTCAAATATTTATTAATTTGTGTTGTTTATAGTTTGGTACGTATTCTTTGATTATGCATACTATCGCCATCGGCAGTTGGATCTCATGTGTTACACGCAACTAGTTTATTTAAAAAGCATTATATTTACACAATATTTTAGTACACAATCTTAATAATTTACAATTGTAAATTTTTATTTTTGAATGATTCCATTTCATAAAGAGAATACCTCACATTTGTTATTAAATACAAACTAACTAAAACTAAGTATATAAATCTTAATCTTCATTATTTCTGATTTTTGACAGTAAAATTGTTGTTTGGTTGGTTGGAAAAAATTGCCTAATGGCAATCAGCCCGCCGAAAGATGAATAAATAAATAAATAAAATATTTGTTTTGATTCTATTTCATACAATTGATTGATAGCAAAATATGCTAAATACCTCGAATTTTTGCATCTTATATATATACATAATAACTATACCAATTTTGATGTGTCTTTTATAGATTTACTTATTTATTGAAAAGGCAAATACAGTCTTCTAATACATACGAAAAAATACATATTGACAATATATGTATATACAATCGCATAATGTTTCCTCAGATGATTCTTATTTATTACCTATGTACATACATATTAATATTACTAGTTAATTTCATATAGGTATATTAATATTACATTTACAAATTAATAACTACATGTATTTAATTTCTTCTTGGCTTTTACGAGGTATTCCACCCAATCATTGGGATGACTTCTGCCAGTATAAAAACATTGGTCAACTATTTTAGTGCATTATAGATTCACAACCATTAAAGCGAAGAAATGTAGTATTGAGGATATAGTACAAAAGGTATTTGGTGTGAATTGGGCATTCAAAAAAACACATGATCCAGGGTCTCGACTTCCTCTCCACAAGACTATCCCTTACATATATCTTGTAGAGGTGACTGATTATAAGACGGTGACCAAGTCTGATGCGACAGATATTTGACACGTCTTGTTTGGCCATGCCCTTGACCATGGTTTAGGAGGAATTAAAATTTGGATGGATTTACATATAGGATGAACCTTTCATTGTACTAGACATTTTCGAGTCAATGGTCTATTTGGATATTAGCTTCGTCAGCTATATCATTCTCGCTTTTCCCTGATGAGCTGGGATCCACGCATGGAGGACTTCCTTATTTGCTTTAACTAGATTAAGCAAATTTGATGTAAGTCAGCAAGGTGCAGTCTGCCAAGTTGGCTAAATCGGAAGACAGCGCTCAAAGAACCCGAAAATATAATAAATTTTGCAGACCCATATTTAAGGCTTCGAAATAGCTGTAAATTCAGTTGTAAACACTGAACAGCCTTTGAGAATTTTTATGAGAGATTGATTTTTTTCGGTGGGATGTAAATTGTAGCCCACATACATTATCTATGCTCATTTCAGTCCAGTATAATATATTATATTTGGAGTGGCGTACGTGGAAGTCACTAAACAGACTGAGGACGGGCGTTGGGAGAACGCTGGATAACCTGTCTACATGGGGCTTCCTGCAACAGGGATTACCAACGACATGTGACTATGGAGAGCAGCAGACCACCGCACATCTGTGCAGCTGCCCCTCAAGTCCAGTCAACTGCACCATGCACGATCTTATGGTGAGCAATGATTGTGCTATTGACGTTGCTAGGCACTGGCAGAAAATTATTTAAATGCGTTGCTGACACGAAATAAGAAGAAGAAGAAGTTGGTAAGGGGCCAGTTAGAAATGACGATACTGTCGAATTTATTATAAATTTCATTTATTATAATAAATTATTAAAATAACAATTAATTTAATTAAATTATTAAATATCAACGTAATTTTCATTAATTTATTATGAATGAAAATTACATTGATTAATTATATTGTAATTGGAGAATGTTTTAAAAATACAGTATTTCAAAATAATAACGATTTTTAAATAGTACATAGATAGTTCTTATTATGACACTCAACTTAAAATCAACCCCAAAAATATACAAATATAAATGTGCATTTCCAGAGGAAAATGAATTTATGTAAAAATATTCTCTTTTCTTAAAAAAATTACTCACATAATTAAAAATTACGATCATTGTCAAAAAAAATCTCCTTGGTATCTTTATCATATTATAAGTTAATTATACACAATATAAGTTAATTATACACAATATAAGTTAATTATACACAATATAAGTTAATTATACACAATATAAGTTAATTATACACAATATAAGTTAATTATACACAATATAAGTTAATTATACACAATATAAGTTAATTATACACAATATAAGTTAATTATACACAATATAAGTTAATTATACACAATATAAGTTAATTATATACAATATAAGTTAATTATACACAATATAAGTTAATTATACACAATATAAGTTAATTATACACAATATAAGTTAATTATACACAATATAAGTTAATTATACACAATATAAGTTAATTATACACAATATAAGTTAATTATACACAATATAAGTTAATTATACACAATATAAGTTAATTATACACAATATAAGTTAATTATACACAATATAAGTTAATTATACACAATATAAGTTAATTATACACAATATAAGTTAATTATATACAATATAAGTTAATTATACACAATATAAGTTAATTATACACAATATAAGTTAATTATACACAATATAAGTTAATTATACACAATATAAGTTAATTATACACAATATAAGTTAATTATACACAATATAAGTTAATTATACACAATATAAGTTAATTATACACAATATAAGTTAATTATACACAATATAAGTTAATTATACACAATATAAGTTAATTATACACAATATAAGTTAATTATATACAATATAAGTTAATTATACACAATATAAGTTAATTATACACAATATAAGTTAATTATACACAATATTTGCTTTTAATGTACGATCCGCCAGAGCGGTATTTTAAGATCAAAGATGCTGCCTTTCAACTTCATCATTGGTCTGATGTAGATTGATATACGATCTTCGGTACTCGTGGTAAGATGAACAATTTGCATGCCGCAAAGTTCCAATAAGTCGGAATTCAATGCATATTTCATACAGCTTGTAATATGGAATTTCCCTATTAAGAATTTGTTCACATTTACAGCGCAGGTATGTCTACGAGCTTTTGAAATTGCATCAACATCAAATTAATTGTCATTCGGGTTTTCATTTCATACTCATTCGTCTTGCGTCTGTCTCAGACATGCCATGAAAATACCCTAACAGAAAATCATTTGATGAGACACAGAATTCAAGTGTTTTGCTACAAATAATATTCATGATACATTTAAACTTTTAATTGTAAAAGAATTTTGTAATTAACATTTTACAATAGAATCTTAACTCTAACGTACTTGATCGACTCTTTTAAAATTTTGCAAAATTGTAGGTATACCTTATAGATACTCGTTTAGAACCCATATGATTTTGAAGGATATCTGATCAGTGCTTCTCATTTTTTTATAACTGTCAAATATTTCAAAGTGCACAGGAAACAAAAATTTGATATTTCTTTTTCAAATTGCTAAAAAGACACATCACTGTCATAAAATGGCATTGAAGATTGATCAAATTTTCATAGTAAAATATTTAAATCAAAAATAATTAACACACTTATTTTATCAAAATGCCGAATATTTTCCATACAATTTTGAATAATTTGTTGATTTTTTGCCGAAGTGTTTCGTTTAGACCTTGATAATGCCAAGACACCTCGCCGAAAATGTTTCTTCGTAAAAAATATATTCTGTGATGATTTCTTTTTTTATTGACAATTTTTTAATATCTCAATAGAGACGAAGTTTGGATACTGTAGAAGAACCAGGAACTCAAGGCATCTACAGGGCTTACAACTTGTCATCGGCTGGTTTACGTGATCACTTTATGCGCTTGCGCAACGTTCACTAATTATGCCTTCTTATTGGGTTCCCTTATCAATGTTATTTTTGATAGTTCTATATATTTGAATAATGTGTAACAATTCATTTGAAAATAATGCATTATTACTATTGCTATCTATGAAGTAACGAAGAAACCTTTATGTGACGCCATCTATTGATAAATTGGTTTAATTGTAAACAATGAAAGATGACAGGTCGTAAGCCCTGTAGGTGCCATGAGTTTCTGGTTCTTCTATAGTATCCCAACTTCGTCTCTATTGAGATATTAAAAGTTTGTCAGTAAAATATCATTTGACTCCCGCTAAGGAACAAAATCCAACGTTTGCTATATGCAATTAAAAAATATTCGATTCGAAGTATTATTGTCGTTTTATTTTTAATTAAATAATTATTGAGTTTTACAATGTAAATGCACCATCAAACTCGATTAATTCATTTCGATTTTACATGATTCGGTTTTTAATCTCTTCATCGTCGATTTTTGAAAATCACGTAGGAGTTAATGAGCGAGTGCTAACTGCAGCGTAAATTCTCTCGCCTTAACAAATTAATTTAAAGGATTTGTACACTCCGGGAGGTAAACCTTGTGAACGGAAATGCAAATTTAATTGTGTACCTACCGGACTAACTTTTGAGTAAGCGATTGCCATACATTGGAGATATCATATGTACAAAATTAAAAATGCTCATCGAAGTCATATCGTCGTAGGATATAAAAATGAGAACCTGATTATTGTACATAAAAACTTTTGCCTCTGAACCGGCTGCAAATAACAGAGCCGTGAGAAACTATTGCAAATGGATCAGAGCAAGGATGTACATGAATTAATTATTATTTTATTTAATATTTATGAAAAGATTTTTTTTAAATAAACTCAAAATACAAGAAATAATTTTAAAATATTTTTGTATTTCGTTGTATGATAAGTAGCTACTTAATTAATTTGTTACAGAGTATGTAAAGACATTTGAGAGTTGCAGTGGTGTAACTATACTCTTCTTCTTCTTCTTTTTCAGCCCTCCTTCACCCAGTAATGGACATAGGCCCCCCTGAGACTTCCACGGCTTCCTATCTTGGGCAGACCGTATCCATCCGCCTCCAGCCACTCGCCTTATATCATCAGACAACATAGTTTTAGGCCTTCCAACACTTCTTTTTAATTGAAAGATGAAGAGGTCTAGCATGGACCGCGTTTGGTAGCCATATTATGGAGAAGTTTTCAAATTTCACCAAAATAAACTAATAGTAATTTTACCTCCATAAAATGACTGTTTTACTACAGAAAATTAATTGAAAATATATATTTTGGCTCAATGGAAAATGTATTATTTCACTGTTCAAAAAACTTTTTATAAGAAAATATATGTATCTCATGATAATAATAGAACCTATTACAAATTATAAAACCTATAAAAATGTGTGCTAAGAGAATATCAACGCTTATCAACCACCAAAATAAACTAATTTCAAATTTCACCAAAATAAACTAATAGTAATTTTACCTCCATAAAATGACTGTTTTACTACAGAAAATTAATTGAAAATATATATTTTGGCTCAATGGAAAATGTATTATTTCACTGTTCAAAAAACTTTTTATAAGAAAATATATGTATCTCATGATAATAATAGAACCTATTACAAATTATAAAACCTATAAAAATGTGTGCTAAGAGAATATCAACGCTTATCAACCTTATCAACGCTTATTATCCTTATCAACGCTTTCCTATATCCATTACCCTTCCCTTTCCCCCACATACACTCACCATCTTACAATGACTACCCAACATCAATAACATATAATAATTTAAATATGTGAAACTTTATAATTGGCTATTTATTTTGTATTCTCATTTGCAATTAAGTATTATAAATGTATAGCTGTTAAGTTTCCAAACAAATAAAAAATAAAAAAATAAAATAAAAAATATATTTTATTACAAAAAAATAATCATGGTAAAATATGCAAACAAAAAAATCATCAAGTGAATAGGTACATAAATACTTATTTATCTATGTGTATTTTATTTATTTATTTATTTATTTGTCACACCATTTAAATAATCTTTATTAAAATAGATAACTGCTGCCCAACTAGGTATACCTGTTCTAGGGCTAGCAGTGTACATATTATTACATTTCACAGGAGTAACTATTTGCATTTTTTTAAATGAATCTAAACAATATAAACTTTACTATTTAAAAAGAATCAAAACAATATAAACTTAACTATAACACATATAGAAAAAATGGAATTTGAGTCATCATGATATGCATATTATACATAGTATTGTAAAAGTAGGTATCTTGTAATTTTATTTGTTAATTGCACAAAATAAACTGATATAGTATTTCTTGGGAATACTGAACTGACAGAGCATAGATATGATCCGTCAGTCATATCTTTATTCAGTCGCGCCTCAAATCAAATCAAGACAGCACAAAATTTATAAAACAATTAGGATTTTTTGTAAAAAGTAAATAAAGAAAAAAAAAATAACAATTATATAAATGATGTCCTTTTACACTACGATGTCGAATATTTGATATATTTTAGTTCTCCCGTAGTTCATGATGTATTCGGAACATTTTCTTTTAAATGATTTCAGCGATACTATTTCTTTTAATGATGTAGGCAACATGTTATAAATTCTGGGGGCAATGAAAATAAAATTTCTTTGACCAAAAGTAGTTCTCATGTGTGGAATTGCATAGTTTGCAGCGGTGCTGGCTCGTGTAGCTATAGATTGTTGTGTTTTCGGGTAAACTAATTTATTTTTATGAAAATTTGTTAGTACATAATGTAAAAACATTTGTTTCGGATCAAAAACTTTAAATTCACTGTATAAATCTTTAGTGGGGTAGTCAAGGGGTTTGCTGAGTATTATTTTTATTATACATCATTGAGCTAAACATAGTTTTTCCATAATGGTGTCGGCACACCCTCCCCAACCAACAATTCCATATGTGAGTAAAGAATGTGTCAACGAATGTGTCAATGTAAAAATGTATGCATGTGTTGTATCTTTAAGTTGTTTTTTTTTATATTGTAAGTACTTGTGTGTTGCCCTAGCATTTTGCTTTATTTTCTCTTATTCCCTTTTTTATAAATGTATGCTTATCCAAAGTTATTAACATGATAATTGTGTCTATGTTTTAATTGGTATACTCACAGACAGGCTATGCCTTGTAGGATTTTTGTATGTACGGTTGCTTTGTTATGGTTAATATTATGTTTATATGTTGTATTCTGTGTAAACCGTGTACTAAATCATAAATAAATTAATGAAAAAACAAACAAAGTCTGCCTACATAATTATATCATATGGAATAAAAACGAGAAGAAAAACTAGACTAAAACATACAAAAATATGAAGAAACATAATATGGTGGTTCTGATTCTGAAAGTGCACTAAAATGTCAAATTTAGTCATATCTATTTTTTTTGCTATTCTGAAAATTGAATTAAATAAAGGAATTTCTTCGCCTTCTTCTTCCTCTTTTGGTAGATCTATGATCTGTTTCTACAGGTCCTGGAACGAGGATGTCCAGCTCTCCCTTCATCTCTTTGATGGTCTTCCGGGTGGTCGGCGTCCCTCTGGTATCTCGCGCATTACAATCTTTGGTGGCCTTTCTGGATTCATCCTCTCTACATCATCTCTCCATTATCGTCTTCTTTGTCTGCTCCACCTCACGATATCCTCCAAATTGCAGGTTCTGCTGATCTCCTCTTTGGGAATTCTGTCTCTGAGGGTATAAAGGAATATAAGGGAATTTCAATAAGATTATAACGACAAAATAACATCACTAGTATATTGTGAAAATTAAAGTGACATATGTATGTATTTTTGTTTAATGACTAAATTTTAATTCATCTATATTTTTAAGCTATGAATTTTTCATCGTACTTATTTTCCATGTCCCTAAAACCATCATATTCGTAGCACCCTTGATTTATGCACTTATATGTACTTGATAATCAACCAGATTATCAAGTACATATAGGTACATAAATCAAGCATAAATGCTTGTGCTATAGGTGAACGAATTCGGTCGAAGCGATATTTGAACTCGCGACATTTCGATAACTAATCCGGCTTTCCTGCCTCTAAATCTACCATTTTTTAAGAAATTTTTTCACTGAAATTGATAATGAAAAATCAAAATGTTGAAACTGGTTATAAAACACATTTAAAATACCTATTGGAAACAGAAATAATACACATTATAAAAATCCATAAGTCAATCTTAAATAAATACATAATTAAATATCCTAAAAGGTACAATATATGTAACAGAATATGACTCCTTACAAATGACTTTCATTTTATAAAAAATCGGTATGCCTCCATTGAATATTAAAAGTTTATTATGATTAATGAAGATCGATTACTGTTTATGATAGCAGTATTAATTTAAAATATTTAATTCCTGTATATCAAGTGCAAAAAATATTATTATTCTTGCATCAGATAAAAAGTATGATTAGTAACAATTCATACATGTAAGAAAATGTATACCTACTAAGTGAATTGTACAATGGGTCTATATGAACTATAGAAAATGATTATTATGTTATGATATAATATAATACATATTAGAAAAAAAAAACTTTTTGTTTTTTGTCTTTTGCTTTTGATTGGTTTCATATGTATCTATGGTATATAATTTATATTAAATTTACCAAACAAGTCAATATGAATACGATATAATATGTAAATAAGTTCGTGAAAATGCTTTTAGGAATTCAAATGTCTCTTATATAGCCCTAATTATATATTCAATTTTGACTTTTTTTAAGAATATTTTTTTATTAAAAATTTCATTGTTAAACAAATACATCATATATATCTTTGTACGTCCCTAAAATTAGGAAAAACGCTTGTGCTATAGGTGAACGAAATCGGTCGAGGCAGGATTCGAACTCGCGACCACTGGATTACTAGCCCAGCGCGCTAACCGCTCTGCCATCGACCTATCTGAATCGACTTATCATTATGTCCTGTAAGAAAAACATATACAACCACATACATTCACTCAAATCAAATACTTGTGTTATGAACTAGGTCAATTCATGTGCTTAATTTGCATTTTGCTTAAATTTAAAATTAAAAAGAAATGATCATATTATTTTAAATTTAATTAATTCATAATAGAAATCTACTTTGTAAATAATCTAAGGGGGGTAAGCTGGCCAGTTACACCGTTATTCTAATTAGGTAGTTAAGATTATATGGAGTCTGGATCTAGATGAAAACCTCTCGATTGACGGGAATCGAACCGGCCAACCGAGAGACTTCATCGTGAGCCCAGATGTCCTGCATGGCCAAACCTGTTCCTATTATTATGTGAAACTGAAGGTTTTCACACAATATCTAAAATAACTCCGATATTACATAAAACAAGAAGGTTGCTGAAGGGTGTATTAAATAATAAAAGATCAATAATTACTTATATGGTTTATTTTAGCGAAGACACAACATTAAAATATAATATTAATTACTAAATTATTAATACGTTTATGTAAATTATAATCTACGACAATTATTCGAGGATGAAATCAACTATCGACGAGTTGACTAACGCGCAGCGTAACAGGTATCGAAGGAGAGACCCCAAGATGCGGCGTGCGCGCGTTTAAATATCGCGAAGTGCGTCATTGTTTCCTGGAGGGAGGTATAGTGATGTGCGGGAACGTCCGCCACAAATCCTTCAATAACTTAATAAGTACAGTAATGCCATAAGTATATTATGACGTTTATTTACTAGATTTTTTATCAAACAAAATCAATTATGAATATTTATACATATTTAATTTCCATGAATCAGGTAACCTTTTTTTTGTAAAAAAAAAACAATATTGTATATTTCCCATTTGATAAGGGCCTAGTCAGCCGAAACATTCGTTCTTATACAAATAAGAATACGTCTGTATAATCGTAATACATTTTAGTTCGATTTAAAAAAAATCGAGTACAATTTATATAATATGTAGTAGTTGTCAAATAATATTGTAAAATACAAATACGTTTATTACATATACGAAGAAGTCAAATGATTTCTTTATTTACCTTAATCGAAATTCAAGAACATAATTATAAACATTCAACATGTATAAAATTATAATGAGTCCATTTGATCTTAAAGATATCTCTTGAGCAATTTAAAGTTGGAATATGTATCCACATTAATATTAATATGATGGCATATTAGATGCTACAAACACATTATTAAAATAATTAAAAGCCTTCGATTTTCAATGGCTGAGGTGTTTAAGAAGAGATGATTTAAATGAGGCCACCGTAGGATCATAAAGAAAGGGGCACAGAATAAGGTATAAGGAATTCATTATATAAACATAATGGTTTCCATAAGCATTATGCTCAGCGAGAATCTACATACCTACCGTTTATTCCGCCGTTGTAAAAGAAGCAAATATTGATAAGTAATGAAGAATTCAGATCCAAATGAAAGAGTTAATATGTGCGTGCGTTCGGACAATTATTATATTTAGAGAATAAAGCGAATAGCGAGGAATGAAACAGGGTGAGGAATAAATAATGAAACATTTTATTAAATTAATTTTTATATTCAATAGACAGAGCAAGAAATGTGAACACATTGACAGAATGAAAATAGATTCATAAAGATGGCCTGAAAGTAGTAAAAATATTAACATTGCCATACGCTATGAAAAACGTTTGAGAACCAAAAGTTCCTTTGAAAAATTTTGATTCATGTGTTCTACGGAATTCTAGTTTTGAGTCAATATTTTTTTTTCACAATATAATCGTCAAATAATATATAATAAGGGACATATAAACATAAAAAAATAAACGAAATTATTCATAGAAAATGCTAACAATATTATACTGATATTGCGCCGGCTATCTCATTAAAATTATCAAAAAAAGGCTAATTCAATAATATCTGTCTGATAATACCTGATTTATTTTTCCTTCTAACCCTTTTTTCCAATCATTGCTATGAACTGTTCTTATATTCAATCTTTTTTACTTTGCTTTGATATCTTTATTGCATTTTATTAAACTTTATGTACAATACTGTAAAATAAAATAAAATAAAATAAAATAAAATAAAATAAAATAAAATAAAATAAAATAAAATAAAATAAAATAAAATAAAATAAAATAAAATAAAATAAAATAAAATAAAATAAAATAAAATAAAATAAAATAAAATAAAATAAAATAAAATAAAATAAAATAAAATAAAATAAAATAAAATAAAATAAAATAAAATAAAATAAAATAAAATAAAATAAAAAAAATAAAATAAAATAAAATAAAATAAAATAAAATAAAATAAAATAAAATAAAATAAAATAAAATAAAATAAAATAAAATAAAAAAAAATAAAATAAAATAAAATAAAATAAAATAAAATAAAATAAAATAAAATAAAATAAAAAAAAATAAAATAAAATAAAATAAAATAAAATAAAATAAAATAAAATAAAATAAAATAAAATAAAATAAAATAAAATAAAATAAAATACTGTATACAATGGCGGGTTTATTGCCACAAGGCAATTTCTTCCAACCAACCAAATCAGCGTGAAGTCATAAATAGTAAATTGGTATGTACATCAAATTTATAACAAACGAAAAGAATATTAAGAGTAAATTCACAGCAACAAAGGAAGGAAGGAAATAGAGGTTGAGGGAGGAAAGGAAGGATGGATATGGGGTGTCAGTTAAGAATTATTAGACAGGTAAAACAGCTTTTGTTTCTTTTTAAAAAGTTGAATTGATTGAGTTGAATTATTTTGTTAACAAATTTTATTTTATTTTTTAAACATAGTCTTAATTACAAGTATGTAGGTAATACAAGAATAATTAAGTACTCCATCAGTGTACCGATTACGTTTACGGAAATAATCACTTGTGTGTAAATTGTAATGGCAGATTTATAGGGAAATTAGTGGAAAGTATATTAGGAATTGAATGCATGCTGTAAATAGTTTGTTTTACATATGGTATCGGATTCCTGGTGTGGAATAATGACCTGATGTTATGTCACTATCTTATTGCCATAATACACATTGTATTGAATATTTACACTAACTCTACTGGGTTGAAATAAATTGCCGTTTGGCAAAAAATCCGTCAGTTTACAAATTATATGTACAAGAATACAAAAAAAAACGACAGAAAAAAAATCCAAAATAAGCATTAATATTTTTATTTCATGGTCACCTTAATTTTCTGTTCTTCAGACTCAACATGTACCTATCACGTATAATGCTGTAGTGTTTATATTCATATCTCAAGTATTAAGGAAGCCTTACACACTCTATACAACATTAAACCGCGTAAGTGGTATACAATGAATCTGACAAGGTTAACGGAAAACATTTCTCACAATAATTATAATGGTAATTAATAATAAGTCCAACTTGTCACGGTTATTAAACACCTGAAGAATGGATGACTGCAAAATGTCAATTCTAAATATGAAAGCTGAATCCAGTCGTGTCAAGACTCCCATCGTATTTCTTTTGATCCAAACAGACCATCTTGGAGGCGCCTTGTGATATATGTGTGTTCCACAATGAAATAAAAAAGTGCATAAACATTCAATTTTATAAAATAAGAAATACCATTCTTCATAATCACAGTTGGAGGACATTTTATACACAAAAATCATACAATTTAGCACATTTTGTTTTAATTACACGAATTATAAAATAAAAAAAATCCTAGTAGAAAATTAATAGATTTATAAATATTTTTCCTAACAGTTTTTTGCGGTTACATTTGCACTCAAATACATAACTACATAATCCTGCATTATGTCCTATTCTGACTCGTTTAAATTTATCCGTCCGTGAGAAATGTCAAAAAGTTTACTGCATTTATACGGACTCATTACGTCACACCTTGCGAATAAAAACCTTTTATCCACGGTCGCCCGTTGGTTATAGACGTTTTCGTACTCTAAAAACGAATCAGAATAGGACATAATGTATAATATAATTACTAGACCAGTAAAATTGTATTTCATGAAAACTGTTTTTATTTTAATACAAAAGATATCAACGCATGGTTAAACAGAGTACTTTTACTAAAATTAGGTAGATATTTTATTGGGTAGTATGATATACCTACCAACTTACCATATCAAAGTCTCTTCAGTTGAACCCAAATTGTATGTTCGTATTTTGACAAAAAATACTACATCTGTATTTTTTTTGGTATCTGTTATTTCTCCACCACCGCCCTTTCTGCTTATGGGGACTAATAAAGGCCCTTTGCAAAACTCTGTTGGAACACATAAAGAACATAATATGAAGAGTCCGGAGAATTCTAAAACCTTGCAGACACTGCTTTTTAAGTGCCAATGAGAGCTTAGTATAAGGAAACACTTGACGGTGTTTCCTCATACTATCATATTTTTGTCAAATATTATTCTCAAGTTTCCTCATATTTTTGTCAAATGTCATGAAAGCCTTGAAGTTGTTCTTCGTAGATACTTGGTCCGCACATCCAATGGGTCAAAAGAAATTCAATCGGTCATCATTGTAGAGTTCTCGTTGGAATGTTTTGAGAACCTACCACAAAAAAATATTTTTAGTACTCAAAGTATTTACCTAATTGTTTAAAAAACAAGTTGGTTCTTTATCTACACGAGCAGAACGAAAGGAAATCAGTTGGTATTAAAATTTTACGTATATTTATATAAATCGAATCTTTTTATAATTACATATACGCAAACATTGGATCTTTTCCCTGGCGGGAGTGATATTTTATGACAAATTTTAACATCTCAATAGAGACGAATTTGGAATATTATAGGAAAACTATGAAATCAAGGCACCTTCATGGCTTACAACCTGTCATTGACTGATTTACGTGATTACTTTTTGTGCCTTCTATTGAGTTCCCTATCAATCCAATTTTCGAAAGTTCTATTAGATTGATAGGGAACTCAATAGGAAGGCATAATTGAAACAAGAGCCAGACGGCTTCCCACTATGCCACGGGGATCGCCAATATTGTGAATATAGAAAAATACAATTCATTATCATGGTATAATTTAATTAGTCTTGAGTCGCCCGTTGTTGTTGCTCACGTGAGCCACTCAAAAGATTTCAATGAATTGAAGATTGTTAATGATATAATTTGCATGTACGTCTGAGCAGTTTGCCGCGCCGATGGCTTGATATTTGATATATTTAATTATCTGTTTACATAACATGAACACAATTATCTCTTAAAGAATTTTTACATACCTACCTATACAGTTTGTTCATGTAGCCTAATCTTAATCTGAAAAATAAGTAGGTACTTGTAAATTTGTGAAATTTTAGATTTTGATTTTAACAATTGAGACAGCGCAGCGCTTATATTGTAAAATTTGAAACATACACGGGTAAAGATCAAACATTGTAGAATGTCCTACGAAAATGTATTATTTTTTACAGGACGATCGTTTAAGATCTTTCGTTACTTTGAATAGTAGGTATGTCTTATTTTTAATATCTCTTAACTTTTAGTTGCATCTATAATACATGTTTTTCGATATAACAACATTAAATTAAAATTCATCTGGAATAGGTACATATTTGTAAATTTGGGAAAGGTATTTCGTTCAATCTTTACATGTGGCTTAACCATCTTTCAGCATATTATTGTTCAGATACTTTACTAATTCTGAATATAATTACAATAAACACGTCCTTGAACCATAATCAAGTGGCGAGATTAATGCCATTTGGCAACTTCTTCCAACTAACGAGTGTCTCCAGCCCAGAGAAGCAATATTTGCGTGATGAATAATTTTTAATAAATTTCTTCTCTGCTGGGGATCGAACCCAGGATATTCGTACAGAAGCTAAACGGCTTACTAACTGTGCCAGGGCGATTGGTAAATATAAAACAAAAATATAATATTTCTTATATATATTGCAGACCTTTGTAGCTCTTCTCCAGCCTGTTTTTTTCCATTCTTGGACATAGGCCTCCCCATTGATCCTCCAAAACCGTCCCTCTCCGGCACATTTCTTGATGTCATCAGACCACCTTGCCTGCCGACACCTCTTCGGCTTGTTCTCGGTCGCCATTCTATGATCTTTTTGGTCAATCGTGAATCCTGGTATCTGGCAATATGCCCAGCCCAGCTCCACTTAAGACCAGCCGCTACATCGGCTACATTGTTTCTTTCTCTTATCATGACATTATGAATTCTGTCCCTTATTGAAATACCCAGCAATTAGTAGTTAATAATAATAAAAGACTTTTATTGATTTATACAACGTGGCGGTCTTATTGTCCGCAGGCAATCTCTACCAGTCAACCACCAGTAGTTCATCGAGGGAGATCGCGATCCACTTCCACGCCGGCGACGCTATAGAGCCCATTGGCCCTGTTCACCACCGGACGCAGCCGCAACATCGGACAAAGACAAAATATCCACCATCCATCGGGTTCAACCACTGCCCCCGAGAATCCAACCTCAAACGGCGGGGCAACCGCTCAAGATCGGCAGCCGGGGCAAGCCCCTAGCACAACCGATCGAACGGAAGGGCTTGCCCCCGCACCCCTCGGTCCTCGTGTTGGCGTCCGAAGGTTCCGCGGGCTAACACCGGGGGCATCCGACGCAATCATCACCTGTCAGATTTGACGTCTAGTTGTCAACACAGGATGTCTGACCCGACGTCTGCGCCGGCGGTGTACCCGAACCACACAACAACATTCGCCACAGTTTGACGAGTAACTGCCGAGCGAGACTAGAGGCGTCCGTCCTGCTCTTCTCTAAGTACAGAATTGACGAGGGCACAACAGCGACGGCCGCCCACCCCCGCCTTTACTGCCTAGGCCCTTAGAGCCGCAACCTAGGCCCTTCACCAGTAGTTCAGTTAGTTATTAATGTCTCCTGAGTACTGAGTCAGTTTGGTGCTTGGTCACGGCCAAAGGGGCCTAGCCAGTAAAATTGGGGGTGGGCGCAGCTCCTAGGATTCTGGACAAAAGGTCGGTGCCCCCTTCAATTATTTTCTATAGGAGAGCAAGGCAGACGCCTAAATGTCTTGCTCGACGGTGACTCGTCACACGCGGCGAGGATTCAGCCCGCATCACTAACTTAGCGTAGAAATCGAAGAACGGATAGAACTCTCAAGGTGGTGAAGTTCCTTTAAATCGCCTACACGAGTAATAACGGGTGGAGGATTCCCCCGCTATAACTGGCGGGCCATGTCCCTCTCTACGGTATCTTGCCATGCGGATGAGATGGTGTAGCCGACATCGCGCTTGACGTGGAAATCGAAGAACTGAAAGTAGCCTCAATGTGTGGTGAAGGTTTGCTGTCGATTCGTCTAACACCGAGCGCTGTTGGGACGGGAGACCCTCGCCATGACTGATGGGCCTCCACGTTTATGGTTGGACTCTTAGTGGTAGTGGTATGAAATATGCTTGATGGTAGTTCTTGTGTTGTCCGACGAGCAGCCTCTCCGGGGATGAAAAGAGCCACAAACTCTAAAACATTCCGTATGGAGTGGGGTAGGAGACTGCGATATTATGTTAATTTAAGTTCCTGAGTTAAAGGTTTCAGGCTCGTTTTCCGAAGAATAATATGATTTTTTTACTGGATTTGTGAGATAATTTACATTATTAGTTTCTTTAAAATTGTAATGAAAACACAATTTTTCACTGTATTTTCTTCGTGGATTTAAGACATTGTAAATATCATAAGTCTCCAGAATGTGGCAACTTGTTATCGGGTGCATTTTGAATTGATATCTGACATAGTACATATTAGTTGCCTGGGAAGCAAAATTAATTGAAATAAAATAAACACAAAATAGTAATAAATAACCACTAAAAATACACTATCATAGATTATTGACAATATCATAGATTATTGACACTATCATAGATTTTTTTAATAATCAGAGGTTTTTCTTATCTTATCATGTTGTCATCAAGAGACCATCCTAAGTGTTAACTAACAATTTAGTAAAAACAAAATGTCTGTAAATTGCAAAATAAAACATCGTTTATATTGAAGTTTTTTTGTATTTCGACTTTTTTATAACGAAACCAGTGGGTAAATAAGTTTTAATGTCAATTATTATGTTCACTCCATTATTTATAACATTTATCAACAATGCGAATTAAATTTATATTATGATATAGTTAATTGTATGTACAAGGGAATTCAAAAGAAACATTATCATGACTTAAAAATCACAATAAAATTTCAAGAAATTGTTTATGTATATTAAGTTTTTAACACTGATTTAATAAAGACATTAACCAACATGCGAATGAAAAATTATCACAATTAAAATTTTAAGAATTTTGTACAAAAAAATATTGAAGTCACCTTTTATATTATTAAATTGATATCTTCATTATACATTTGTTTCAATTCCATTCATTCGGTAGTATACCACCAAGAATGTTAATTATTATATATTAAAGTACAAAGCCCACACATGCAATTCAGAAATTCATACGTTTTGAATTAATTAATTGTCTTAATAATTTATTTACCCAGCGCCGTTAATAATATACAGTCGTGTGGGATTTTACTATAGCCACATTCAAAATTAAACTTAAATTCTTATTTGTGACTTGAAATTTATTAAAATTGACAAGTGTAAAATGTAAATTGATAAAAAATAATTAATGTTTTTCTTTATACTGTTGATCAAACTGGAATCTATTTTGTACGATTTCATCTTGTTGCTAATGTTCTTAAAGTGCAGGTTTTGATTTTTATCGAAAGTTAAATTTTTTTATATAATAGTCAAAATACATTTAAATATAAAAAAAATTTAATCATTTTACAAAATTTTATTGAATAAAGGAATCAGAGAGAAAAAAAATATGCATTCAAAAAAATTAACGACCGAACATAAAAAATTAAAATAATTATTACTTTTAGAACGACCGAACGACCGGAACGACCTTTATTCGGTGGTGCGAGCTGCGGAGGGCAGAGAGGACTAGAGACGACTAGTTCTGTCCATTAGCGGCCCCATAAAACACGACCCTCACCATTGAGGAAACGAAGAAGAAGAAGAAGATATAGGCACGAAAAAACGCTCATGTCCCCCAAAAATTCTAATATTCGAATGCTGCGTATTAATTCAAATTATGCTTTACATAATAGACATTATTATAATATTGGAATTCCACACCCGCACACCTGTTGCTGGTTTTCCCGTATTGTGGGATATTCCTTGATGGTATGAATGAATGAAAATTATAATATTTGTTTTTTATCGAGAATCTGAACGACGCATCCAGAAAATGTATTTTTTATGGTGGCCATAATAAATTGTCATACGACTGTAGCAGATCTTTAAACGATTACCCAGCGCAAAGAGAATTTTTCATTGGAGTGTATAAAAAGTCTTTTTCAAAGTATCGTGTTACTTTCCGCGTGTGGACGTAGACTTGTCCGTGTGAATTTATTTTGAAATACGACCAGTGAAAGAAGGATGTTAATTAAAATGCTCGATTAAAGTTGTTGCGTCTATTTAAACTCCCAACTTCAATGCTGCTGCTGCAGGCTGAGATAATCTCCCGAACAACCGAGCGAGATAACAAGATAAGGAGCATTACAATTGTGGAATACATCTCTAGAATCGGTTAACTCTCGGACACAAGAAGATTGCATTTTTCACGGCGGAATCGGGTTTCGCGTTTTGCAGCGTTGAAATATTGCGAGTAATATAGATACTGCGCGACTTCGTTTACTTTACAATCAAGAGACGATTGTAATAATATTCTATATTATAATTCTTATCGACACAATCTCTGTTGAGGTTACAATTACAATTTTTACCGTCTACATAACGACGATACAAAGGATGAGTATAACTTGATTATCTTCCTAGTACATACGATTAAAATACTAAATTTTTGGAATATAAGATTCAATAAGAAGCAAAAAATAAATTAATTTTAATTAAAATAACTATTATACTCTATACCTATTATACTGACTAGTGAACACAATACCTACAGACTGGTCGATCAGTATTAACTCGTTTTTTTTGTTGCGGATGCGGATGGCTAAATGGTTAATATACTAACTCTTCCCAACTCTTTTCTATTTTATCTTTTTTATATTTTAATTTACCTGTGTTAAAAAAAATATTTTTGCAATTGTTAAATAATCTATGTACTTAGTTTAAACTATTTAAAAGAACTTTCAAAAGGTTTATATCCTGTTAATATAATTATACCTATTGTAAATTCATATTGTAAACTGTTGGTTCTTTAAAATCAATAAAATAAAAACCTGTTTTTAATTTTTTAGTTAATATAATTTGTATTTTTACATCACATATTTTTTCGTTTATCACTTACAAGGTGAAATGATCCTTCAAGTAAATATTTAAAAATAATAGATTTCTATCTTTAACCTACTTTATGAATAAAAAATAAATATTTTTGTTAGAAAATTGTGATAAAGTACGTACCTACCGTACCTACTATAAAATACCACCAAAGATCAAATTATCAAATTAAAATCCACATTTTTTAAAAAGATACTTAGATTAAAAAAAAACGAGTTGGTTGTGGCCAACGTTATACTCCTCACTACCAAGTCACTCTTACAGAGTATTCAAATTTTGTTTGAAAAAATGGAAGAATACAATTGAAGAAATTGCAGAAAATCAATCCCAGGATTGAAACCAGAGAAGGAGATATTCCCTTGGGGTAGTGAGGAGTTATAAATGTTTTTGTAAAAATAAAACAATCGTATAACTTTAATTTTCACTTTCAATTATTGTACTCATGTAAATCATGCAAGTCTTCACAATATTGCAATTTGTTATCGAGTGCGTATGTGATTAACACTCATATACAAAAATAAAAATATGTTTTCATTATTAGATTAACAGTATCATAAGTTAAATTCATTTTTTAAATAGACAGGTGTTTTGAGATACTAAAAACATGCCACCACATCTTTACAGTAATAATAGGAGATTTTAATGAACCAAATTTATCCTAATTTCACGTGTGTATTTTTAATTTTAAAGGACGACTGTTTCGGCTGGCTGGAACGTTATCAAATGATTAATTGGGTGGAAATACAATCAGTTTGTTTGGTTGAAAATAAAACTAACAACGTCATAAGATGGAGTTTTAAAGTATAAATACCGTCACATTGACAATAATTATAATGCTAATAATAACGAAACATTTATTGAGAATACAATAAATGTTTCGTACATGTACAAATAACAATTTACAAGAGAATAATTTTTTCAAAAAACAATATTTTCTCCTCTCAAAAAGATCAGCTATGCTCAGCTTTGTTTCGTAGAGCCAAGCCTCCTGCAGCTGAATTTCAGCATGATTATCAAAATAAAACATTTAAATAGTAGTTAGGTACACACAAAAAAATGTCTCAAAAATACTTAAACAAAATAACATGTTGAAGCATTAATGAAAATATATACTGTACATTCAATCATATGTATAAATACATACAATTACTTGCACATCGTTATAAAAACAATTAATGCTCAGTGCACTATGACTACGACGCCAGAAGCATTCCTCGATATTAATTCTTAAAAATATTAAACCAATATAAAAACGACAATAGTAAATATCTTTACCGTATCTTTCACAGATTGAATACTGTAATTTATTTATTTTTTGGGGAAGCTACAGCTCATTTACAGTTTAATGATACAATATTATTTTTACAGTGTTAGAGTAAAAAACATTCATATACACACCTTCATACACATACTCATACATACCATCACACACGCACACACATGCATACATATATTTTAATATATATCCTTGTAATAAATATAAACAAGGGTATATATATATATTAAAATCACTGTACTTTTAATGAAGCTTCGTACATTACCGATGCCAATATTTGCTTCCGTTACAAAATGGAGTCAGGCCATATAAAAAAAAAGTAATTAAATAATTAAGCGGAAATCTAAAGAAGTAGAATCTTGTAATTATTATTATTAATTTCTTATATTTAGCTCATTACACGATGTATTTTAATCAATGGGAAGGACGAAAACCATATTGTCTACCCGCCTTCTTCATACATGTACAATTGTAAATACAAACAAACATAATATACGTAAGTGTATAGGTACTTGTTAAACGATTTAATTAAGAAAGATCAAGTAATTATGTTACTGCTAACCTCACATCACACCAGAACAATGAAATAATTATTATTTAATTAAATAAACTCAATATAAAAAAAAAACATTTTAATTTTGCTACCCCGAAACCCTCTCATAAGAATATTGGTTACTGTGTCTTATTTTGTAACTAATGGAATGCTCATAGTGGCTCTGAAATTTTAACACTCTTATGTAGTACGCAATGAAATTTAATTATAAATGAATGTTTTGCTTCCCTTGAACAAATTATATTAAATAAATATTAAGGTTAATTCAGGATGTTCATCTATGTACTCATCTCCCTCTGTGTTTTCTTCCGGGAGCTCAAAGATTTTTTTTATTTTAATACTATCTTGCAAAAGGCGAGTCAATCGCAATATGCCTATTTCTGACAACATGCTAGTTGAAATAAATTTATCCCCTACTAGAAATTGAACACAAGATCCCGGCATGCAAAATAAATGGCTTTTGAACAATGCCACGGCGGCGCGCGGTTAATATCGTACATAATATAGTGCGTTGAAATCTTTTGTATCAAAAGTATAACTTCACAATTTATTATTCCACAATTTAATGTTTTAAAGTTTTTTTTTATCTTTTTGTACAGTACATTAATAAATATATTGCACACTGGCGAGCTTATTGTCATTAGACAATTCCATCCAACCAACCAGATTACAAAGTATGACAACATGATATAAACAGCAAACAGATTGATAGCACAAAACAGAAAAATAAAAATATTTGGTACAGTAGAATAAAAAAAAACTTATTTATGCTTCATCAAATCAGTTAAGTACTTTTTCTTTTTATTTTATTTTCGCAATTTAACACTCGACGAAATCAAATTCAATGATGTATGAGTTTTAGGTATATACAATTACAATTCCTATTTTGTTTACATGCATGCCTGTAGCCTTAATCTTGAAACTCGAATCCGATCCCGATTTCAAATTTTCATTTAAAACTTACCTATCTGTCGCCTGCGTACATTCAAATGAACGACTATTATTATTAAAACATATCTACCTACCTTCCGCATTTATTCTCCGTTACAAAGGTAGGTTCTTAGCGAATCGGATCATATTGGGATCGGATTTGCAGTGGAGAGTATATAAGGCCGCTGGAATGAAAGCGCCTCTCTCTTCAGTGAAGTATTTCCGCGTGTCTTGCATTCATTTAACTTCCCGTTTTCCCTAAATTGTCTTCTTGATTATGTAAATGATCAAATTGATTTTTAGTTTTTTCTTCAAATAAATATAAAATCATCTTAACACAATAATCAGCCCTACCGACGAATACTTGGCATATCTTGGAAAGACCATATAACAAATGATGAGGTTTTCATCATTTGTGAAGAAACCAGACACATGCAGGCATAAAATAAGGGATAGAAAATCAAACAGCGGAACTACCACGGCGAATAGGCAGTAGCGGAATTTCTTATAGAAGCCGAAAATCTTCACTTGTCTATGAATATTATGTTAATAAATTCAAGACCGAATATTTTTTGTCTGTTTTATTGATACCATACTATTGAAAATTGAACCGTAATTAGACACGACGCTTGACAGGGCCACAAATTTAAGTATATTTTGGCATGTGATTTTAAAATATTTTCATGGCCAGTCGAATGAACAACGATGCTAAAAAAACGATAAATTTTCGACATTTCCTAATTTTCTTTCAGGGTTTGCCAAGTCCGAAGGTTCAAGGTACGCCCCTGCGAATAGGTCCAAGTTGGACTGCTTTCAACTAATTAAAGTATATCCTTGGAAATATGAAGTTGCCTTTGAACTTGAAAGCTAAAGTTTACGACTCGTGTGTCTTGCCAGTGATGACATACGGTCTAGAAACAATGTCCCTCACTGCCAAAAAATATACAAAATAAAATGCGTTCAGCGAGCAATGGAACGGCAAATGTTGTGGTCAGTCTCCAAGATCCAATCAAAAACGAAGAGATTAGACGTCGAAGAAAGGTTGCCGACATTGCAGAGAGAACAGCAAGACTGAAATGGAAGTAGTCGGGACACGTGGCGAGGCAAGACAGTGTCAGATGATCGCCTATAATCCTGAAGTGGAGGCCCTGGACAAACAAAAGAGGCGTAGGAAGACCATTTAAAAGATGGGCAGATGATAAGACATGTGTTGCGAGACAAGGATCTTTTACAATCTTGAATAGAATGATAGAGGGAACGGCTAGCAGAGAGTGTCCCCGCCAGGAGTATCTAGAACAGGTGTGTGAGGACATGGAGCATGCCTCCTTCACCAGAGTTGAAGAGTGTCGCTGAATTCCGAGCGAAGTGGAGCGAAGAGATGCATCGCTTTGCTGACAACCAATCCTCAAGATTAAAACCAAAGAGAGAGAATCAGGTCTTTAAAATTTTGACTAAGTTCAAAATCAATTTTTCTATCCTGTAAAGTTGTATCTCGCACAAAAGTCAATGCCACATATGGAGCTAACTATTAAAAGTTTACCTATTCATAAATAGCAACTATGTATTACTAGATACAACTAAATTTATATTCAACTCCTAGATGATTGATGTAATCAATAGGTTAAAAATGAAGTAATTAAGTGACTGAACCATAGTAAGATATCGATAATTATAATTTAAATATACATACATATTTCAACTGCCCGAATAAATCGGTGCTGTTGTAGGCTGATATCTTGGGCATATGGGTACCGGCATTTTTTTCAAACAGAATAATTAAGTCCTAACCTGACTTCGAGTCTGATGGTAACAAATTACCTCTTCTAGCCCAATTAGAATTAAATAAATTGATTGTGGCATAGTTATTTGTCATCCAACCAGAAAATAACCATCGATTAAATATGGGTACATGTACATAATAATTCTTATGAATATAAAAATTAACCCTCTGTTTCTTCACAAATTTACATACGAGTAGATCTAATTGGTCAAAAATCATTAAGACTTAAGTGACATTCTGGTCGAAAGTGATTAATTTATATATTTTTCTCTCTTTGTGATTGGGTGATCGTTTTGTCGCTTGATTCATAGCACACACAAAGGATTCAAAAACAGAAGTTAAAATAATGGATAGTTAAAAATAATTTTAATATCAAATCACCATATTTTTATTGTACAAGTTTAATTCGAATAAATATAAGTGAAATTCATTAAAATATGTCAAAAAAAAAATTAAGAGACTTTCAATTTTTTTTTTTTAAATTAACGAACAAATATGCTAAATTATTTTTCCACAAAATTCGATTATAATTACCGAACATTTTTGTATAAATTTAAACAAAAATTATCCACACTACAACATTAACAGCGTTGCCAATTGCAATTACCCATTTCAGACCTTGATGATGATAATGCAGAGTCAATTCGGCAAAAACATTTGGTCATTGTAATCAAATTTTGTAAAGAATTACTTTATTATGGCCCGGTTTTACAGTCGGACCTCAACTCATTGAGTTTGTTAAACTCAAGATTAATGTTAAGGGGAGATTGAATCCATTCCCATATTACAGTGCAATATGACATGTCAGTTACTAAATCTTCAATTATAGACATATTTTATTTTTTCTGTGGTTATTGCCTGTCAAATTTTAAATAATCTCAAATAATACGAACTACAAAACGGGACGCTATGACTTGAAATACTATTGTTTTACTATCCAACATGGTAAATTTATTTTTTTTCACCAAAATAATGCTTTTAAATGCCCATGTTCGTTTCAAAATGGCTGTCAGTTTATTTTGTCGTGTGGCGCCACCGTCGATACAACTAACGCCTCTAGTGATAGAACACTGAAACTACACTCGTTGCCTAGCAACGAGTCAAGAAATGACAGTTGACTCACCGTTTAGTACTTAATCCGCCAGAAACGTTGAGTTAAATATTTGTCGTTTTAGGCTGGGTTGTTTCAACAAAAGTATTGGTAAAATTATAGTTAAAATACTTTGATTTCATAAAATTGTTCAAAATTGCGTCGTTTTGCGGCATTAGATTCCAATGAAACAACCAAAAGTTTTGAACAATTTTATGAAATCAAAGTATCTTAACTATACTTTTACTTTAATCTTTGTTCGAGAAACACGACCTTAGTGACGTATTTGAGGGAAGATTATGCCTAAACGGACACTGTAATACGCTATATTTTTGTAAAACTTGAGTTTAGCTCTTAAACTGAGACTGTACATAATACCGGCCCTATATTTGTTCATTAATTTAAAAATGGATTTCCACTCTGTTAACACAAAGACTTTAAAAAAATTAATAAAAATTTAAAAAATATCTACGTTAAATTGGAACTAACTTAATTTCAATATGAAAATATATGTATTATATGTAATTATAAGCTCATTGCAATACCCCCTTAAAACCTTCACTTCCTTTTAGCTTATATGTATGTTACATCTTCTGTCTTTATATTCCTTACATTTATTTTTCCGCATAATAATTTATTTTACTACGTATCAATCTATAATGCAATTGCCTCAACACTTAAAAATAATTTAATAAATACATTGGCAGAAATCATCTTGATGATTCGGTAGAATGCCATGATATAAGCTAAATAATAATAAGAAGTTGAGAACGCTGGTCTCAATTTGCGAAAGAGTTATAAAAATGAAGTATCGATAAATTAACAATTGTTAGATACAGATATCAAACCGCCACAGTAGCATTCTATATAAACTTCAATTGATTTCGATAGTAGATAGGAACAAGACCAATATTGGCGGTAGTTTCCTCTCAAACCAGTTTTGCTCCTAGACCTTTGAACGTGATATTAATTAATCTGGATCATTTCGGTGATAAAACAAAACTTATCTCTATTGAACATCGTTGAGTAAATAGCTGAACAGCAATAGAAAAAAAGAATTTATTGTTCCATTCCTAATTTACCAGGACAAGGTCTATTCCAACAACTGTCGATTTGCTCAAGAAACTTTTGTTTTTATAACATATCTCTCTCCTCTCCTGTGTTCTGCATCCACTGAAAGAAGCTATGCTCATCTTATAAGTTTATCTTCATAGCAAGCATTGATGTATGTATGTATGTTTTATTTAGATGTAAAAAAATAAAAACATTTTCTTACATCTGATATAAACAAAAGAATGTAAACAATGTTGGAAATAAAAAAATACATAGTATGACTTATAAAAAACACAAGAAAATATTACAATATCCATACACAGAAAACACAGGATGCACACAATATCTTAAAATATTTTTTCTTTGTGTATTCAATACCTAGACGATGAAAAGCGGCAAGACCTGATGCTTTCTACACACATTCTGGTAAATCATTATGCAATTGAAAACCTTTGCAATACACATTATTTTTTGTACCAGCGAGGTTAGTCTGAGGCAGGATAAAGTTCCGCCGACTTCTCGCCGGTTAAGTGTGAACTTCAAAATCATAAAGAACATTTTTTTGCAAACATAAATATATATATTTATTATATTACAGGGGGGCGAGTCTGTTCAACCGGCGGAATCAAAACCATCCATGTTTACCCATATCATGGATATAATTATTTTATGGAGTTCTACAATATCTTAAGATATCATACAGCTCTATAGGATAATTATATCCATGATATGGGTAAACATGGATAGTTTTGATTACGCCTGTTGACCAGACTTGCCCTCCTGATTTGTTTCTATGTCCAAAGCCCTTGTATAATGTTACATATATTAGACTAAATTATATTTTCTTTAAATATGAAAATCACCGTTACCAATGGGGCTACAGTCCTTCGTGAACCTTGGCCTCCTCAAAACTTTCCACCATTTCACTCGCTTCATCACCCGTACCTTCCAATAAGTTACACTGATTGCTTTCAGGGGGGCAAGTCTGGTTCGACCGGCGAAATCGAAACCCTAGTGATTACCCATATCAATGGATATAATTATCGTATGGAGTTCTATGACATCTAAATATATTGTAGAACTCCATATATAATAATTATATCCATGATATGGGTAATCACGAGGGTTTTGATTTCGCTGATTGAACCAGACTTGCCCCCCTGGTCTCTTTCTACACCATCCATCCATCTTAATTTAGGTCTTTCCACGTTTCGCCTCCAATCTGGTTGTGTGTTGTGAATCTTCTTCGGGACTCAATTCTCCTCCATGCGCTGGAGATACCCCAACCATCTAAGACAGCGGTCGGGGAACTTTTTTAACCATTACCCCAAAATATTTTTGCGTAAGTCGATATAACCCCTTCCCCCCATTTTGAAAAGAAGACAATCAATGTATATTTAAAATTACTTCTCACGCACACAACTGAATTAATTAAGTTTGTAAAAATACTAACACGTTTATGAAATAGCAAACTAGAAAAATTTCCTTATTTCCCTAAAAAAACATTTTTATCCTATTTTGGGTAATTTACCCCGGTTCCCCGACCGCTGATCTAAGGTGATATTTTTTATGTAGGTACTTTATATAATTTTTTTATGAAGCCTCATTGTACATACGTTCCAGCTCATTTGTTATGCCTCATCCAAGTCGATTTGTTGAAGAGAATTTATTTCCCGACATAGATCGACAAAGTTTCAAGCCAAGTATATATATATATATATATATATATATATATATATATATATATATATATATATATATATATATATATATATATATATATATATATATATATATATATATATATATATATATATATATATATATATATATATATATATATATATATATATATATATATATATATATATATATATATATATATATATATAAGATCCGTGATATTTTGACGTCCAGGTCTACATTTTTCTTGGTTTTCAAATTAGAATTCCTTAATTCACCAACTTCGAGGCTTCGTGGCAAATATGTTAAACGTATTGACTAACTCATAATTCAGGGTAGAACATTTCGTCTACGCTTGTGTTTGTGTTTGTACCCCCTTATAACTTTTGACCCGCTTGATACACTAAGCCCATAATTTTGTAAGATATAGAAAATTTAAGGCTTACAAAACAGACTTTTTACTCAGAATTTTTGTTTGAGTCGGGGGATATCAACTTTTGAATTATTATTTTATTTTTCGATATATCTCAAAAACCATAAGAGCTAGAACGCTGATAATTTTCATAAATATAAACAATTATAATATCTCAAACTTATATTATTAAAAAAGTTCCAGGATTTTTAAAACTTTATTTTAAGAAAAACATATTTTTTGTGATTAATTTGTATTTTTAGCTGCCCATATTTCCAAATTTGTTAAAAATATTGCAAAATGCTTAAACATTCCTACTAAATAATTTAATCTTCTGTACAATAGTAGTATAATATCTAAAACTTTGTTAACAATTTTTATTAAATAATAATGTAATGACGAGATTGTTTCAAACAATTTGTGTGGCATTATACACAATATTTACGAGGACTCTCAATAGTTCGATACTTTACATACATACGTACCATCAAGCTGTTCATATATTATTAGGGGAAGGAAAGAAGGACTGACCTCCACACAGAATATAAAATATCTAAAAATATTCAAAAATCTGGATTTAAAGGTATATTGTTTGGAACGTATTCAGAGCTGATACGGTCCGTACCAAACAACTTATGCGCACCAGTGAAATGAAAATACTGCGATGCATAGCGGGCAAAAGTCTTCGTGATAGAGTCAGGAATACAGAGATCCGAAGAATTTGCGAAGCTGAGGACATCGTAAGATGGGGGCGCTAAAGAAGAAGGTACTGGAACAAACACGTCAGCCGCATGTCCGAAGATAGAATCCCAAAGATAGCCCGAGACAACGTACCGGAGGGGTCTAGACCACGAGGACGCCCACCAAAAAGATGGCGAGATAGTTGGCAGTCCACATCACAGGAGGCTGAAAATGCAACATTAAACAGGCCCTAGGCCTAATGAAAGAAGAAGAAGAAGTATTCAAGTATATAAATTATCGGTATTATTAATTGGATTTCATGTGAAACCTGCAACTAGTAAACATAAGAATATGTAGACCTTAATATTAAAACATGTTGAAGGTGGTGCCTAAATATTCTAGTATACAAGTCTTCAAGAATACAAATACAAGTGATAATCAAATTTATAAACAATGTTTTCAATAGAGGTTTCATGTTCACTGTACATTACCTATTAGAGAAACGGGGTGTAAATTGCTGAAGAAAACTTCAAAATTCATGTTTTATTTAATATGTTTAAGAAATCTGTGATGAGATTTGAACAAAACTAAATTGATGCTGTCTGTTATTGGGGCAAAAGTGGGAGGGATCGTTTCCTGTTCTAATAAAGAAAGGCTCTAGGATTTAATTTTGAAATGAAAAGAGGCGTGTTTCGAAATCAACCCGAGCACCAACTTCTCACATTCATTCACTTTTGGGCGCAATCTGATTGCATCAACTGATATTAATTTCATTTAAAATATCGAGGCAGATTGGATTCATAGAAAACGATACGTGTTTGCGGACTAAACGTAATATCCATTTTTTATAGCCACAAAATACGGAAGATGGCAAATTTTTATCCCAACTTCATCACAAAAAAAATTTTGAACCATTAAAAAAACAATGTTACCTACATACTATTATCTTTATAGGTATATAATATAATTCTTCTGTACGTGTGTATGTCACTGAACTCCTCCTATACGACTGGACCGATATTGATGATTTTTTTATGTGTATTTGAGTGGGTCCGTGGATGGTTTAGAGTTATAAAATCAAAAATTGTATCAGTGGAAATACAAAATATAAAAAAAAACATGAGTAAATAAATGTACGCCTTGTATTAGGCAAACATTGTAACTTTTTAGATAAACAATAAAATGCGAAATTAATTGAAATAAATTTCTCCTCTGCTGGGGATCGAACCCAGGACGCCCGCACAGAAACCAAACGGCTTACCAACTGTGATTTTTTTATTATCATTTACTGGTGTCCCGTAAGAGCCGAGTAATCGAAAATACAACAGACAAAATAACATCTCACATAGTTCACAACCCATTCTGAATGTTGCTTTTTTAGGGAGACTGATTTGTGGGTATACACGCAGGTAACGTGCATCCTTTTGTAATGCACACCCGCACATCTGTCGCTGATCTCCCACATATTGGAATATGCCGTGTTGGTGTGTGGTTATTTTCATGTTTGCTGAACCAGGTAATAGCAGGCAAGCCAACGTTCGGGCAGGTCAACGTCTGTCGGGTCCGCTTATGAAGGCAGAGAGTAGTGAATTATGTTAGGATAAGTAGAGGTATATGAGCAAATTGTATTCTGCCATTACTTTTCAGTTAGTAGGTATGTATATTACCAGTTTCAAGTTGTGATATATTGTGTTCTATGTCAGGTAACAATCCATTGTAAAGTCTAGGAGCAAGGAAGAGGTTATGTCGCTGGACAAAAGTCGTCCTTAGTTATTCCAACTGATTTTCATTTTCTTTCTTATTTTCGGTTTCATGTATAGTATCTAGTGATTTCATTTTGTTTATCAATTTATTATTATCATTTTATTATTTTATTTTGTTTGGTGAATCCATTTAACTGTTTCTTTATTTTGTAGATCATAAGTTAATAGCAAAATAAATCAAAAAGATTAATGTTTCACAGAATGTAAAATCATGTTTGATTTATACCAGTTAGTTCTACAGGCAATATAATAGGTACAAAACAATAAGACAAATAAATTTTAAAACCATGTAAAATCGATCAAAATACCATTAGATATGGTTGTAAAAGTAATTGCTACTGTATGTAAATGGATATATTATATGTAAGATAAAGCAGTAGTCATTACCTTCAAGTGATCATTACCCTTTGAACGATTCAACATTTTCTTAGTGAGCGATAATCATACGATGAGTGAAATAATGTTTTGCATCAATATGTATTTCAACAACCTCATCTTGCAATTTGTGTAATCTATCCATATACCAGAAGTATCTAGGTACTATACCTATATATGTACATAATACTTCATGTAAAGCTAATTACAATCTCTCGACGTAAATTACACATTGGACTATTGTTGATAACTACCATACCATCGGTTCCCAACCAATGGTTCGCATACCATAGTAGTGTTTTTTTTACTTATTTGCGAGCAACTCACAGACGTAAGAACTATGTCAAATATCAATTCAACACCCTCCCAATAACAATCTGATACATTCTGAATACTAGCGGTTTTTTTTTTACTTTTATACAGCGTTTCTTCTGTAAAACTCAAAATTCTATAGGTAAGTAGTAAAAAAATAAAAATTAATTAAAAACAAGACGAAATGGTCATCCTAATAAATACGAGTATAAAAGAATTGGTAAAACTCTCAATGTGTTAATATTTTTTACCTATATATTTATCTATTTTATTTTATTTTGATCATTTCGCACACATCATAAGTGCATAATGGCGGTCTTATGGCCATATGGCAATATCTTCCAACCGACCATTATCCATTTGGTGAGGTTAATTGTGTGTATGATTTGTACCAGTTTATATGAAACGAAATATCAAAAAAACAATAAAAATAATAAAAAGAAGGAAGGGAGAGGAGAGATGGGGACAAGGATATGATAAGGAGATTAATGTTATGTGTAAGGAAATGATGTTTCAGATTTCTTTTGAAAACGGAAAGTGTTAATTAAACTGTTGCGATGGGCAAAGTCGGCAAAGTCCAAAGTGGGGCTGCTTGTACGAAGAAAGATGTGGTGAAAAAGAAAGTATTGTGTACTGGGATACTGAACGTTCTTTCTGTATTTGAACGAAGAGGCAACCAGTGTTCTGAGAGGATATGAAATTGATTTCGTAGATAAACTGGAGCACTGGGGTTGGTTAAGACCTTAGAAGTGTGGGGGTAAGTATTTATGATGCTTATCGACTCACAAATCCAGTTAGAAACTGGAAACACTCTTATAAATTGTGTCTGCACCGGAAATCGAATTCAGGATTTTTCGCTCAGGAGTCAGATATATGACTAACTGGCGGACATGTAGGAATAAGCAATTTACGAATAAAAAAAATATGTGAAATCTATAAACTTAATCTTAATTGATCATAGTCGATGATCGAAAATCTGGCAATCGATATCTTTTTCTTCTGATCCGGCATAGATTTCGCAGTAAGCTTCATCTTTTTATTAGCATCTGAAATAAATAAATAAATTAATTACACGTGCATATATTTCAGTAAATACAAACATTTTTAAGAGCCCATTATAATATAAACTATCCTATATAAACTATCCATTATAATATGATACAGAATGGTATACCGAATGGTACACTAGACAAAAAAAGGTTAGGAATCTTTGTACTATACATAAGACTCTCAGGTTTTTCTTTGTTAATTTGTAATAAGGTAATGAAGTCTGCCTGTACATCATTTAATTCAGTGTTTAACAACGATGTTACCAAAGATAATGTTGCCATTATAATATAATCACAAAATACGAATTAATTAAACTATGTTTGTAGATATTATAAGATATGTATAAAAATAATGATCTATGTTTTTGTCTAGTACCTCAGACCCAGTATGTTCTCATTCCAACTAGATTCGACTTGGATTAGATTTGAGGGTTAAATGCTTATTCAAAATATTCCTACTGGTAAATTAGATAATTAAGACCCGAATGCCCTGTCCTAGGTACCTAAATACTAACTACTAACCTCACTGGAGTACTTAGTATTCTTAAGTTAGCAATTGCGTTACAGAGACATCCCTAACTAAATACTAAATACTACGCCAAACTTAAGGTCGATGGCGTAGAATTTCACATTATTGTGTATGAAGAAAAGAGATAGATAGCTTTCTATGGGCTTAGACAGCCATCTATCTCTTTTCTAACGTTGGACGTATAAAATGTTTCTTTGCTATAACAACACAAACATATATAACCAACTTCACATTTCACACTGACAGCTCGATGTCACGATTTTTTTGAAATTCCCCCGAATTTTCGGCATCTCGTATGGATCGCTGAATACTCTGTTTGGTATTTGATTTGACAAAATTCTAAATACAAATTCAACGAAGCCGATAAAATCATCATCCACCGAAAAAATCTCGTATTTTAGTATTAAACCACTCGTAAGGTTCCTCGCTATCAACCTTACACAATTCGCAAATGTTAGTTTACGCCGATGCGAATGCGCTAAGTATTTAGATATGTCTCTGCAATGAAATTCTCATAGAAAAACGTCGTAACATCCTTCAGTTAGGAAACCACGTGATCTCCTAACTTAAGTGTGCGACTGTGCAATGAAAACATGGTTAGTATTTAGAATTTAGTATTTAGGTAGGACTCTGCATTCAGACTTATGTGTTTTTTTTTGTATAAAGCAATATTTAGCCTACAAAACTATGTATTTGTTATTCAATATCCTTTATCCAGCAGTCGGTAAAACATGGTTAAGTAGAAGTTGTTATTTGAATATGTGAATACGCTCGTGTTCATAATCTGAATGCTCTCGTGTATCAAGTATTTGTATCATTCTCATGTAATACTGATATCTGAATTATAAACACTATAATCTAGTTTACAGCACAATACAATATGTTACCAATATAAAATATTATTACATAATGACATTTTTTCAAACTACCTAGTGGTAAAAACCCATATAAGTAAGTATAGCGTGAGAAATGTTTTAAAAAATAGTTTAACATTGGCTGGGAATCGAATAGAGCACGCCGAAAAAGATAACAAACAACTTTCCAGTATGCCATAATGGTTTAAAATGTATGTATGTATGTCTAATAAACATCATTCAATCTAACTAAAATTCAGTGTTAAAGGAAGTCAAATTTTCTTGTTCTTAATATTAGTATCCAATTTGATTTCTAATAACTATCATTACAAAACATCTAGTAACCATATTATATTCTAATTGGAATCCAATGTTTATTGGATGATAATAATAATAGAAATATGTACTGAAAACTGTATTTTTTGTATAACTTATATCACTATACATATTTCTACATATTACCTACTTTAATATTATTGTCATCACGCTGTGTTGCTTATGGTGTAAGCTGAAACTTAACGCATACGTTACTATCCAGTCAGAAACAATCGTTTATTGTACCTACATCGTTCTTGTATTTTATTGCAAATAATCTATTTATAATTTTAAAAAATCAGATTAAAATTTAAATGGTGTCTGAGTGTAACATTTTATAAGGGTGTCTTTATTTTTTGTCTCGATAATAATTCAATACTTTTTGATACCTATAAAAACAGATTACTGAGCTTTGGTATAAAAATATACCTACTTACATTATATTAAGTTAGTGTGTATAGCTGGGCACCAGCTTAGAAAAGTGCTTCCACTTTTTCTATTAGGTATTGTAAAATACAATAGGCTACATTAATATCTCACGTAGTGCATCAATAAATAAATAAATAAATGAGGTTCACCAACCATTCTGAATGTTGTACCTGTTTAGTTGAGACGAGACCGGTGTGTAAGTATACTCGCATGTGTTCTGCTCCATTTTTATATGGTGATGCACAACCGCACATCTGTCGCTGGTTTCCCCATACTGTGGAATTTGCCGTGATCTGATATACTTTTTTTAAAATGAAGCTTTTGTGTAATAGTGGGGCATTGCAGTTACGAATATTATTTGTCAATAGTATGAATAAATAAATAATTAAATAAATAAACAAATAAATAAATAGGTATAATTTTATACTATAACTTTTGAATAAACATGAACTGACTCGTTTTCAAAATACACCAGTGAATGAAATAAAATAATATGTGTTCATTTTTGATATAGGGTTTATCAAACAAAATAAAATTAAAAAAATCAGGTTTTAAAATATTACGCAACACCCCAAATACTGTAAAATACAGGTACTGCCTGCATTCCCCTAAATCTCTGCACAGCACGTGTAGGTATAACTTGTTCAGAGGTAAAATGCACATTGGTTCATCTTCGTATCAATTATGTTATAAATTACACCCTCAACACAAATCAAGTCAACGTTCAATATAAATTATTATTTATATATTTTTTTAATACAAATTGATTTTGGTTTTTTGTCAATATCGCTACGTTTATTTTGATAAAAAAATTGGAATATATTGTATGTATAAAAAAATTGGAATATATTGGAATATATATAACATATAACTATCTCAAAGATAGGATACAAACCGTAAGAATAAGTTTATCTATAAGTGATCACCTTTCTTCCAAGTTTGGTATCCCACAGGGCACGGTCCTTGGACCAATATTACCTATTTATTTTATATATATGTAAACGATATTTTTGAACAATGCAATAATAGTACAGTTATTTCATATGCAGATGACACTGTTGTTCTGTGCGAAGCTTCTACAATGCAGGAGGCGACGAATAGAGCTTCGGAGAATCTCACAAAGTTGAAGAACTGGTTTGATAATAATTTATTATCATTAAATACAGAAAAAAACATACTTCATTCCATTCACACTAAACAATAGACAATCCGATACCGACATTAAATTATCATTTTACGAAGACTTCAATAAGACCCGATTAATGGAAATACATAAGACTAATGAAATAAAGTATTTAGGTATAAAAATAGATAGAAACCTTATGTAAGTTTAAAACCCAAATAAAAAATATAGTAAACCGTTTGAGAAAATCCATTTATATATTCAGGAATCTCAAAAATATATTATGTAAAAATATTTATAAATTGTATATTTTGCTTTTGTGCACTCTGTCCTTATGTATGGTGTTTCGGGATGGGGTGGTAAATATAGGACGAATTTTTTGCCTGTTGAAGTTACGCAAAGACTGATTGTAAAGATTATTCTAGGCAAACCAATAGATCACCCGACGCAACAGATCTATGTCGACTTCTCGGTCCCAACACTAAAACAGATAATAGACACGATTGCAACTATATAATATATGCTCACAGACAGAACCATCCTGAAATTTTTTCTAGTGAAATTTTTTCTAGTGGAACAGCAACGACTAGAGCAAAGTTCAAAATCATCATACCAAAGAAAAATATAACTGCAGCACAGAAATTACTGTCATATAGGGGAATATTATTTTACAATGAGCTGCCCACTTCCATTTGAGAAATAAAAGATCTAAATAAATTAAAAATAGCATTAAAAGGGCATATTTTTGGCAATACATAATCCTATATGTTGAATTTTTCTTTCTGTATGTAATTACGATACTCCTCTCTCGAAAACGAGTTCTTAATATTGTGTAATACTCTTTTAAAAAAAAATATTGGAAGTATTGGATTTAAATTCTTTGGCCTATTATTACAACATATTTTTTTTTATTTTTCATAAATCATTAATAACTTGTTTTTGAATAAGAGCAATTTAAATCTTTTCAGGTATTTTGTAGTAAAATATAAGAGTGTACATTATTTTTTTAAATTAAATATATCGCCATTCTACATTATATATGAATTTTTAATCAAACGTTAACCAAATTATGGGTTGGTACCAGTAGCGGAATTGCTTATAGAATCCGACAATCTTGGTTTGTCTATGATTATTATGTAATGAAGTTTAAGAACTAATATTGATTTATTTGTTTTATTGCAACCATACTACAAAAATTAAACCGTTTCTTGTGATGCTTTACAGGACCACATTTGTCAATATTATTTTGGAATGATATTTTAAAAATATTTTTCATGGACACTAAAATGAACAGCGATACTGAAAAAAACATTAAATTTTCTACATTTTCCAATTTTCTTCCAGGGTTTGACTAGTTCGTTGGTTCTAGTCTCGCCCCTGGTTAGTGCATTTAAAAAATATTTTCAATAAATTAATAATGAATGTAAATGCATGAACGAATGTAAAGGAAAACATGAATGTTTGCAAGGATAGATAATAATTATAATATTAAGAAAATTTATATAGCGCCGTTTACTAACAGCTGTGGTCACCTCAAGCGCTCTGACCTGTGAATGGCGCTCGGTTCTCTCTACCTATCTTAATAACAGGGACATGGCTTATGGTATGTTTCTTAGTGACGGAATACATTTGTTTTTTTTTATTAATATTAAATAGATATAAAATTTGCCGCCCTTTATTTATTTCACTATAAATTATTATAAGAAAAAAAAACATAAAAAGAAATATCAGATAATAAAATTAAATATTAAATGTTTTCTTGCCTTGATTTACGTCCCGCAGGATATGTTAGAAAGGGACAGTGAATCGTCCCACCGATTGCCGACGAACCGGTTGCAATGAAAGGACCTATACAAAGGACATGTGTTTGTACGAGATGGAATATTATTATTACGAATAGAGCGCGGTTCGCGCATGTGTGGGTATGGACGCCGTACAACACACGTGCGAGACACGCGCCAGCTTCTTTTCGCGGCCACTAGGCGGCGCTAGCTACCGGTGTATGAAGAAGAAAAGGCCACAGGTAATGTTTTCGTGTTGAGGTAGGTAATAGAGAATAGAAAACATATAACAATATATTCCAAAATAAAATAGGTACCTAGGTAAGTATGTACATTTATTTAAAGATAAGATTTCCTCTCAAAAAAAAAGAAATCGTCTTAATAATTCTACATCAATTTAAAACATTTATTATTTGATTTAAAAATTAAAAAAATATAGGATTACATATTTGATCATATTATATTGAATATTTTATTTTTCTTTACTTATAGTTTTGTTTTCTCATTTGATATATTTATTATATTCGTGTAAAAAAATTAACAAATGCGCCACTAGGCGATCTCTTTCATTCAGCTATTTAGATAATAGCAAGAAAAAATACTTTTTTTTTCTAGTATAAAAATACAAACATAAAAATATATTATCATTTTTTTCTGTACACATTTTTCTATTACTTCGTTTGTCTGTCAGTCTGTACAGGAATTTTCAAACTTATTTTACTAACTAATAAACTAATACTAATTTCACTAATAACTTTTTAAGTAATTAGTTTTCAGATAACTAATTTTTTTTTAAGATCTCGACCAGTTAGAGATCTGAAACTTTCGGGAAAAAGCGGGATATCTAATGTATATGACAACATATTTCATCGAATGCAGGATGAAACTTTATCTGTTACAGAAACATATTATATTATGATGTTATATTTTTCATATTGGGACCGATGCGTATGGCCTATCAGAAGAAACTTGGCTGATAAACTATTATATTAGATGTAATACTGAAATTTATACGCTTTATAACGATTGACCAGTTATATAGGAATTGCCCTAAACAAAGACATACGTTTTCGTCTGAGCTTTAATATAATTTTAATTTTATTCGGTTAGATCCAACAATAATATTTTACTGTTTTTTTTTAATGTTTTTTTTTTAATAACTCTTGAAACCATAAAAATCAACTAATTTAATGTAGATATGATAGTGAATAATTGATTAGGTACAAATTTATCATGTGAAGAAAATTATGAAAAGAGTTTCATTTTTTATCTACTTGTTTTTTTATGTAGGTATGATTGATATTTAGCACTCACTATTTAAAGTATTTCAAAAAGCTTTAGCCCCGATGCAGGTTTTTTAGCTGGGTAAGACTTGTAAAATTTAATTGAATATATGTATATGTAGGTACATAAATACAGTTAATTAAAATAAGCTAAAAGTCTGAATTATTTAATAAATATAGTGTGAGAATAAAAATATACGAGATAAAAGTTTAATATTTGTAAATCAGATATATTAAACATTTGTGCTACCGGATCTATTACACTGGCCAACAATATTCAACTTTTATTTTGTAACTTCTATGATAATATCTGATCTCCATGCATTTAGTCCTGCTGAATTCAAAGGCGTAAAAAGTGTAGCACTTCAGGTTTTGAATATAAACATGTTATACTATTTTCAAAGCTGTCGTTGCAGTTATAGAACTATTTTTATTTACTAATTTTGTTTTTTTTGCATTGGCAGCACAATAATATTAAAGAGTAAAAACTTATCTAAACCTTTTTATTTCTCTAAACTAAAACTTGTCTATGTAGATATCAACCATTATTACATTTACAACGATCAGGTTCCATACAAACAACAATGTGACAATAACATTTTTAAACTTGACGTGATATAGCTTTGTCACCATAGAGACTATGAATAAGTACTTACGATAAACTAAGTACAAATCAGTTATCAAAATCCAAGTTCAAAATCATTTCGATCAGTTTTATTTTTAAATCAAATTACAATTTGAATTATCTCGTACAAACGCCCTAGTATATACTAAATTGAGGACGCTGAAGAAATAAGTATATATTGTTTTAAAAAATAGTATGTTATTGCAATTTAATTATAAGTTGATACATCAGTACACTTATTCGATTTTACTCAATCATAATAATATGAATCATTGTAAAAAAATAAGTACCAATATATATACACAGTGATATATTTTTTAAATTAATGATTCTAACCCTAGTTTTCTATTTTTCTTTTACAGAGAACTTTCAAGTTGAAACTAGTTTAAATAAAGGCATGCAATCTTTATTGAGTTTACGGTCTTTTTCTTCAATATAAAAATAAATAATGACTTGTATATTATACTCTTTATTTACCCATATGTTATGTAGTTATAATTTTTGTAATACTTTAAAAGCTGTTGTTTTATCCCTAATAAATAAAAATAAATTCCATTATTATTTATTCATTAATAGGTTACTTTAATTTACATTATTTTTTATGAAAAAAAGAAGATAGTTCTTCATCATCATTGACGCTTCTGCCCTGTGTGGGCCCTGGCATCCTCCAGAATCCTTCTCAAGCCGTTCCTGCCTTCCGCATTCTCCTCCAGTTTGCTATATATACCAATATATATAATGTAATAGCTAAGTAAAAATCAAAGACATACATAATTGAAAGTTATGTATCTATTTCATTGCTTGCTTTGCGAGTTGTAACAAATTTACAATTTTTATCTCGACCTATCTAAAATTAATATTTTAAACGTACCTACCTTCCAAACAATTAATTGTTTAATTTGATTGATACATGCATGAATATATTTATATGTATGCATGTAGTTAGTGTACCAACAGGAAGGTGAATTATTAATGGTTTCAATATGTAAAGAGTAGTTTGTAATGAAAAACGATAAAAAAATACATAAATCTTGCATCGCGGAATAAAAACCGCAGCTCATAACAGTTATTATAACATTACAAAAACATAAATCAAGATGGTTGCCGTCAATATATTATAGTATTTTAATTAAGGTGATTTTTTTTTCAGGGCTGAAATGAAATCAGGACGTACGTTGTGCCTGTATAATTTGGCGGCGGTGTGCGGTAAATAAAAATTCAACAATGTCACGAAATGACCACGCGTGCTATGAAAATAATATCAGGGGGACCTGCCTGTTATAATTGCACCCCGAGCACTCGCACTGGCTATACACAGAGGCAACAAGTTAAGGATTCAACAATATACATACAGGGCCGCGCAGGAGTAGGGTGGCAGACTGGGACGAGGATCGGGGAGAGGTGGAGAGGCAGGGGAGCGAAGGGAATCTGGCACGTCCGCGGCACGCGCACTCACTACTTAGCACAACGCATACACCTAACAACATCCACTACCGTAGTAGCGTTCGACCGGTGTGCACGTGTCCTAAAAGCTAACTCGAAAGCTCATCATCGTACGAAGCTTTCACGAGTGTTTACGAACTGTGATCTTTCACTTTTTATTTTTAAACTGTGATTTCGATAGACAATCAAACTTTTATTTTCGACTGTGTGTTAAGTTATATAATTATATTTTTTTTTAATTGACAATTTGTGAAATTTATTTTATAAACATTTTCGACAATGCCGATGGCCGCCGTACAAACTATTCAAACTTTGACATTGGGTCAGGGAAAAATGAGGGGGAGCGAACACCTGATTCAGACACCCTCTCTGATGAGGAGGATCGCTCCGGCACCTGACAGGGCGTCGGTCCTGGTCTCGCCTCAAGACTCCCTCCGCTGCAAGAAGAAAATAAACTTCACGCACATCCCGTACACAGGACCCGGTCCCCAGCCCGCTTCGGTGGCCAGGAGGAACGCCAGGGAAAGAAACAGGGTCAAGCAGGTCAACAACGGATTCGCCACTCTCAGACAGCACATTCCGTCTTCGGTCGCAGCGGCGATCATCGGAGGTGGAAGGGGGGCGTCCAAGAAGCTTAGCAAAGTCGACACCCTGAGGCTGGCTGTGGAATACATCAGGAGTCTTCAACAGCTTCTAGATGAACATGATTCGGAAACCGGATCTACGATAGCCAGCTCCGACGTACACAATTACGAGAACCAATCGTACTACGCAGACAGTCCAGAGTCGTTGCACCATTCGCAACACCTCGGCCATGGAGCAGTCCTCATCAATCATACGCCCCCCTGTTCAGAAGCTTCCGTTTCTCCGACTCCTTCCTTCACATCTGAGACCTCAACCCCTATTCACTCAAGTTACGGGCAGACGATAGCGTATCAAGCTGACTCCTACGAAAACTATGAACCGATGAGTCCGGAAGATGAAGAATTATTAGATGTCATTTCATGGTGGCAGCAACAATGATTGAAGCTTATAAGGTAAGAAAATTATTCAAGTTTTTTACTGTTCAAATGTGTGATTTATGTATATATATTTTAAGCTAGAAAATTTTAAATATAAAAATATTGTTTTTGCTTTCGGAATTTGACTAGCACAAAAACACTTTTGATGCAGATAAACAATGCTGTTTAATCCATACCACAACATCACGCCATTTCCCTTTTTTGGGGAAGGCATTGAGAACCGAACGCCAGACTCCTCTTTTTTGACACAAATTTCTCGCTTCATTCACGTCCATGCATCGTCTCATATACGCCCTTCTATTATTCTTACTTCCAACATCCAATCCATTAAATATGGTCTTTGGCAATTTTTCCTTGGAGGGCCTCTAATTTTCGATTTAATGAATTCTTTGTAAAAAAAACGTATAGTTATGGTATTGTGAGATTATACCTATTATTTTCAATATGAAAATTACTCATTAATGAATAAGTTATAAAAATTACCTATTTTTTTATTATTCCTATAAATGTATTATTTACATATGTATTATTGATGATTTATTTAATTTTTTTACGATGACGTTAATGGAATTGTGTCACAGTTATTTATCTGTCATGTTGAATGTTCACTGTTGTGTATTATTATTCAAATTCATATCTAAATTCTCAAAAATGGTAAAACGTCTTAAACAAATCGTGTACATATTTATCAGTCTAAGTAAACGTACGTTATCTGATGATAGAAATCAACTGAGCTAAGTAATCAAAGACACAACACATTCTTATCGTCAATATTCTATGTTATTTAAGAAATCCATACAAATAAAATATGTGTTCACGAAATTTTCGATAGCTCTACTTAACAACGACACGAAACCGAGTATGTACATATATTGAGGTAATACTAAAAAATACAAAATTGCACGATGAAAATAAATATTATACGGTGGTTTGGTCACGTTGAAAGAATGAGCGATGAACCAGTGATGAGGAATAATATTCTTAAGGATTAAAAAAGTGGAATAACAGGGCGCAGGTCGGCCGAGAAAAGAGAAGCACATTCATAATATACCTATGAAATACTGAAAAACTTAAATATAAAAAAAATATCAGTAAAGTTATACTTAAATACCTCACGAGAGAAAAGTAGTGAAATATTTTAAAAGTGGCGATGTTTGACGCCAACAATCTAGAACAGTCATAAAAAAAATATTTTTTGAGAATTTTGACGACTTTTTTTTTTATTAAAAAAAACATATGTTTAGGTGAATCTAGATTGCTGGATATGTGATATATCTACACGTTTCTCAAACGTGTTTTTTTTGCTCCTTCGGAGTTTTAAATGCTGCAACATAATTCCTAACATGCATGAAAAGATTCTTGCACCCGAATATGATTTTTCTTGAATGGGATCCCAGCGGTTTTGAACAAAAGAACCCGAGGTTTTAAAACTAGACATGCTGTCTGTACCTTGGACGATTGATCATGTTTATTCATCATTTTTCTTCTTTTGTTTGATAGACAAATCAAATATATCTGTAAATTCTTTATTCACATAGAATCTAAATCATCATTACATCGACAAAATCAATAATGTTTTTAAACTAACCTCACATAACTACATATTTATTAAATCATATGTGATTAATATGATTTTTAAATATTTGCAAACCTTTTCATTTTGAAGTAGGTACCTACTTTGATTTTTGCATATTTTAATTTCATTTTGAGTAACACGATATTCAAGGTTACATTTTTTGATGAAATTCGTCCAACCACGCATGTCGCATCCGTCACATGCGATGCACGAACAATGCGAATAAAAAATCCTTAAACCCATTTTTTAGGTAAAATCAGAGTTTGTACAAAAAATGTTATAAAGCTCTGTGCCATTACACAAGAGTCAGGGGAGCTTTTGTCCTTTGGGTGTGTACCAAAGAAAAAATATTACCCTCTGGGGTGATATATAAAAAGGTTCATTGAATCGATTCCCCGTAGGTTAGTTTGATCTAGTTTCCAAATTGTTACCTGTCCTAACCCAACAAACGCACACAACGAAATAAACATTTTGGGGTCCCTAGTGTAAATGCTCGAAGCGTCTCTATGTGTTGGTGCATGAGTGCACACACGTGTGTGTGTGTGTACATAATCTCAAACTGAACACATACAACTACGTTCACAAACAATAGATTCCTCGGGTAATTTAAACAAAAAAAAGTAGTAAAAACATGATTAATCATAACAAAAAATCAACGGTAACAAAAGAGTATTTATACAGTAAAATGAAATGTAAATAATTTATATACCTACATGCATACCTAAGTGTTTTTTTTTTTTGTAAATATGTATCATATGCGAAATCATTTCTTATTATTAGGATCGGCAGAAATTAGCAAACACTTTAAAAAATATATTTAAAAAAAAACTTCAAAAAATCAGAGCTTTTAATAATTGTCTTTGTCTAATTTAATGAATAACTATTTTTTACTTATTCGATTATCCATTCGTTGCGTTTCATATGTACATACAGACATTACTACCTGTATGTAGATACTTACTGATATACTTTCCCGTGTTACATACTTTTTCATAGTTAATTGTAATTGCCAACATTAAAGTACGTATTTATTACTGCTAGGTAGAAATGATAATATGTATATTCATTTACTGCACCATTTCCAAGTTATAATATTATTATTATGAACTGTGGGGCCCGGATCCGCTCGTTTCATTCATACGTTGTCTTTAAAAAATCTGGTTTTTAAATTATCCCATCAATTGCTAGGGATTCCACGGATAGCCGGACATTCCGAGTAAAGCTTTTTATAATGGTCAAATAGACTGCGAAGAATCCTTAAATATATCGGACATGATGGGAAAAAAACACGCACAGAGCTCCATATAAATAAATATCTTACATTAAATACAAACAATCATGATCGTCATTCAACAATGTACTGAACAATGTCAGCTTAAATACCTTTTGTCTTTGAAGGATATATACAACAGAAAGTATCTAAGTGCACAAGAGAAAGGATATACACTAGAGAAGGATTAGTAATTCAGTGGTCGCGAGTTCGAGTCCTGGCACGACCGATTTTGTTCACCAATAGCACAAGCATTTATGCTTAATTTAGGGCATGTATGAGGATGTATATGTACCTACTTGATTTAAGGACACATTCCTTCTTTTAAAAAATATATATTACTTTTCGTGTAATTAAGAAGCGATAAATACCCATTGATTAGCTCATGAAATGTATACAAAAATACCATTTGACCTGTGTGATCCAAATATTCTCACACACAATGGACTGTCTTGAACTTACTGCTGAAAAATGAGCAAGATCTCATGATATTTTATTTACTCAACGAACGTTTTCCAATAATAGCAGAATTATAATGTCAGCTTTGTCAAAATACTCGATTTTTTATACTTAATTATAGTCTTGATGTACCTACCCCAAATATGTCAGACTTGTGAAATTATGTATCTCGTGGCTATAAATCGTCTTTGTAAAACAAACTTAATAAACATACAAAAAATCTGTTTCTTACTGTTGCGGAATGAGATATGAATAATACATATCGATCGATATTAATATTGAATTATTATGTAGTTATTATTATTGTTTTAATGCGACAATGTTATTAATGATATCGTTTTTGTTATTGTTCACAGAATTTCTTCTTGGAGCCGATCAGTTTTTTCGCCATCTCAGCGTTGGTGCATTTCCAGATAGGAATTTAATTAACAAAGTACGAGAGACAATGAAGTATGGGTATGAAGAAAAAGAAGTATTTTTCCTCGCGACAGTTGCAGAGCGACGTCAATCAAATCCATATCATACTATGGGAATCCAATGGGCGAGTCGATGTCATCAATCAATGTGATATACCTGTGGACGTTGAAAACTCATATTATGTATGTATATACCACCGAATCGAAGAGTCGAAGTCACACGTCGAAGGAGGTTAGAAAATTGATGGACAAACTTTTGTTTGTACGGTAATTTGAATGAGAGAAGATAAGAGTTAAACTTGCTGTGATTAAAAATTTAAAAAATACGACAATAATGTGCCTTATTTTGTATCATGTTGTTATAAAACGCATTTATTTGTACTCGAATTTGAATTCTTACTACATAAACATGAAAAAAAAACATGATTATATAATATTCTAAAACGTGCCTTATTTTGATAACTATTTATGTAATTCGTTTGTTAAATAAACTCCATTTCTTTCAATGTAAATTACATAATTTTGATATTTGTTTAAAATTTGAAATAAGTGACAGTAAAGTGTGCCTTATTGCAATTGATTTGATTTATATCATAGATGTATCAAATTTCTTTATCGTTTTAAATTTTTAAATTTTCATGAGTTTTAATAATATCGTGCCTTTTCTTGACTATAAAAACTTGTTTCCAGTTAACTATTCAGTTACCTACCAACATTTTATGTTAATTTTCATTGGAAGTGTAAGAATTATAAAACTTCAACACATATTATTTACAGTTAATTAAAATTAGATCTAAAAAAATCTGTATTTGGTTTTCATATAAAATATTAGCTGCGATAACTTTACGTTATACTTTTTTACTAAACGTTTTTAGTCAGTGTATTCATTATTTTTAATTTAGTATTATCATTTAATACTTAATCATTTTATAACTTTTAATAGCTTCTTATTGATATATTGTATTTGTGAAATCTGTATTTGAAACTTTTCTCAATTGTGCCTTAATATTTTGTAATAAGTGACTTTATTTAAAACTATTGCGTTTGATTATTTTTCAAATTCAAAATAAGCTTCTTTAGCGAATGATTGTATCTTCTTCAACAAAACGACGTTTAATTTTTCTTTTGAAATGTTTATTGTTGATTCTAGTCACTAAACTAGTTTGTATATAAATATTAAATTATAAATTGTTTGTACAAATTTTTGTAAGTATAGTATTATAAGTGTTATAGTTATATAATTAATATAAATATTTTTATAAATAAATGAAATATTTGAATCGGTCTATACAAAAAAGAACAAAATTGTTAAATTAATCATGAATGGCAGAAATTTTTCAACAATAATATTTTTGTGTTTTTGCATTTCATTTAAATTTATTGATTCAATATAAATCTCGATTATTTTATAATTCGTATTTCTCTTTCGTAAGTATTGATGTTTATGAGAAAAATGTTATATATGTTAAGTTATTTGAATTTGTGTGAGAATTCTTAACAAAGTATATTGATTCATTGTTGACTGACAAAAATCTATTAGTATTGAAAGAAATTTTGTATTCTTATGTGGTTTTGTACCTATAGAATTCAAAGGGACATTTTTCAAAAAAAATAAATCTCTTTAGAATTCTTTTAAAAGATTTCTTCTTTAATTTGTCACTGTCAAAAAAATCGGATTTATTTTAGAGAATTCTCGCATAAGGAAATATTACCATTTCTGCGTACTGAGCAATTTTTCCTATTAGATAATTATTTACGTTTTATTCTAAAATTAAATGCCAGTGATTCTAGTTAAATTTTGTTGATACGTGTATATATTATAAAAGAAAAGCTCAAGTCTTTCTTGTAAATATGAAGTATGTTCTTAGTTTTATAAGAATTTATTAAAAATTTCGAGAAAAAATATATTTGATAAAAAATTATGCAACTGTTTTATATTCTTGGTCCTATTCTTCCTTGAAATCTTTCAATTCCTATATGTTTAATATATATGTACATACCTTTCGATGCAATGATGAAACGAGATGTAGTCTACAAACATTATTACAAGTAAATGAACATTGAAGTAAACTATAATGAAATATTTTTTTAATTTGGTATGTATTTCCTCTGAGGACACTTTTTTAAAAATTATCACCACGTTGAAATAAAGAAAAAATGATGTTTAAGATAAGATTAGTTGATCTTATAATGATATGAATAACACCTGAATTTATATAACATGTATAACAGTCACATTTCATGTTCAGAAATACGAAATTGTCCAAATTCATCATAGTATCAAATGAATTAAGCTGGAATCAGTTTTAACATACATTGTCATCGGTTATACCTACACAAATTCTGAAAGTTACAGAGTTTAAAATTCCAGTTCAGACAGACAATTGAAGTTATGAAAAAGGGTCATAAAAATTTGTATTTACTAAACGTAAACCAGGTTAAAATAATATTAAAAAGCTAATTTTTTAAAACATTCTTCAAAAACATATTATCCTTTATTAAAGTACATTTAACTAGTGGATATGATAAAGTATATTTCAACAGAGACGATGCAGTTCATAAAATAAGGTAGCTACAAAGTCAACGACTTATTTTTAGCTGGTAGGTATATATAATGACTTTAAAAGCTTTTCATTGATTTTATTAATAAATAGAATTGTGAACAATAGACGAACATGTATGAGACGAGGCGAGAAATGCGTGCCAGGATAAAAAAATGTGGCATTCGTTTCTCTCTGTCTACCCCACGAGGGACATGGCGTGATGGTATATATGTATTTTATTTTATTTTATTTTATTTTATTTTATTTTATTTTATTTTATTTTATTTTATTTTATTTTATTTTTTTATTTTATATTATTTTATTTTATTTTATTTTATTTTATTTTATTTTATTTTATTTTATTTTATTTTATTTTATTTTATTTTATTTTATTTTATTTTATTTTATTTTATTTTATTTTATTTTATTTTATTTTATTTTATTTTATTTTATTTTATTTTATTTTATTTTATTTTATTTTATTTTATTTTATTTTATTTTATTTTATTTTATTTTATTTTATTTTATTTTATTTTATTTTATTTTATTTTATTTTATTTTATTTTATTTTATTTTATTTTATTTTATTTTATTTTATTTTATTTTATTTTATTTTATTTTATTTTATTTTATTTTATTTTATTTTATTTTATTTTATTTTATTTTATTTTATTTTATTTTATTTTATTTTATTTTATTTTATTTTATTTTATTTTATTTTATTTTATTTTATTTTATTTTATTTTATTTTATTTTATTTTATTTTATGTAGCTTCTCGGGCAACTAACAGGTGATATGTCAAATAATGATTTAACACGCACCTAATAACAAGTTGCCACATTCTGGAGACTAACGATGTTTATCGTTTCACAGATCCAGACTGAAAACACATTTTTTTTTTAAAACTGTCTCCACCGGGAATCGAACCCGGGACCCTTGGATCAGCAGTCAGATACCTAACCAACTGAGCCACAAAGGCCGACAAAGACGTATTAATAATCTATTTTGATATAGAAAAATTAACTTATTTCAGTGAGTATGAATTTCCGGAAAATCAATGATATTGAACATTCGGTTGCAGATAGTACCTAACTCCTGCATAATATTATGTCCAGGGGGGCAAGTCTCGTCCGACCGGCAAAATCAAAACCCTCACGATTACCCATATCATGAATATAATTATTATAATATGGAGTTCTATAATATCTTTAGATGTCATAGAACTCCATATGATAATTTGATAATTTTAAAATTTGATTATATTTCTCATTACCATAATCTTCTTCATTGGCCCAAGATACGACAACGTCGTAATATAAATATATTGTCATTACTATACAATGTCCTTTTTAATCCAAATTTACCTCAGTATCTCAAAGATAAATTCACTTATCTTTCAAGCCACGGGCGTCCACTTCGATCTGCTGAACGTGCTTTACTATCTATCCCTATTCATAGTTCTGAATTTTTTAGCTCTTCATTTGAAGTACATTCAGCTAGACTATGGAATAGCCTAAGTCCTGATATTACGTCGTCTATCTCACTAAACATCTTTAAGAAAAGGCTATAGCAAAAATATTTATCTGACAACACCTGATTACATCTTCCTCTCCTCTTCCTTTCCTTACCCCTCAGTCCTCCTATCATTGCAATGATTTGTTCTTATATGCTATCTTCTTTGTTTCTTTTTTTTATTACTTTTCTTCTGCTATCTTTATTTATTTTGTAATATGATTCACTTATTGCCATAGTACACATTGTTTTGTATATTACACATTTACTCTGGTTGGTAGGAAGAAATTTCCATTAGGCAATAAGCCCGTCAGTGTACTTATTATATGTACAAAAACATTAAATAAATAAATAATTATATCCATGATTTGCGTAATAAGTAGGGTTTTGATTTCGCTGGTTGGACCAGACTTGCCCCCCAGGTTTCTTCTAGAGAAAGGTGTGTTTGTGCTATTTATTGAGTTATTAATCAAATATTTTGATCACCTATTTAGAGATTTAAGTTTGAAATATTCAATTTTATTCATGACGGCCTGTCAATGTATGGTTAACTTTTTGCACTTCCGTAACTCTAACCAACTAAAAAGACACATCACTTTCATAAAATGGCATTGAAGAAATATCAAGTTTTCATAATAAAATATTGAAATAAAAAAATACTCATTTCATAAAAATGTGGAATATTTTCCATACAAAATTTGAATAATTTATAAAATGACTTGTTAGTGAGGAGTTTAGCGTTGGCCACAACCAACTCGTTTTAATATAACTACTTAGGTTGTACTTTACTAATTCAAGATTATCAATTGAAATTACTAGAAATAGACAATTTAGGAACGCCATAGTTTTTTTCTTGTTATTATTACAATCAATATGAATCATTTATTACAAAAACAAATTAAAACTTCTAATTGTTTACTGAACCTACATAATTATTACTATTGCTTAAAGTCAATAATGTATCAATAGTGGTTTTAAAAAAAAGATCTTTAGGAAACAAATAGTTTTAATTGTGTCATCTGCCAATCGACTTCTTACTGAGCTACAAATATAACAAACGGCCGAGAAGGCCCTATTCATTTCCTTCTATAAATCATTTTCATTTATATTGTTAATTCACGGGATCCGATAGTCGGATCCGCCGGATTACCGGTTCCGTTTTTCCGGATTCCAATAGCCAATATAAATTCTCATAAATTACCTAAAATAGACGTAATTGATTGTGCTATAGGCGAACGAAATTGGTTGAGGCACCCAGGGTGAGGATCGAACTCGTAATCACTGGATTACAAAACCAGTACGATGCCCGCTCTACCACCGACCCATTTAAAAAATATGTAATTAACAAAAAAGTACCTACCCTTTTTTCTTAAAAAAAATACTTGAAATTATTTTATAAAAATGACAAATAATGATAGCTCCAAAGAATAATACCTCATCCGCTGTTTTATTATTGTCTATGTGATCTAACTGTGCTGGTTCCGGTTTATGAATTGCACAATGTTTAAACATTTTCGTTGTCTATTAAAAAAAATCATATTTCATAAATCGCACACAATGCTGCAAGGGGTGGAGAATCACCGAGACCCCGTGCAAGATCCTTGGGGGAAGTAAAGTACTTTTGCGAATCTGCCTGGATCCATTGTGCTTGTGATTTTTGCAAGGAAACGAGTGTCCTCCGAGCGACCGTGTATTTATCAAAGTGGGCCGGGCGGTCGATGCAAATTTTAATATTATTTTTTTTAATGGCCCCACCCAATAAATAATAGTAGGCACAGCCAGATTGTAAGGAAAGTATATTATGAGTGGTAATTTGAAAGAAGTCTGGCGGAAGTTGGAGACACCTGCCCGCTCTCTGTACAAGGCACGCGACTTTGATAGGGTGACCAGATTTGTTTAAAAAATACGATGTGTCTTTGACAAATTCTGATACGAAAAAGAATGGGAAAAATCTATACAGACGGAGAATTTAAAAAAAAATGAGATTGCTTATATTTGGAAATGTTTTTTTTTCTACACTCGCCCGATTTATATAAACTGTATAGATTAGTTAGTTTGCCTAATATTTTAACCCTTTCTTAACCGAATTATGAAAGAATTATGAAAATAAATATGTTTCATAAAAAAATGGGCAAAATATGTGATTATAAAGAGATTTTTATATTTTTTTTTTTTGGGAAATTTTAACTATTTCAATTGTCATCATTCATATATAAAACTTTATAATACTTTTCATAAAATAAAAAAACTTTCATATTTAATTATTATTAGAGATTGAAAAAAAACTCACATTTATTAAATTTTGAATAATCGTGTTTAGCAACAAAAGCACATTTCGCAATAACCGAGTTTTCAACTGTACAATAACCGAGTCGCAATAACCGAGTACCTACAGAAATTTCCGTCATTCTCAGTATTGTAAGCGATCAAAAATATTGTAATTTAAAAGAGAAATAACACAGCTGATGACAATTTTCATTGAGACATACGTAAAATACATTAATGATTCCAATTGGAATCATCGGTTAAAAAAGGGTTAAATTTTTGAATTAATAACATAGTAAATTATAAAAGAATTATTTTATTACAAATGAATCTTTTAGCAAAAACATACCCTAACCTGATGGGTTTGATTGAAATAACAAAAACTGATCAATTTTATATAAAAATAATAAAATATGGTCCCAATAATCCTTGTTGAAATAAGAGATGGGAGTCTTATTCTTCCCTGGTCCAATGTTCGGGATGCAATTAAGACAAAATGACGAAACGGAAGCGACTTCAGCGTTCATTCATATATATTTTATGAACGAGATCAACATAATAATTCCAACATCATTGTCGTCCAACGACTCCGACGTCCACATAAATGTTACAAAATCACATTCCTGTAGGTTAATTAAAAATCGCACACTTTGATTGATTCTATAAATATTGATGATTTTCTGATCAACATAAAAGTACTTCATTATAAATTACAATTCATACATCAAGAGACATATTTTTTCAACAAATAACTCACTTGCGTTTCAAAGAAAGCCATTTGTAATATGTAATTAAATCACCTTTTTTCTACATATGTCTTTTCGTAGCGTTTCAGCCCCCCTAGACAACGTATCATTTAGCTCAAGAAAAGAAACAAGAAAAGACAACCCAATGTATGGAAGTGACAGTTGTCACGTTACTGGCAATTGTCACTTCCATACATGGAGTTACCTTTTCTTGTTTCTTTTCTTGAGCTAAATGACACGTTGTCTAGGGGGGACAGGTCCTCTAGTCGTTGGCGATCACCGTGGTGAAGAATATCCTGTCCTGTGCTGCATGAAACAGAAACTCCATATGCCCTATTCTAGTCCATTCCCTGATATTATAAGGATATTATAAGCCAGGACATCTGCTTTTTTCCAACTTCTGCTTCCGTTCAGTTTCATTAATATATTTTACTTTAATATCGAATACTTAACTACTTTACTTGAATAATATTTTTTTTATTTTCCCTTTACAAATTGGTATTAGTACCTAATCAGGAAAAAATCAAACATCTACAAAGGTTATTTCAAAAAGATTTCGCTAGAGCCATATTTATATACCTATATTTTGTATTATTGAAAGTTATTTACATAATACTCTAAATAAAAATGTTCTTTTTAACGAGGTTTTACAAATCAAGCGAATTGATTGTTGTTACACATGTTTTTTTTTCTTTTAACAGGAAGACCGTTTTGGCTGACAATGCCCTTTTTAACAACAAGCATAATATCTAGGTTGAAAGTTAATAAGTCTAATGAAAATGAAAAATATGTGTAAAATACCGTGAACATTGACAAAATAAAAACAATGTTCCATTTGTTTCTGAAGGGGGATGAAATAATTTACTGACATTAAAAATTGTAAAAAAAACATCATTCCTAAACAAAACTTTATGACCTAAGTCATGCTTGTTAGCTCAGTTCAAAATTTACGTAAAAAGTCAAGAGAATGATTCGCTTGGTGATGAGCAAATGCAAGTCAATGCCTTTTATAATATAAACTAATTTAAACTGAACCAAATAACTCGTACTATAGGCCTCGTACAGATGGACCATAACAATTCTGAAGCAATTAGCGATCATTTCGATCGAGAGCAATCTTTCAACTCCAAGTACAATAAATCAGTATTCAACGTTCGTTCTGAGAGTCAGGTGTACAGTTACCCGAAAACAACACGGCCCATTTAATAAAAATATATTTAATAACAAATAAATGCTAACCAGGAAAGGATACATTCTGGTTTTGTTTAATTACCAACATTTTTCAATTGTACATAATGTATATACAACAATTATTATTGTTTATTGTTTACATAAGTAACGGATATGGGCCCCATACACAAGTGTCTGCACTTCTAATGGGGCAATATTTTTGAATTATTGTTGTATTTAATTGTCAAATGTACTTTTGTATTATGTAATGAAAAATAAATATTAAATAAAAAAAATGGGAGGATGATGTAAAGAAAGACGCAAGACTACTGTTCCAGATGTCAAAATGGAAGACTACAACCGAGAATAGATGGTGGTGGAGACTGTGAAATTAAAGTAGGCCTAGGTTTGATATGGGTTGTAGCCAGTCGCGGAATTGCTTATGGAACCGAAAATCTTGGCTTGCCTATGAAATAAATTCAAGACCTAATAATATTTTGATTGCAACCATACTAAAAAAAATTGAACCGTTTGCAGATACAATGCTTTACAGAGCCATATTATGTAATTATTATTTATGAACAACGATGCTAAAAAACATAAAATTGTCAACATTTCATAATTATCTTTCAGGGTTTGCGTAGTTCAAAGGTTAAAGGCACGTCCCTGGTTATAGCACCCATTTAAAAAAGAAGATTGTCTAAATAACAATTTCTTCTCCTTGCTTTAGGTTAAAAAAATATGTATGTACTTCGTAGCAATGACATTTTATATATGGATACGTTATATGAGAACAAAACGCTCTACAAAAATGGTAGAGTTAAACGAATTCTTACAATATCACCAAGAAAAAGTACACACGACAGACTACATCAAGTGAGAAAGAGATAAAACAATACTCGACACACGTCACACGAAATATTTTCTCTTTTACTCCGGTGCAATCAAATTATTTATTTATTTATCGTATGGCAGCACAGTACATCACAAATTAGAATATTATGATTATTGTAATATATATAGATATTATTATGTTAATTATGTTATAATTTGATTAATCAAATTATAATTATCTCTCATACAAAATAATAATGACTGTGAAAGAGAACTCATATTAAAGAAAAAGCAAATACAACAACAAAATCCCTCTGCATACATATGTATAAGAAAATAAGACTTGACTACTCTCACGTTTACTCAAAATATAAATAACTGTCTGAAATCCATATAATATTTATCCATATAATATTATTTGTTGAATAAATATGCAGCATGAAATGATTTATCTGGTCGATCCTTCACAGTTGTAGTGTATTTTTGATTACCGATCCTTCACAGTTGTTATAGTGCCTTACTTTTTGATAACCGAATTTAAAGAATAGTAAAGTATCTATTACTTTTATTTATCTTTGTTTCTCAGGGAGTATGCCCCTCCAGCTGACCCTCCTGAGATGACGAGTTACAGCTATCTGTCTTCATAACTCGTGGTCGATTGCCAAAATGTATTCGTTGGGCAACCTATTATCTCCCATTCTTGCCACGTGAACCTACCAGAATTGTGTCCGGCTCCTACACCATCTGACAATTTCCTTAACATCACATATATTTCTAATAGCAGTTTTTTTCCTGAATACGTTACCCGATTCTTAATCAATTTGTTAGTTTTTATTTCTTCAATACCTAAAATCGAGCATTGACCTCCTTCAACTTTTGTCTCTACTTCTATGTATCCTCAATCGCCGTTCTTCAGATTTCTGGTAGTTGGAACTGCCACATACATTTTTATTTCTCAGTCTTGGTCTGCCAATATTTGTTCTTTGTTCCGTGGATATCCAGTGTCCAATCATGATTCTTTTGAGTTGGAGAGTTTTACAGTCAAAATATTAACAACTATGATACAGTTTTTAAACAATCGATCAATGATAATCCTCCGAATAAGGTGCCTTTATTATTATTATTAAAGGATATATTATTTTTATTATTCACTAATCGTTTAACTGCATAAAAAAAGAAACTTCACAAGAGAGTAAATTTTTTTCAAAATTTAAAGTTCCTATATACTTAATGAGGTTTATTGCAAAAAATCTTTGCTGCAGATATTCAAAGAAATCATGAATGAAAAAAAAGTTCGTAACCAAAGATCAAGTGTAGTTGTAAATATAATAAAACAATTGCACAACAGCACTACATCTAACTCGCCACTAAATACTTCAATATTCTCCCAGGTGATAAAAAACTATAAGCTTGAGTGTGTGTGCGTCTTTATAGTGTAAATTTACTGTATAAAATTGTATAATATAATAAATTTAATGTACTTTTGTTAGAATTATTTGTTACAATATTTAAATATTATGCTTGCCCCAAACACAAGAGAGACCTATACATATTGGCTCCTACCAACGACGTTGGTGATCGATTCGGTGAATCTCTCACGGTCTTATGTCACTTGAAACAGCTCCTCAACGTTCCGGATGCTAGTCGACTCTCTCACATCGTCACTAGGACATCTGTCTACTGCTAGGCCCTCAGTAACTTCCAAAATTAGTTAGAAAATTTTATATTTCACCCTCGCAGCACATGATCCAGATGATAAGGTCTATTGCGGAATTTAATTATTGAAACGTAGCCGCAGACTCTGAAAGAAAGAAGCAAGAAGCGAATCCAAGACTTCCTCTGTTTGGTCAAATGCCTCCGATGGCGAGATTAAAATCGAGAAAAAGTTTCCTGACCACGACATCCCCTCTTCAGGTGACGAAAGAAAGGACAAGGCAAGAAAACTGGATTGAACAGTAGAATGGAGGTCGAAACAAACTGTCGGAGATTTTGGGACCGGGACACCATCTACCCAACCGCACATGAAAGACACTGAATAGACTTCATGTAGGTGTAAAAAGAACTTGTACAGGTGGGGTACAAGACGAGAAGAAGATGTTATGTTAAGCATCTTCTTGTCTGCCGAAACATGGTACAGGAACGTAACGAGGAAGACTTGGCTGTGGCAAATGACGTGGCAATCGCTGCTGCAACGTTTTGGAGTATATAGACCTGATATGTATGTCCAGACACGTTAAGTAAATAAAAGTATTTGACGAAATTCCCTGTCTACTCTAGCTCGCCTCAGAATGTCGGCATTGGTAACCATTATATTGTTATAAAAATTAAAATTTCTGCACAAACATACTTGTTTGAAAAATCTACTGGTGAATGATAATTAAAACAAGGTATGACAATTCCATTTCTGTTGAACCACGAATATCACTAAGTAAAATTGTGAAAATCTTCTATAGAAATATATTTTTTGAAAATCTCTCATTCTTGAATATCTAACAAAATCGATAAAAAAATGATTGCCGCAAAGATATAGAAACTCAATTCATGCAGAAGTAGACAAATGTACCTATATAAAGAGCTAAATATTCTTACGGTTTCAATGTTTATTCCTTGGCGTATTCTTCTCGCGATGTATTATTATGAGTAATGTCTTACGGTTGATGCTTTCGCGATTGTCCGATTTCGCTTTCAGCATTATCGGATTTCGGACAATGGTGGACATTCGGTATTGACGCGTTGAAAGGACGCTACACCTACCTACCTGTATGATTTATAGAACACGCATTATGTACAATATCGAATCGTCCAGGAATCTATTCAGTGTCCATCCAAGGATGTAATTTCATATTATAAAGAATGAAATCAGAATCTGCGTCAATGCCTTTGTTTCTTAGTCTCACTGGACCTTTCTATTCTTTGGATCAGCATGCCGACCGTAACAGAAAGCAGAACCGAATTGAGATCAATACAAAAGTATAAAATCTTTATGGCTAACGCAAATGCCATTGGATTATTTTTCATCGAGGGTGTTTTCATGTTGCTTACATCTAATGTTAATTTGTTATCGTTTATCAAATCAATTGTTAAATTAATGAGTTTTTTAATTTTTTCGAGTTTAAAAAGTTTTTGTGTTATCATAAGAGGATTTTCGCAGTCTCCTATTTCACTCCGTTATAGGACAAGTCCGGTTCATCTCCAGAGCGACGTTTTGGTCTGGGACGCATGCGAGTCATATCAAATACATCTACACACCTAACGAATTGATATATACCTAACCTCTTCCTCTATGGTTTAAAATGTCAAATCGCGTCGGGAATTTATTTGTAAACAGATATTATGACGGGCATTTTGACCTGCTTGATTTGTTTTATGTGAACTATGCATCTGTTTTGATGTTTATTTAATTACTGGTCAATTAGTTATTAGTAGGTACAAAGTATTTAGATTGTGTGCCTACAGTATGTTGAACGAAAACTATAATCACCTAGTTCATAAGTTTATTGGAAAAAGTTGAAGGAGGCTTGTGTCTAGAAGCAGAAAGATGGCTGAGAAGAAGAAAATGAAAAAATTTTAAAGTCCATGTTTTGTTTCGAATTCATCTCTGTGCCGGTAAGACGTCCAAAAATGATCAGAAATATCATCCTTTGCAAATGAAAATATCTATCTGGAGGTGGGGAACCTGGCCCGTCGCTCATTGTCCGAGATGAACCTGCAATGGACGCCACGAGGCTCCATCTTCGTCTTCTCCTCCCAAATTCACGCAATACACCATTTAGCTCTGACAATAATGCGATATCCAAAAAGCCATAAATTTTATATCAGCTCGCCGTGAATTCCAACGACGCATAATTGATTACAGTCGAATCCATGGATCGGCTGATGTTGTTTTTTTTTTCTCTCTCTCTTCAATTCCAAACGTGAAATATGGCGAATGTTTTAAACATTTTGACACATTTCGGTTTTGCGACATCAAAGATGGTATTGTCGATTCGAGATGAAAGGAATTTGGGACGACAGAAGAAAGCAACCAGCTCGCTCTCTCGCTCCCGAGTTATTTTTGATCTTTGAGATCATAATCAATTTCCGTAGTGACGTCTTTTTGAAATCGAAAAATGTCAACTATTCGGGATGCGTGCGTTTAGCGACATATTCACTCGACAAAGAAACTTAGTTACATATTCAACATCAAAAAAACTTTTAATCAAAAACCAGAATTCCATTTTAAATAATCTTTAAGTAGGTAGGTACTTTTATGTAATGTAAAATAGAGTTGTTTTTTTTTATAATTTCTTAGCAAAATTTTGTGCAACTTGTATCATGTAGAGGGTGGGAGAAAACCTATTAGTTTTGCTGTGATTTGTTTAGGTATTCTATAGGTAGATTTTTTTCTACATCCCGAACTAAAGTTTAAAATGCATCTTAATCATGTATTTTCTATAAATTTAAGAGTAAAAACTATATATGATAATGATAATGTTTTTCATAGAAAACGAAAAGTTTATTTTCTGTAATATTTTTTTTAATTATTTAATAGGTATCAAAGTTGGTCATCGTTCATTTGTTTTATTTATTTGCAAAATATAATTTTTTCACTTGTGATATTGCCAAACGGCAATTTCTTCCAACCAACCAGAGTAAATGTCAAATATACAACACAATGTAATTGGCAATTAAATAATAACGTGACAATAGAAAATTAATATTAGGTAGTTACTGTAGAGAAGAGAATAAAAGACAAAAAGCTTTAATATAAAAACAGTTCATAGCAATGAAAGGCAAATAAAAAGAAAAGGAGAGGACGAAGAAATCATGAATTATCTGGTAGATATTTTTGTTTAGCCTTTTTTAATATGTTAAGCGAGATAGATGACGTAAAATCAGGACTGAGACTATTCCATAACCTTTCTGAATGTACTTCAAAAGAAGAGCTAAAAAATTAGTATTATTTATTTGAATAGATATTGTAGTACGTTCAGCAGATCGAAGTGGACGCCCATGGCTTGATAGAAAGTGAATCAATCTTTGAAATATTTTGGCTGACATGTCTTCGTCATATATATGTTTACAATCCAAACCTATAGACAACCTGGTATTTTTCACATTTAAATAAATTGAAAAAGAATGTATTTTGTATATTATAGCATGATAATATAATGTGAAGATTCTATCTTTTTTTAAATGATAAAGGAAGGAATTGAAGGAAAGAAGGAATTTTATTCGTCTGCCTTGATCAATCATTTTTTTTTATAATAATCTAATCGATTTGTCATCAAAACTGTCACGGGACACAGTAGGTGTTACACGACAAATGAGGAATATGGATGTTTTAATGAATATAGAAATTGATTTATTATATCACATGAGATGTATAACTTTAATGTGTACATAAGCAATACTCATACTGTATATTTTGTCCATTTCAAAAATGCTCTAAAAAAACGAATGGGTTGTGGCCAACGCCATACTCCTCACTACCATGTCACTCCACAAAGTATTCAAATTTCGTATGGAAACATTTTTATGAAATGAGTTTGTTCAATATTTTTTATTTGAATAATTTTATAATGAAAATGTGATATTTTTTCTATGCCATTTTACGAAAGTGATGTGCCTTTTTACCAATTTGAAAATAAAAATTTCAAATTTTATGTTTCCTAAGCAAAGGGTCACTTTGAAATATTTGACAGTTAAAAAAAATGAGAAGCACTATTCAGATATCCTTCAAAATCTAATGGAGTCTAAGTGAATATTAGATATACAAATTTGCAAAATAATCGAATAAGTAGGCCCCACTTTAGTCTATAATCGATAAAGTAAAATAAACACGCCGTACATAGCACACAGCACATAGTACCTACACAGCACACACATAGATACATTTGTGATGAAACTTTGAGAATACACTCTCAGCATGATACTACTTGATAATCTGCAATAAAAAAATACCCTTAATAATTGCGAAATCATAACTCCCCACTATATACCCTTGGGTTAGTGAAGAGTACAAAAACACTAGATCATTAAGGTCCTTGTATACCCTAGGTATACGGATGTACGCAAAAATGCACACTTTATCTTCTAATGTATGAAACACGAAAAAATATTGTATATCCCCTGATATGTGATATACAACATTTTGTCGCGCTAAAAAGGTATTTTTTTAATAGCAAGGGCAGTTATTAAAATGTTATCATAATAAAAAAAAATTGCAGGTCGATTTTCATATTCTCTTTCGATGGAAAGAGTCTGCTTCATTGGCTTTGTAGTTTTTTTAGTTACTTACAACAAAAAATAATAATGGGTTTTATTAAAACTAATTTTACAAGAAAAGTATTAAGCAAATTCAAAATTCAAATAACTCATGCAATAGAATAAAGATTTACATACAAACAGTTCCTTATTTCATAGACGTATCTTTTGAGGGTATTAGGAAAATTATTTACAAAATATACTATATAGCCTACCATTGCCTCTTGATATGAAAAAAATCTCCCTCTTATTTGTTTGTTCAATTGCTCGAAGGTCTTCCACAATCAGTGTTGGTTGATTGTTTTATTGCATTTTTTTGTTTCTTTGTCGGGTGCTTTGCCGTCGCTGTGTGAGAATTTCTGTGAGTGTTGCAGCGGCATTAGACGGTAGCGGCTTACCGTAATCACATCATGTTGTGTGTGTGATCTTGATCCGAGCTTTTTTTTCCCGACCATTCCAGACGAAGATATTGTTGCTGGTATTTTAGTCAACCGTCGCTGAGAGATATGTTCGGAGATTCCAGATAATTATCAAATGTATGTACACCAGCGGTGAGACATCACCACAGAGTTGTCATGTTTGTTTTCAATCAGGCGATACAAGTCGGGTTAACTCGAGTGGAATTTGTTCTTCTACATTAGACACAACAAATAATGTATAATTTATTTATCATCAGCCATTATTCGTCCAGTGTTGAAAATATGCCTCCTCTTTCGACCTCCATGTTTCCCTATCCCTCAACAACCCTGAACTATTGACCTCCTGCCACTCCTGGTTGCCACTACAGAATATTTATTTATTTATCTTTTGTATGTACATCATCATATATACATTTACCAAAGTTAATTCTATACATTTAAAAGAGAAATAAAATAAAAAATAAATATTTCTACCTATAGATTGAGATGACGTAACTTCATCACTAAGGCCATTCCAGAGTCAACCTTGTTGTACTTGAATAGAAGAGCTGAAAACCTCTGTATTGTGAATGAGGATAGCTAGTATGATACGTTCAGCAGTTCGAAGGGGTAGGCCGTGATTTGACAGGAAAGTGACGTTTATTTGAAGAATACGTTTCTTCCATCGATTATCTGCTGTTCTTGCTACATATCCAGCCCAATTCCACTTTATGCGATATCGGTAACCTTAGTGATATAAGTTATGTGTGTGTCACGTTCGGCGTTTGTTTTCTGATAGTACAAAAAGATCCTTTACAGTTGGGGTGAAGGTCTGGAAGAGGATGGAAGTGTCTTGCGATTGCGGGGGGATCCATGATAATGATCATCTTCTTGTCAGCCAAAACATGACTTAGAGGTGTAATGAATAAGCATTAATTTCAGCCAATCGTGGCAATTGCTGCTGCAATGCATTGGAAACTGAAACTGTAAGAAACTGAAAACACATGCAATTAAATCAGTGTCTCCACCGGAAATTGAACCCGGGACATTTGACTCTGGAGGCAGATATCTAACAAAATGAGCCACAAAGTCCGATATTTAATTATTATATTTAACTGTACGCAAATAAATCAACACTTATTTGCCATTTGGAATGTTATAATTACGTTTGCTACAAATGGCCAAAACATTTAAAATAATAAGCTAGTTAGTATAATTTTATCAAAAGACAAATTACATACCTACAGCAGTAAAAGGTGTGTAGGTACATACGCATGTAAATATATTTTTTTAGTCGAATCAAAGTGTAACAAATTATGGATTTGAATAGTTACATGATATCATTACATAGCTAAATTACTAATCCATCATCTGTTTTGTAATTTACATATGTAATGTACCTACTTTATAGATTGTTTTGACATCTTATTCTAAGTACTGAGACTTAAAACAGAATACATTTTGTACATAGATGGTTTGATATCGCAGAAAATATCTCAATTTACTATGGCTAGTTATATTTTTAACGAAAGTGTATTTAGATTTTATTTTGTATATGTTAATTAGGGTTTGTGATTCAAAACTATTGTTATTAAGAATATAAACATATAAATATTTTAATTTTTGTTTAGATTTCTTATCCAAAAATAAATAGTATAACCATATTTTTTTCTTTTTAAATATGTATTTTGGTATGTTTGAATCGTCTATATTGTTAATTTTTCAATTATTTTCATGTTTTATTTGAATATGTTTTATTTGAATATGTTATTTTAGATATGTTTTCTCATTTGTATATTTCTCATTTTCATTTTATTTTCAAACCTTTTTAATGTTTATTTGATTTTTTATTCATATTTTTTATTCATGATTTAATTACTCTAAGTTGACTTTATTTAATTTGCTTGTATTGATGTTTTATTTATTTTTTTTTATAAGTGATTTCCCTCATCAAGCACGAGATCGCAATCTTTTTGATGAGGTAGTGCGAAGAAAAATTTGTAAAAATATTATTACCTGTGAGTTGTATCTTGATTTGTTATTATAAAAATTATTATGTTAAATAAATAAATAAATAAAATATAATATATATTTAACCCTTAAGAATTTTTACAATAAAAAAGGGTCGTAATCCATTTTTAGATTGTGTAATATTTCAATAGATGGCGGTGTGAAAAAATCAATTGACATTGTATAACGCATCTAGAGAATATACCAGACTCGATTGAAAAAAAAAATTAAATAAGGTCTATATAAAATGCGGTATGTGGCAGAACAACGTCTCCCCGGGCCCTCTATTAATATTTTATTGAACAAATTCACTAGTAAATACATTTTAAAAAAATCTTAAACTTTGTTAATACCATTAATGATTTATGTGATTCGATCTTAATTGTCATCCGCTTTAAGAAAAAATAATTCGTGTTTTGACAATTATTTACAATTGAATCATATAAAATAAATTATGATTTTGTAATTGTAAATTATGATATTTCTTGTAGAAAGCATTTTGACTGCATCTTCTGTGGTACCTACATAATCTGTAATGATTTTTTATATAATTCTATGAGGTACCTTGGCTAGAGATAGATATTATGTATAATGTAGTTTAGGACAAAAGCATTAGCCGATGGGTAAATTAAATTGGAATGCTACCTGAAGGCGGTGTTTGCTACTACAAAAGTGTTACCTACCACACTTCTAGAAGCCACCAGTAAATATTTGATATTTTTTATTTATTTTTAATAAATCAGACAGAAATAAAGCATGGACTTTTTTCCTCAATTTTTATTTAATTATTTCCTCGTTTACTCTGTTTCGTGTCTCATTTAAGTACTTAATTTTTTTAAACTACTTACAAAGCTTTTTTTTTCATTTCAATTTATTTTGTTGGAATGTGATGAAAAAAAATAAAAACAACAATATTTTGTGCTTTCTAAAACCATCATCATCATCCTCAGCGTCACGACCCTCGATGGGTCCTAAGCTGCCTCCAAGAATATTCTCCATACTGCTCCATTGTTGGCTGCCACCTTCCAGTTCGGCTGCCCCATAGCCCGACAACGCCGTCCAGCCATAGTAATTTAGGTCTCCCTACTTCTTCTACCAGTTGGGTCATTAGACAACACCCTTTTTAGGAGCATCAGATTTTCAATTCGGTGTAAATGTCCCAATCAGCGTAGTCTGTTAATCTTAATGAATAATATCTTTTAACTCTGTAACATTTTGTATACACTGATAATATAAGATCTATAGTCCAACATATACGTGAATGAGACAAGGTCATGGCCATGTTCAACAAAGGGTTGTTCTCTGAAGTCATAGAACATAATGATTAATGATAGATAGATTTCATCATAATGTTGATAATCTAGTATGTACATAATATCTTCACTCGTTCTTCGAAAAACAACATTGATCATCGCTTACAAAGTGCTGTGTAAATGTTGAGTACTGTTTGATTATTTTGAATTAAGGAAGATTTATTTACAAAAGTTATTCATCCATCCATGGGAAACTAATGTAGGCACCATACTTTCCACTATATAGGAGCAAATTGTTTGAGTACCGACATTACAATAAAATGTCAAACGAAATTTTTCCATAGAGTAAATACGTGACGCCGCGTCACATTCTATCAAAATACCTCCTCAGTTCACTTCACTTGTGTGAACTTAAATGAACACCATAATCATGAGTGAAGAAAACTATTAATTTATTTCAAGTTCTTATAAAATTCAGAAATTTGAATTCATTTTTGAAGGTTGCCTTATTAAATTTTTATAGGTTATGACATGTGGTCTGTTTTCAATGTTTTGTGTTGTCCCAAGGCTTTGCTGAAAACCAGCAGCACTTCAGGGATAGGTATCTGGTAGTGCGCAGCTGAGCAAAAGCCTTTTTGCTGTCTATTGTGGTTCAAAATTGTATATATTTTTTTGTTTTTATGTGATGTAACAATAATGGTTATAAATAAACGGTTTATTATTATTATTAAGTGTTTGTCTTAGACTCTCCTAAAAAAATACATGAGTTCTTGAGACTGGAAAGGTTTGCCCAACTTTTAACCCTGAAGATCAGCAATTAATGATTAAAAATATAAGCACTGATAGCAAAACTGTTGGTCCACTGAAAATTCAGAGAAAATTCGAGATGTTTGACTAAGAAGTCACAATATCCAGTAAACCGTTCACGGTGCCCGACAAAATATTTGCTAGTTACAAATTCTTTTCATGTAAACCACTTTGAGAAACATCGTTAAACATGGTAAACTTGGCTTCACATTAAAGAACTTTGTCAATGGATTATTCGTTTCTTGTAGGAGACATAAATATCACAATTTCTTTTTTTACCGACAATGTCAATTATTGACAATCGATAATTCTTGTTTTTACACAATGATTCCAAACTTGGCAATCTGGAGCATTCGTGTGCGACCTACCCATGTGCAATATTATTTTCGCTGTAAGTAGGTATTCTGCAAAGACTATCACTCTCCCAAAATGCGGAGCATATGGTGATGAAGGTAGCATATACTTAAATAAATTTAAATCAATATCCATAGAAAAAGACTTCTTATTACCGGTAGTGAAAATGTGAACTCGCTTATATAGACATTTTAATGAAATAAGTGTGTCGTTATTCGTCGGCTTATCTACTTTATGCCTATTATACTGACACTCGATATAAAATAATCTTATCAGATAAATAAAACATCCATACCGATATAAATATACACATAATGCGTTATAATGATTTTATAATAAAAATACGGTAGCGATTATACCTACACTTTTAATTGCGTATATTTTATACGTATATCGGTCAATTATTTGACACAATAAAACATTGAAATTAAACTTGTTTACCAAAGGTACTATACCACAAACAAAATATATACACACAAACAGATGGGTGGTGGCAGAGCGATTAGCGCCCTAGGTTAGATATTCAGAGGTCGCGAGTTCGATTCCTGCCACAACTGATTCCTGCCACATATAGCACAAACTTTCATGCTTTATTTAAGGAATGTTTGAGGATGTGTATGTGATGATATATATTAGATAAATATTGTTAACACTGTGCAGCTTAAAAAATGTTATATCCGAAAACAAAATTGGTCTATAATATTATATTGGTCTATATTGTTTACAATGAATTTGTTATAATATTTGTTTGTATGACTGTATATGTTAGGTTTAAATAAAAAAAATACAATAAAATGTCTCTATAATTGTGGTCGAGAAAACCGAGCGCCATACACTTCTATGTTTGCTTAGATTAAAACATCGTCTAATGCACGCTTGTTTTTCATAATACAAGCAGTTATTATAATATAATAAGTATTATTGTTATTTAAACTTTCCTATTTTGTTGTTTCTCCGACGTTTTCTTGGACGACTTTTTCCTCTTGTCCTTTGTCTATCAGCTATTTAAATTTTCTTTGACATTCATTCTTTAATCGTTATTTTCATGTGGCCAAAACATCGCTGTATGTTAATATTTCATTTTGTTTACAATGCCTCAGTCCTTAGGTACATCTTTATTCCTTCTCAAGTCATACATTGTGTTTTTTAAATAGCCTTCTAAGCTAACCGAAGTTTATGTTCGTGTACTAGTAAAAATACACCTTCACTCAAAAGTCTAAATCTCTTAAGATTTTTATAACTTTTGAGATTGGCATAGAAAGTAATATTTAATTAATTGCAAAACTAGGCATCATAAATCTTTTAATGGTTACTAAGCTTCAAATGCATTAAATATCATTATCATTGCTGAGTTATAATTTAAAATTCTATTATAAATGGATAATTGAATTATTTATTTTCTGTACTATCCGACTTAATTTACTGAATATTTATGGTCAATCTGTTTCTTGAGTAAAATAATTTTCTATTTTTTTTTTCTTCTTTAAAAGGGTGCAGCATTTAAATCTATTACTTATTTTTATTTTTCTCGTTCAGAATACATATTTGTTTCGGTAGAAAACTATAAAATAAACAAAAAATAAATTGGCTGCCTTAAAACAGGAATTATTCCGAGTTAGGCAGACACAGGTTAATAGTGGAACATAACCTATATACCTAACACAAAAATGGATAAATTCTTACTTAATAACAATATTATCCTATTTTCTAGAGATGAATTATACACGGGTTGAGATTATTGCTTATTAGAAATATTTATGCCTACCCCGAAAATAGCTAATGTTGCTTGTATATTGTATATGTATGTGAGACAATTAAAAAATAATATTTAAACAGATAAAAGCATCACAGGATAAATGCTTTGAAGTATCGGTTTATAACAGTGCTTCCACTTTTTCCTATTATATTCGGCTAAATAAATATTTACCACTAGGTATATATTATCCACTAAAAATAAAGTTATTGACGCTTGCGTACTCCCTGTGCTCACTTACGGCTTTGAAACATCCGCATTGACTAAGAGAATGATAAAAATAGCGGAGTTAAAGTGGAGTTGGGCGGATCATACATCTCGGATGTCGGACGGATGATGGACAAAAGTTGTGATGAACTGAAAGCCAAGAAAAGGAATCAGAAGCATGGGAAGGCCCCAGACCAGATGGTCTGATGACATCAAAAAAGTGGCAGGTCCAGAATGGAGAAGAATGCCACATGATAGAGACCAGTGGTCAAAGCGGGAGGGCTTTGTCGAATACTGGACTCAAGAAGAGGCTGAGCAAGTAAGTAAGAAAATACATATTTTATTTATAATAAATATTTTTTATTACAAGTTGCATGTAACACATGAGATCCAACTGTCGATAGCGAAAGAACGTATAGTTGAAGAATAACTACCAAACTATAAACCCATAAATACAAATTATTTAATATTTTAAGATAGGTATTTGGTTTTCTATACAACACATGTATGTACATATGTATGTCAAGATAGGATAGTATGGAGGTCAGTCCTTTGATCCTACACAGAATATGAAAACAGCATGATGGTATGTATGTATGTTTGTAGATTTAAGTACCAAACTATTAAGTCTTCTTAGATAGGGTAGACTGGGTACGGTTGTGACAATTTTCACTTGATCGTCCATAATTTTGTTATTGTGCTAATTAACTAGAAGAAATTTGTTTTTTTTAGTTAAGTGTACATTTGCCTACGTATATTAGCTAAAATTTTGGCCCTTAGTATAATAGTTAACTTATAGGAAGATATTAGAAAAAATGTGAAAAATGTCACAACCGACCACACCCCAGAGGCGGTTATGACAGTGCTTGGGGTCGGTAGTGACAAGTTCAAAAATATACTAAAATGGTGGAAAACGATTTTATTGAAAGAAATATTAAACATAATAATGTAATAATATTTTATTTAACAAAAGAAATAAAATCTAGGAACACTTCTTTCTTCTTCAATGGCGCTACAGCCCATATCGAGCCTTGGCCTCCGTCAGTCTTCGTCTCCAGCTTCTTCTATCGTCTGCAGCAACTCTCCAACCGCCCTTTTCTTCATTTTCTTTCCTGACTGCCTCTTTTTCAGGCGTGTCCGTATAAATGGTCCGTATAAAACTTTTTAGTTCTGGAACCTTTTGGTTTTTCTTTGAGGAGCCTTTAGAAAAGGCCGAACATTTTTTTTGAGTTGGGTTAACATCGCTTGGAATTGAAATTAAAGATTCGCCCAATAAGGAAGCTGAAAGAAGGGGTTTGTCAATGTTAGGTCCAGAATTGTTCTCTCCAGAAGATGGTGAAGAGTCCAAATTTTTGTCACATAGTGTCACAACCGTACCCAACATACTTTATTACAATGAAACAATTGCCATGACAGTAAAAAAATAATCTACGTATAAAGTAATCATTGCTATTAAACTATTAATGTTTAACTTATAACGAAGAAAAACACTCATAACTGTATCTGAACACATATAGCAACTATTATTAAAAGAAATCGAATAAAAATACTTACTTTTGACTGTTAAAAAGTTATGTGGGTCTCTGCCAGCATTAATGTCACGCGATGGCTAACGCAATTATGTGATACACATTCAGACGGGCACGCCGCTCCTCTCACCCCTTGCACTTATCCCGGTATTCCTTATAGTTTCGCTAATATGACGACTGTCACAACCGTAACCTGGCACAACCGTACCCAGTCTACCTATTGTGTGTAGGCTACTGCCATACAAATTGTATGAAGCAACGTCGTCACAAAATTCAATTTTTATAAAAATTGTTAAATAAAATTTGAGATGTGCTGATACAATCTTAATATTTTTTATAGAAAATTAAATTATCTAGTTGAGGTATATCGGCTTTTTTCGATATTTTTAAAAAAATTGGAAATATAGGCAGTTAAACTCATAAATTTATCATAAAAAAATATTTTTCTTAATAAAAAATGTTTGAGAAACCCTGGAATTAAAAAAAAATCAATTTGATATTTTGTATTTGTCTATGTTTATACCAATTTTCAGCGTTCTAGCTTTTACGGTTTCTGAGATATATGGAAAAATAAATCATAATTTCAAAAGTTGATAACCCCTGACTGAAACAAAAATTCACAATTCTGAGTATAGATGTTAAGTAGGCCTAAAATTGTTTATATATTCTGAAAATTTGGGCTTTGTAAATTGAGCGAATCAAAAGTTATAAGGGGGGGAGACATACAGACACACACACTCGTTCATGAGAATTCATTCAGAGAATTGAATTCTCATGAACGAATCGACAGTTGGATTATGTCGACCTTCATGGCTTAGTTGGTTGGGTATCTGACTGGTGATCCAAAGGTTCTTGGTGATCCAAAGACACAGTTTTTGATTGTGTTTTCAGTCAGGATCTGTGAGACGATTAACCCATATATTATGCCCAACTTTTATTTTTATAGATTTAAATTTTTTTTTGTGTTTGTTGACCTCGGAGTACCTCTTATAAAGGATTATAACTTTATTTATTTATTTATTTCAGTAGTTTGGGAAATAATGACCGCCCCAAAATGGGGCGGTGAGCGTCTAAGTGTACATGAATAATTACTATGAGAAAATGTAATAAGCCTTTATTATCGTAAAGAATAAAGTAATTATAAAACTTAAATTCTACATAGGATGCATAAAATATTTATTTATATTAAAATCTACGTAATATTTATGTATGAAATTTTTCGAAACAATTGGTATGGCAACCAACGTCACATTTTCTACATTTTTTTAGTAGTATTTTTATGACATTCAGCGCAGCGAATTTGTGTCAAATTTGATATTATAATATGGCCCTTTCCATCTAATCTTACATCATCCGGAATTCTTTTCCTTTTCTTTCCCCTAATTGGGCGGCCAATTGGACAAATAGCAGAGTACTTCCCAAGGTATGTCGATACTATCACCCGTGTAAATGACAAATAATCGAGATCTACTTTTTTTTCGCAAGTTGGAGAAAGTTTGTATAGTTGATACGCATTATTCATTGATGCATTTATTGGCCACATCATTAGTTGCCAGTACCATTTTTTTCGGTTGATACTGATCCTATAACAACCAATATTTTGGTCCAATCTATGAACTCCACCCATATATTTGCTCTAATTTTTTACACACGATGGTTGTTGAATAGTTATTTTCTTTCTCTCTGCAGTAGACCAACGTTTTGTCGACCCCATTGGTTCAACTTCATGTTGTGTTGACGCAACTGTAATAATATTATTGTCATGATATCGAACCAAACTTATTCCAGAATAATGGTCAGTTACTTGATGATATGACCCTCTTGGTATCTTTTTCATATCTTTGGATAATTTTAACGGAACATTTTCAATTTTATTTTCTCTAATAGTTCCAGTGCCTTGATGTCCTAAATCTTTTAGTGCAGAAAGAAGTCTAAGAGAAGCGAAAAAAATATCTATATAAATGTGTGTGGAAAAACCTTCTGGCAAGTTTGACACCAGATTTGTTACAAAAGATCCACCAACTCCTAAGTCTGGATTTCTGTTTCCCGTTCTTGCTCCTTGATATGGTTCTGCTTGGATTACATATCCCAAACGTGTACACATACAGCAGAGTTTGAAACCAAATCTTATTTGTTTGCCATGTATATGTTGTTTTGTTCCATGATGACCATAATACGGTACCATCGATTCATCTATGCTTAGTTGGTTAAAGTTAGGAGAATACTTCAACCAAGATTCATTCAATTTCTGCCATAACGGACGAATTTTCGTAAATTTATCTTCAAGATTCAAATTAGTATTATCACTAACATGAATATATTTTAAAATTTACTCAAATCTTGAACGAGATATTGAATTTGAAACACCTGGATGAAAGGTATCAACACCTGTATCCCAATACATGCGATTTCTTGAGGCACAAAAATAACCACTCAATAACAGAATTCCTATTACTAGACGAATTTCATCAGATGAAACATCAAATTGTGTATTACCTTGTAAAACTGCGTGGAGTAAAATAACTCAAACCATTCTACAGGTGATCTATTTATATTCAGAAAATCCGGCATCACCCACTCTACTTCACTGTAATTATTTAAATCATGGTATTTCCACTTTCTTATTATTTCCAGACATTGATTTGATTGATTCTTCTAAAAGTGGCAAATCATTATCACTATCACTATCTTGAAGACCTATTGTATTCATATCCAAACCTTTACTGGTCAATCTAGTGCATCGCAATTCACCTTCGGCCCTCAATTGATTACCAGATAGTCGGTTTATGTCACCTTCTATTGCATCTTCCTCATTGCTGTCTTCATCACTCAATATGTGATTGTTTGGTGGGCATGTATAAATTGTACTTTCGATTATATCATCTTCATTTTCCAAAATATCGAGTATTTCTGCAACTGTTAACCTAAAATAACATTATTTAATTAATATTCTATGATAATCTACAAATTCGTGATACACAAAAATACGAATACATCTAAAATATTTGTGAAGTATGAATTTTTATTTGAAGTAAAACAGTGGACCCGGCAATGTCCACCGCCCCAATATTGGGGCATTTGATGAAAGTTCATTGTATTTCCAAGAATTTATATATTTGTTAGTGTTTATGGTATACATCATAAAAGGCATAGTAAACAAATAAAATTAACTAAAAATTAAAAATCAAAAGTAAAAAACAAGAAAATACTAACGATTTTACTTTAGACATTGCAACTGACGCTTATTCTTGACAGCAGCACATCAAATAATGACATTAAAAATAGTGGGAATTTGATGAAAAAGACAAATCAGTGTTGCCAGGAGTATTAACTAATTAATTCATTCGGCAATTCTTTCAAATTTTATGGCTATTCTTTTATAATTACAATTTAATGACCGCTTGAAAAATGGGGCGCTGGACGTATATGGGCTTTAAAATAGTTTCCAGAATGTGGCAACTTGTTATTGGATGTGTGTTAAATTAGTATATGACCTAGTACCTGTTAGTTGCCCGCGAAGTTATGTAAAATGAAATAAAAATATGTCTGATCTTAACTCTGTATAATTCCATCTGTCATGTCCAGTCATTCCACCATTAACAATCACTCACTCCTACCATAGAGGCAGTCATACAAGTTCTTAAAGGAGTTTACATCCATCCATCCCCTCTACAACTCTGTTGAACTAACAATATTTTCACGGATTCAGCTTAAAATTTTACCCATCCAACTTCAATCTATGACCCATTTGGTTAGTGTTCCGATTGCTTCACAACATTTTCTCCAGATCTTGGACAGTCATAGTGATCATAGAGTATCTTGTATGTCTTATGTCACCTTTCTTTTTTCTGTTCGACAAAATTGAAACTATTTAATTTTATCACTTTTTAGTTAGTGGTTTTGGACGCTATTGATCTTAAAATATTTAATTGATCCAGTAAAAACCATTGGAACCATTCTTTGATTTAACTGGTTATACGTCATATTGAGTACCTACGTAATAATTAATGTTTATATTTTCTCTATACCAATATTATGACTTCGAGGGTTTCGAAACCAACATCTTATTGCTTATTCGATTGCTGATTTTTATATCGGTTCCGCCATTGTTTTCACCAGCGCCACGACAATAAGTAGTTATTGTTCCTGTTTGTTTGTGGCTCATAATATGGAAGTATTTTTGCAGATTTTACGGTGGAAACGTGCGGGCTTTTAAGTTACCTTGACCCACACAAAGCAATCACGATCGTAACCTGCCGCAGAGGCGCTGAAGTATTGTGCGAATTCCGTCGTTTTATTACAACATGGCAAGGCCAATGTTTTCACAGGTGATCTGGTACTGTTGAAGCTTTCAAGCAGACCTCTATGAACAATCGACTGTGTCGCGTGACAATGTCTTAATATATTTTGTTTTGCTACTTCTACCGTATATATACTATGAACGAGAATTCAGAAATAGCAAAATTATTTCTGTATTTAAAGTTACATGATTTATTACTCACTATTCGACTGTGATGAGAGCTACATTTTAAAATATTTCTACATTTTATTTTTAAGGTTTTACTTATTAAGTTTTTGGGGAAGATAACACTCTAGCATGCGTAAGGGCTATACTTTGTAGAATATTTTATGATTCATCATATTTTATATGTAATTGATTTATTTACTAGTTGCATGTAACACATGAGATCCAACTTTCGAAAGCGATAGTATGTATAGTTGAAGAATAAGTACCAAACTATGAACACTTAAATCCAAATTGTTGAAATTCGTGTACAAGAGAAATTTATTTAAATTAATTTCTCACGCAAATATTGCTTCTCTGGGCTGGAAACAATGGTAAGTTGGAAGAAATTGCCATACAGCAATAAAATCGCCACTTGCGCAGGGTGCAAGGAAGTGTTAATCATTATAATTTTTATTATTTTAAAGATCTACATTTATCTATTTATTTTATTTTATTTATTTATTTAACATAATAATTTAATAACACAAAAAAGATATACTTAATTCACTAGTAATAGTATTTTTACAATTCTTTCTTTGCAGTGCCCCATCAAAAAGATTGCAATTTTATTTATTTAAACTATTTTTTTTGTATATCGTAATTAAGTAAATTAGGTAGATTCAGTTCTCGAATTTTTATTGTAAAACAAATCTATTTTACCATCAACTAGGTACACAGTTTTTGATCGTAGCATATATTTGTTTGTACTTAAAAAAACAGACAAAAGAAAAAGAAGAACAAATTTCATCTTTTCTGAGATCTATTACAACTTAAATAAAAGGGTTGAAGTTGACAACGCGTTTATATTTTTAAACATCCCTTGTGTTTAATCAACCGTAAATTTAATCAGGGCACTGTTAAAAAAACTGTAAATAGATTGATAGGTACATATGGATCCACATTAAGTAGGAGGTCTATTTGGACCACCTAGAAACAATATAATACTTAAAAAAGATCCAAATTAGACGGTAGCATTTCTCGCCTATCTATATTAAGATGCGTTAAGCATTGGGGCCTCTCTTAATTAGATTCTTAAAAGCTGAACAAATTTTATGAAGGAAACTCTATCGCGTACAATAAACACGATAAAAAATACTTAATTTGTGTTGGAATATATTGTATTTAATCATTCATTTTTTTGATAAATATGCTCTTAAAAATGTTGATTGTTTCAGAAATCAACAGGTTACTTATCTTACAAATATTTCAGATTTAGACTAAAAAAAACATTTTTTTCTACAGTTATATTAAGTTTTAATGCTATAGTAAGAAATAACATTTGTACCTACTATCCATTCGTTGATGAGTTTTACTTGAAATTAATCATTTTATTTAAATAGATAGGTATTTTTTCTCACCAGAATAAATTATCATTTAATCATCCTGAATATAAAATATATCAATCACCTTGTGGCGACGTATGAAAAATTAAATTATAAATAAATATTGTTTCCCCCGCTTTTCTCTTTTGTAGTATTTTATAAAAAAATACACCATCAAATATAACAATTATCCTTTCCTCAAGAGCATTAGCATAATTTCCAATATCTTTGAGTGCATATTTTTAAACCTTGGTTGCCCAATGTATTAAAAAAATATTTTTAACGATTCTTCACATTTTTTTGTAAGAAAATCTGATATTATTAAAGTGAAAATGTCATTAAAATAAATGCCCGACGTTACCATGCAATATTGACGGTATTAGAGTTAGTATAGGTTTTTTAGTTTAAATTTTATATTCAAGTTTTTCTTGAGACCCATTATTATCTAAGTATTTAGACAAAATTTATAATTTTGAATCATATAATTGCGTGGGCAATACGGAATAAAATACCGACGGTCAACTAAAGGTTAACAATAAACTTATTTTAAATGAAAATCTATGATTTTTGAAATGGAAACGGTTCTATTATATGATCAAAAAGATTAACAATTATATGTTATGGATTCATACTTAATCAATCAAAAAATGCTCAACTTGATGTGTCCACAACTTTATATAAATATGACGATTAAAACAGAGTAAATTTACCAATCACACAACATTGTAATTCGTTTATTTCAATTGATACAATGAAATTTTTAAACGTTGTTCAACGTCTGCATTTCCACAAGAAATACTTAATTGCTTCAGGCACTTAGATAGTAATGAAAAGTGAGATAGCTTATTCAAAACATCAACAAAAAAGACACATCGGTCCTACTTGGTAATGTACTCAAGTTACTATGTATCTTGGCTTCCAACTGTTTTCTTTATTCATTGATAACCCTTCCTAATTGAGTCCTAGATATTTTGGGATATCAGAGTCATTATTACACTGAGGTCATTTGTATCATGTTTTTAGAAGCATACAATCGTCTCACGCCTCGATTCTTCAAACCTGAAAAAAAAGATGACTACTAATGTATTTTCGTGGTCATTTCGAATCTTGGAAAGTGAAAACAGTCGTTATGATTTATATGCGTTAATCTATGGTGAATGATAAGTATTAATGAGGGATTGATAAGAACAGTGAAACGTGTAAATCTATTCCTCAAACTAATTAATTAATTGATAGAGGAAGTATGTTGGGCTAGAGATACGTGGATAAATTTCCTAGATTTAAGTTTGAGTTACAAATAATGATACTTGACGCCAGTTAAATTGTGGGTAGTAGGTAGACTTAGTAATTTGAAAAAAAAAAATTCATGTCAAGTACAAAACACATCTGATAGTTCAGAGAGTTCTCAAGAGAAAAAAATTATGTTTATTTGTGTATTTAACTTTTTGCGAACATATTGCCATAGAAAATTTCTTTCAACTAACCAGATAACAAGACAACATAACATGTACAATAGCAAAAATATTAATGGCGCTTACAATAAAAAAATACATCAGACTAAGATAAAAAAAATATCATAATTCGAATATAGTCAAGAACTATTTACTTTTTTATAAATATTTTTTTGATTATTTGTCATTTACCTTGTGTCAAAAGCATGTCATCTTGCGTGACACTGGCATAGAAATTTTTGAATAATAGATCAGCGAAATTGCTTTGTCACGATCGACTATGGTATTTCCGGTCAGAGGTGTTATTACAATAAAATGATTGAAAAAAATATATACACCTACAAGTCCTACAAGGCCGTGTTTACCCACAAAAAGATTTAAGTAGCCTTTATCTACCAGTAGCTGTGTGGTGGTCCTCGGCTAATTGGTGTGGTCATAGAAAAAAAATAGGAAGCTCGAAATGTAAATGGACAAAAAGTGGGAAAAACAGACAAGAAGATAAATTGAACTCCATGATTCAATGAGTAATTTTTGTGAGTATATTATTAATTACATATTTTTTGATTGAATACTCAATTTCTAATATCAATAACGGATGAATATTGAACAATGTATTGTTTAGATGGGTCGATGGCAGAGCGGTTAGCGCATTCGGTTAGTAATACAGTGGCGCGAGTTCGAATCCTGCCTCGACCGATTTCGTTCATCTATAGCTATAGCACATTTCTTTGGACCCATTGGACATGCGGACCTTGTAGCCACGAAGAGCAATTTTAGGGCTTTCAAGACTTTCTGTCTTAAATTAGGTGCACTATTATCTTCACTATCACTGAGCAGTGAGCCAGTTGTTTCAACATGATTAGCTCTCTTTGGCACATTAAGTGCAGTGTCTGCAAGGTTTTAGAGTTCTCCGGACTCTTCATATGTTCTTTGTGTTCTTTCAGAGTTTTGCAAGGGGCCGTTATTAGTCCCCATAAGCAGAACGGGTGGTGGTGGGGGAAGAACAGCTATAGCACAAGCACTTATGCTTATTTTAGGTAACATGTAAATATAATTTTCATAACATGTAAATATCACAAAAATAAAGTTCATAACAAGTTAATATCACATTTTTTTTTTTTTTGAATTGCCTTAAACAAAAAAAAAAAAAAAATATTAAAAAGCAGGCTTAGAGTTTTATCTGGAATACACCGATTATACTTCCACATATTATGTATTTTATCTGTTTACAAGATGAAAAATCCTTAGCTCTCGTTGCTTTGTCTCCACAGATATAGTTAGATATCCATATAACAATTTATAATGCTGGATATACCCATATGATGGTTTGGCCACATGGGAAGAATGAATAAGAAACGCCTGATATAGAAAATATACAAAGCGAACAGGAATGGAACAAGGTCAGGGCCGTACAAGAAAAGGATGGTTTGACCATAATATAACATTCTGAAAGAGTATATCTTATATGTTCTGATAGAATCTTGAACAACAGACGATCTATGAATGTTAGTGAGGCGAAGGATGCGTGCCAGGATATAAAAAATATGGCGTTCGGTTCTCTCTGCCTATAGGGACTATATTATCTTGTAATTAATTTCAATGTTTTCTGACTCGTAATTAAATTTTATGTAATAATAAAAATATCATATTCTTTAAGAAGCTTCTTTCATAAACATAATTTAAACACAATTAAATATTTATAAATCAAAAATTATTCGTATATAAGTAGCAATAAAATTCTTTGAATATAATAATTCGCATGGCGCCGTTTTATGATGCTAGATCAATCCAAGGGCACTCTTGGTTGACTATACAAAACAAATTTGTCTTAAGTAGGTAATTTACTGAAGGTGCTATCTTAAATACAAATTCAATGATTATTTTTGCATTTTTAATAACCCATTTTATTTTATATTCCTGTTTAAATATAAATAAATTATTATAACTATATTTATATTGTCAGGTGAGAAATAAATTATTATAACTATATTTATATTGTCAGGTGAGAACCAAATTATTATAACTATATTTATATTGTCAGGTGAGAACCAAATTATTATAACTATATTTATATTGTCAGGTGAGAACCAAATTATTATAACTATATTTATATTGTCAGGTGAGAACCAAATTATTATAACTATATTTATATTGTCAGGTGAGAACCAAATTATTATAACTATATTTATATTGTCAGGTGAGAACCAAATTATTATAACTATATTTATATTGTCAGGTGAGAACCAAATTATTATAACTATATTTATATTGTCAGGTGAGAACCAAATTATTATAACTATATTTATATTGTCAGGTGAGAACCAAATTATTATAACTATATTTATATTGTCAGGTGAGAACCAAATTATTATAACTATATTTATATTGTCAGGTGAGAACCAAATTATTATAACTATATTTATATTGTCAGGTGAGAACCAAATTATTATAACTATATTTATATTGTCAGGTGAGAACCAAATTATTATAACTATATTTATATTGTCAGGTGAGAACCAAATTACCTCGAAACGCTTTTTTTGATGGGCAGCGTAGAGGGATTTATTATTTATATAATATAACATATAAATAAAACAATGTCTTTTTACCTTTAGATGATTAATTCGATTTGGTTTATATAGCTCCTACAATGTGAAATAATTGTTGGTACTATAAAGGGGAATATATATTGAAATAAGAGAAACATGTAGAATAGAGGACATCGTTCAATGGAGTAGATCCCGAAGAAGACATTGGAGGGACCACGGAGCTAGAATGGTCACCGTCTACCCGGAATACCACCCAAGAAATGGAAGGATAGTTGGACTTAGTCATCTCAAGATGGATAGTTTTTGTATTAGAGACCAACATGTCTACAAAAAGAAGAAGTAGGATATTCGATCCAAATTATTGTTTGTACAATTATACATAATATTTGTTATATTATAAAAAAGTATATGTAGGTAGCTTGTAAATTTAATCAATATTTAAATCCAAGTGCTCTGTCCTCTTACGGTCTATTAGCTACATGTAAAAAGAGTCAAAAAAGTCTTGACTTTCGATTTCTTTGAAATGAAAAGGACTAAATGACGCAGCTATTAGTGCTTGGTCAATTATTCACAGTTCACGTGTTGTTGTATTTGAAACGAAGCGAATACGTATATATTTTGTTTCATTAAAAAAATTGTGTGTGTAATCGGTATTGATTAAACCTTGTAAAATGATGATACATTGCTATTATATAAAATTCATACAAAAATCTGTTACTTCCGTTTCTATGCTAATTTAGATTGTTACTGGATTCACCATTTTTCTATCAAAAGTTTGTAATAGCAACATTTTTTTTTAATTTTAACAAAACTATTTTGACTTGAACCAGAAAATTAAATCAAGATTATTTAAAGAAGCAGGTATTTTTTCCAACCAGTTCAATAAAATTAACAAGCTTTGGGTTTCAGGTATGAAATATTGATATGATTTCATAAATATTTAAAAAAATTAAAATTTACTTTAATTGATGAACCAAACAGATTTTCCTTACCTACAATACCTACAATGTGTGTGAATCAGAATACGATCTCAGCATGATACTAGTGGATAATCTGCAATTTAAAAAAATACCTTTAAAATTTCGATATCATAGCTCCCCAAATAATTAATTATTTCATAACTCCTCTTAGGGTAGTAAGGAGTAAAAAAATATTAGATATATATTTATTTTATTTTATTGTATCATAATTATGTAAATTCATAATAAAGGTATTCTGGATTTTAAATATAAATTAATTTAGTAAAAAGAGATCAAACCAAGTCGTGAAAGTCGACATTAATGTTGATTTTAATGAGGTTGACAAAGTTATGTTGTAAAATCTATATTATTTTATAGTTTTTAGTGTATTATATCGATCTATTTTGTTAAAGATTTCCTTTCCAAAATTCCCATTGATATGTTTCTGATAAAATGCCAAATAAATGTATTCAAATGTCTATCAAATGATTTTATCTTATTTTAAGGTAGATTTGTTTATCTAAATTGGTATCATAACCCACAAAAGTAACATATCAACACGTATCTTTCAAAAGCTGCTAGCGTCGAATATTACATAACATATACACTGAGAAAATAAAGGGTTTTAATACATAATATTTATTTATTTATTTATTTAATATTGCCTCTCGGACAACTAACAGTCAAATACTAATTTAACATGCACCGGGCACCCAATAACAAGTTGCCACATTCTGAAGACTTATGATTTTAATCGTCTTACAGATCCAGACTGAAAATACAATTAAAAACTGTGTCTCCACCAGAAATCGAACCCGGGACCCTAGGATCAGCAGTCAGATACCTAACCAACTGAGCTACAAAGACCGACAGTTTAAAACACAATATTAACAAGACAGTCACGCCCAGCATCAATTACATGTATATACATATTATCACCTTATTATAATTCATTTAGTAGTGTAAGAAAGAACTAAGAATAATAAATGAGATAAAAGTTCAAACTATAAAATGCAATTTTTTTCTCCGCATATGCGGACTGTCAACGGCCCCTTCGCAGAACGCTAGAATGATCAACATAAAAACAATGCATGGCACGAAGAGTAGCTCATGGAGCCCTCTAGATTAGCAATCTCGGCACCATGTTGCAAAAAGAACACTCAACAAGTGCAAGTCGAGATTCACACTTGCGGACTGTCGACGACTTCAGATTCTTATATATAGGGCATCAGAGAAGTGACCAAGATCTCTGGAAACAAACAAATTTAAAATGCAAATATGTATGTTTGTGTGTGTATTTATTCCTAAAATATATATTCGTCCTTTTCCTCATGACTGAGGATTGCGGCTGTAGTCCGTCACCACACGTATGGCCCGCCTTCATGCCGATCTGTTTTGGGCTGAACGCAGAGCACCAGTCATCGAAGACCCCATTGTGGACTTAACCAAATCGCTCCATCTGGTCGGTGAGCGACCACGAGATCTCCGTCCTTCCACGCTGCCCATCACAACAAGCTTCTCGAGGCAGTCTGGTTCCCTTCTGGCAATGTGTCCAAAGAATTGAAGGATACGTCTGTAACATATCGTCGATAGACGATCCTCGATCTTCAGCTCATCGACACTTCAGAATTGACACATTCGTTCTTCTGGCTGTCCATGGGATGCGCAACATACGCCTCCAGCACCACATTTCGAAAGTATCAATCCTCTTTCGCTCTGACTACCTAAGTGTCCATGTTTCCACACCATACAGGAACATTGAGAATATCAGAGCCCTGATGACCCCAGAAACCTTCGTGTTTTTCGTGATGGTCCTGTCCTTCTATACTCTTGTGAGCTTTCCCAGTGCTTCCTTTGCCATGGCGATGCGTCTTTTCACTTCCGCTTCACAACCAACGGTTCCTCAAATAGTTTACTTAAAAATAGTTGTGGTCGGTTTTGAAACTAAACAGGTCACGCACGGCGCCGCGTTCTGCCAGAATATAAAATTTCATCTAACAAGATAACTGCCGATGGACACACCTCCGTTGGACTCTACAAGAAGCCCCAAGTATCTGGCTGGCAGGTACTTGTTCGTTCCCACGACATCTCACGTGGGATTTTGTCTCAAATTTATTCCAAGTGTTATATCTTCGCGCACTACTATGTGTTTTACATTTTCATTTAATTGAATGGACGATAGATTCAGACTGGTTGTAATAATACATACAACGACACGTACGTATGTATAAATATATTATTATTTATAAATATCCAACCTATTATTACAATAATAATAAAGCTATGTATGTGTATCACGATAAATTTGAATTGAGACATCAAAAGGAATCTTTAATACGACAATTTGTATAACACGAATTTATTATGAACGCCCACATAGCACTTGTTGAATCTTTGATATGCTGTTTAAAAAAATAGTCATTTGATTGTCTTCTACTCTGTCTCCTCTACAAAGGCTGGCGGCCATTAGGGCTGTCTCCACATTATTCACAGTGACGTAGATTTTTTTTCTGAACAACTGTTTCAGGTACGGGGCCATGAAACTATTAGTCGTCGTTGTCCTTTCTCCCTTGCATCCTTACTTGGATTACAAGCTGCAGGAGTTGGTACTTTTTCCTCTCACTGTCTGCCCAAAGTAATGCAATTTTCTTATCTTAATACAGTAAAGCACAAAATTTTAATACCTACATTTTTGAGACTAACAACAATAAAACAAAATATAACAATTATGAAACATAAAAACATACACAGAGATGAAAAAAATATTCAGTTAATTCTTCTTCTTCTTTTGAATAAACCTTCAGGTCTGTTTTTTAAGAGGCCTGCTCTTCCTGCGAAGTGGACCCCCAGCTATCCCTCCATCTTTTTGGCGGTCTACCGCGAGGGCGGGTTCCGTGAGGCTGATTGTGAAGCACGATATGAGGAAGTCTGGTGCTGTCCATCCTTTGGACATGACCATACCAGTCCCTCCTCCGCTGCCTGCTCCATCTGATGATATCGTCAACCTCACATAGTTCCCTTATTAGGTCTCTTAGGGTTTTGCCTGCAATAGCTCTCAATGTCCTCATTTCTGAAGTCCTCAACATTTGTTTACTTCTGACTATGTCTGCTCGTGCCTCTATACCATATGTCATCACTGGTCTTACGCATTCAGTTAATTAATAATAAAAAAATGAGGAATCGTTAATGAAATCAAATTAACGATTTGAAACATGCATAAAATCCTAGGAAAGGATAAAAACTGAATGAATCACAATATTACAAAATATGTGCTATTGATTTCTTGAATAAATCAATTTTAATGTATATTTTCTAGTAAAAATTTAGATCCTGCGTATGAAAATTACATTTAAATAATACTGCAATAAAATATAATTTTCTTAATAATCAATTGATTTTATGACAAAATATTTTCTGACATTTTTTAACAAATTATTTTTTAAATCCATATTTAAATCCATATTTTATAACTGTGCTAACCGCAATGAAAATTAACCCATAGTACAAACAAAATATTATAAAACAATTGATGTCTTTGTCGGTATGACAAACAAGCCACAATAATGTTCCTAGTAAATTCTCCTAATTGGACAATTGAGTCTAAGAATCGAAACGTAAAAAAAAGGTAAGTACTGAAAATCATCATTTTATATCTAATTGAATTCACGGTGGTACATTGAGATGAAGATGCTACTAACCATAGAGCGGAATCTTTGATGTATGTTTTATTGTCGCGATACAAAGAAATACAAAAGAAGTTTAAAAAAATAAAAACAAATATATTTTACGGATCACTGCTGTTTATTGTAGTTAGTATTGATTCAACTTCGATAAGATATATTTAATTTGAAAAAAACTACCTATCTGCTTTCTAATTAAGTATATAGGTATTTCTCATAATGTCAAAATCCTGACTGCAATGTTTCATAAATTGAATTAATTGCAAAAATCTTCTTCTTCTTCGTTCAGCCATCTCTCCGCTGCTGGATGTAGGCCTCTTCTACTTTCATTCGTCTTTTTTGGGCTATTCGGACCCATCTTCCAGCGACGGGGACAATATCATGGGACGGTTTATTCTGAGGTTGACCTATTCCTTTTTTCATGTCCCATGGTCTCCGTTACAATAAACAAGTATAAAAATAGTATTTGGTATATCATTTTAAATTTTGTATTAAATAAATACAAACATATATACCATCACGCCATTTTCCTTACGGGGCAAGTAGAGAGAACCGAGCGCCATACTCCTGTATTTTTGCACACATTCCTGGCTTTCTTTACATCCATCCATCGTCTCATGCATGCTCTTCGATTTGTCAAGCTTCTAATGTTTCCTTCTTTCAAAATATAATTCACATGGTCATGCCATCCCTTTCTGGGGCGGCCCTTGCTATTCACTCCATCTCTTACACGCATATATATTTTTCTGTCAGTCATTCATTTTATCGTAAATTTGAAGTTTTAAAAATCGGAATACTCATAGCCAAATTGAAATAAAATAATATTTTATTTATGATGTACCTTCAAATTTATTAATAATAGAACTGAAACCATTATTTTCCCCGTTGTCTTAGGTAAATTTTGGATCTATTTTCTTTTATACATCACCTGTTATAGGTAGATAGGTACGTTCCTAATTCATTCAACATTAAATTTGTCATTCATTTGACCCATTTATCGGATCTTGTTCATTAACAGAATTTCGCAGTTTCCTACCCCACTCCATATGAAAAGTTTTAAACTGTGTATTTCTTTTCATCCCCGAAGCAGCTGCTCGTCGGACAAAACAAGAACTACCGTCAAGCATATTTCATACCACTACCACTAAGAGTCCAACCATAAACGTGGAGGCCCATCAGTCATGGCGAGGGTTTCCTACTCAACAGTGCCACGGTAACCCATGACTTCACACGACAGGGAATGTTCACCACGCATTCTTTCATTACTTTCAGTTCTTTGATTTCTACGTCAAGCGCTAATAGTTGTTCAGTATTTTTCAAAAATATTTTCCCCATAGCCAAATAATTGGTTAATTTGGGAAAAGAAAGTCTTAGTAGATGACAACAAACTCCAACTCGCCGTTTGAATTGTGTTAAATTCACTTTCATCTAAAAAGCTTGAATCAATAAATTACGCATTCTCTTCAAATAACCATTATGAAATTGTATAAAAATGATATCAACGAACGGTCTTGTGTGAAAGAAACCTTAACATGAACGATAACAGTAGCAAAATGCCACCTATGTTTAAGATATGGTGTGGTTAACTTGGTGGGTGGCTAATTGTCGGTTTATTTAATGTTCTTCACAAAAAGGACACCGCTATCTAAATTACTATTGATTATTAACATAATCATCTGTTGTAGTGATAGTAATATGGTTTGACGGTTAGTTCAATATTTAGATGTGAAGGAAGTTTTTTATATACACCGACCTATCTACATACATAAAATATATACATTCGTATTATCACGCACTCGTAAATCAAATATAAAAACCAAAACTCGATACGCAATATTGATTTGTAGAATTGTAGTCTAACCTCGTTTTTTTATATACATTATTTCACAAGTGTGAAAATTACATTTGGATTCGCTAACCACATCACGTTTGATTGGAATCATATTGTTTATGAAAGAAAGATCACAAACGAAATACCAAATTGTAATTTATTTGCACGATCTGATTGCCTTTATATTTTGAATCAATACATTGCATTGGTGAAAATCAATCGCAGTGAGGTGCAAATTAAATATTGATTCAAAGAGAGCTTATACGAGTATGTGGTGCATATGTAATAAATACTTGAATCGTTATCAGTAGGTATTATAAAAATATCAATTTCCTGTTTTATATTTAGTTGAACAATCTGCAAATATCAGTTATACATAAAAATATAAATTTATCGTTTTTTATTTATTTGAACAATTTTCAAATAATAAGGTAATCTCTTTCAACTAGTCCGAGCAATTTGAATATTTAGTGAAATCAATTCAACCGAATAATTAGGTAGGTTTATGTATCATATTTTAAAAAAAATAAATATACAATAATGCGACAACAATTAATCGCTTAACAATTCAATGATGAGAAAATATAATATAAAGCATAATATATTAGCTGTTGACTTTCAATTCGTTTATATGATTTTTTTAACTTTATTATAGTGACATTATTTTTAATCTAAAAAGTGTAGCGTTAACTCTTTATTGTCAAATTTTTTATTCCTTCATTCATACCATCTCGGAATATCTCACAATTAGGGTAACCTTATAAAAGTAAGTACGACACGTGCGTGTATAGCCACACACTAGTCTCACCTGATTTAAAAAGACAACATTCAGAATGGATGGTGAACTTGTTAAAAACGATGTAAAAATGATGACAATAGAAAAGAGAAGAAGCACTATTATAAGGTGGTGCCTCAGAGTAATTAACCTATCATGCTTCGTTTATTCTCTCTGTTTTACATTTATGACGCACACATTGAACTATAAAAATATTAATATTTAAATATCATATATTTTTTATGTTATAAAAGTGTATTGTTCCAATTATCTAAATGTTTGGTAATGCTTACATAATCAAGTTGTTAAATCACAGCTAAATAAGACGATTAAAGTCAAAACCACATAACATCTTAAGGGGTGATAATATGATATCTTCGGTTCCTTTGAGATGGTTTTAGTCTGCTGCTAAACTTTTCCTACTTAGCCGAACATCATGAGTTTGTGGTTTACACGAATCCTTCCAATGGGGTCATCCACTTAGTAGGCAGCTTGTTAGGTTATGATACAGGTAAGTTATTTTGATAAAAATGTGATGGCTAAACCAGAATTACACAATTATGTATATGTTCCTACAATTGCTGGATTCGCTTCCTATATTGAGAGGAGGAACAGCCAATACTTATTGTACATTTGAGTAGGTGGCTTCGTCTTATAAAGAGAATTTTTTTTTTCTTAATTAGATTATAACAAAAACATATATTTTTACTCCGCACTTACCCATGGGGATATAGTAGGGAGCTCATCATTGAGGAAACGAAGAAGAAGAATAAAAAACACAGCTATGCATTTTCGGCTGAGCGTTAGTAAAATTTTAATTATATTCGGTTAGATGCAACAATATTATTTGACGGTTTTAAATGTTTTCAATATAAAAACAATATTCATTAAAATTCAATATGTCGGCCTTTGTGGCTCAGTTGGTTTGTTATGCTGACTGCTGATCCAAAGGTCCCGGGTTCGATTCTCAGTGAAGACACAGTTTATAATTGTGTTTTCACTCTGGATCTGTGAGACGATTAATATCGTAAGTCTCCAGAATGTGGCAACTTGTTATTGAGTGCGTGTTAATTTAATATTTGACATAGTAACTGTTAAGATGTACGAAATGTAATAACAAATAAAATAACTAAAATAAACGTTTTTTTAATCACTTGTATCTGAAAATATGTATTTTTATTTACACTTAAGCTTACAGAAATCAAACAGTAAAAAATATGTCTACACCTGAATGCTATCAATTTACAATAAAACTTTTGTTTTAGGTATCTTTAAAAAGTTCAACAATGGAGACAGAAAAGGAATTTGTTTTCTCATCTTGATAATTTTTTTGAGATCTTTAAATTAATACGTCTGCCAGGTCAATATGAGAGACCTTTTTATTTCAGGTTTTGTTACCATGTCAACCAAATCAATCACATAAATTCTTTTAGTAGGTATAGGTGATGCATATTACAAGTCATCGAGCCACAAATTATATACTACATTTTTATCGTTCAATCATTTTGTATGGCGCTTCTTCAACAGCAGACTAATAATCTTTATCTCATATCTCTTGTCTAAAAATATTTGTGTCTGCATGCCTAAGTCGAAAATATTTAACAGAGAGTTTGAAGTTGTCATATAGGCATTACATGTTATGTTTCCATTTCCTTTATTGGGTTGGCAAAGAAAACCGAGCACCCGCCATACACTTCTATTGCTGTAAGACAATCATTGGTGGAAACACAGGATCTGTGAGACGACTAATATTGTAAATCTCCAGAATGTGGTAACTTGTTATTGGGTGCGCGTTAAATTTATATTAGACATAGTACCTGTTAGTTGCCCGAGAAGCTATATTGATTAAATATATAAAATAAATATTCTTATTCATACAGTCTCGACCATTATTAATACCTATAAATAAAACACTTTCATCATCACCATCGCCTCCAAATCCCAAGGTGGGACCTGGCCTCCAAAAGAAGTCTTCGCCATTCCGATCTGTCAGAGACTCCATGGCTCCAACTGACCACGCCCATAGAGACCAGGTCTCCCTGGATGCAGTCCATCCATCTCAGCTTGGGTTTCCCTCTACGCTTCAAACCCTCTGGTCTGTTCTTCCCCCACCACCATCACCCGTTCTGCTTATGGGGACTTATAACGGTCTCTCGCAAAACTCTGAAAGAACACATAAAGAACATAAGAACATTCCGGGAACAACCTTGCAGACACTGCATTTAAAGTGCCAAAGAGAGCTAACTAAGAGGAAACCCTCTGGTCTATGGTGAAAGACTCTTCTGGTGGGAAGTTGCTCACTCATTCTTTCCACGTGTCCAAGCAATTCAATTCCTAGGAGATTTATTAGGATTGGGAAGATTTATTAGGATTGTGAGGATTTATTAAGATTGGGAGGATTTATTAGGATTTTAAAAAAAAACATAAATACCTAGTTTATATAGAATGTTTAATCAGTTACCAAATAAGGGGAAAACATAAACTAGGTATTTTTAACCATTTTGGCATGTGAATTTTGCCCTAAACCACTATATTTTGAGTCACTATGCGACATGTTTCGGCAGTGCTGTCCTGCCATCGACCGGCTAGTTGAGACTGTCGAATAGTGACTCAAAATATAGTGGTTTAGGGCAAAATTCACATGCCAAAACAGTTAATATGAACAACCACAAAATATCCGCCGAGTATTTAAACTATATTAGGTATTTTTATATCAAACAAAATGGATTATGGTTCTACATTATATATTTTCACTGTATCAGAAAGACCTTTTCGGCTGAGTAGGCCCTTATCAACTGGGTCTTTATATTTTTTTTTTTTTTAAGCAAACAGTCAAACAATATATAGTTTTCGCCAAACATCTTGAACAAGCTTCCGGTTGCGCAGATCGCAGATTTGTGTATTTTTGCTTCGTTGGTTTACGTGCAAATCGCCTCCCTTCTAGGCTAAAAGTTCAAGATATTTGGCTATAACTCTACATTACAATAAATAAGTGTTACTTAAATTGTTAACCAAAATAGTTTACAGTAATTTTACTCGCCTTGAAGAAATACTCAATAAGGTAGCAGCTTCCACGAACTATTTTTTTTACTCACCAATACCGCGATTGCATAGGTATGGTAATGAACTGTGTGTTGAAGCAGATATTTTCGGAGATAGCTTGCCGGTCTTCAAAAAAATAATTTATGGATCTTTTCAAAATCGATAGCTGTCATATTATATAGCTGCAGTCGATCTTATGCCACATTTGCCTTTTCCCCCTCTATTATTATTTATTTTCCTCTATTTTTATTATTTTTTTAAAATTATCATTATTTCATTGAAGCTTTGATTGATACATTTATTTCTTTGTGTGATCAATTTTATTTTAATTCTTCTTTTATCCATGATAGTTGGGCGCATTTTAACGATTTTTTCAGATGATTTACATTTTGTTTTAATATTTGTACCATTATTATTGTTCATTATATGTAAGATGTGTAATTTTTTGTCTATTTTTATATCTTTCTATATTTTTATTTGTGTCTATATATTTATCTTTGTAGGTATGTGATATTATTTATTTTTAGTATTGTAACAGGTAAATGGCTTATGCCGTATATTGTGTAAATAATAATTATATATATATTGACAGTCAGCAGCTTTCAATCTGTCGATTGACACAGCTTCCAAACTGTAGAATTCCATAATAATTATGGTAAATATGAACACGTATATATTCCACAACGAATTTTTTTTTTTTATTTATTTTTATTTCAAATTTACGGCTTGAGAGCCTATATAAAAAAAACAACAAGTATATAATGATTAAAACTTTGAATTATAAAATAAAAGTAAATTTAAACTAACATAATAATATCAACAATGCAAATTTGTAACAAACATAATATACTATACACAATTTAAAAACAAATTTATTTGACTTCCGACGAGTTTCGGCTTACAGGGCCATAATCAAGTGGTGTTGAGTATACAGTTTTCATTTTGTATATATTGACAGTGTTTGTATGACGAAAAATGTCATCAAGGACAGGAATTAAAATATATATTTTTTTTTACTTTTGTGAATATTTCACAGGTTACAACTATTATTAATTTATAAATACCTGTTGTTCATGATGTGTTGTAATTGAACCTTTCGTGCAAATCAGATATACATTTAGTACCAAGGTAGGTATGTATATCGATGGCGGCCGCCGAGACAGATCAAAGAGTGCAGACATCGTCTCTCACACCGCGGTAGCTGGTTCATGTCCAGACAAAGGTCTCACTCAATACAACGCCTCGCATCGCTTACTACAATCGTACGTACATATCGGATCCGTCAGGAGCGGTTTAAATAATATTATGATTCAATTTGTGTAAGTGCCGATGGGTAGTAAAATATCATTTTTCAATCGAAATTTTTTAATTTGTTTTATTTATTTATTGAATAGAAAAACAACAGTTTTTTTTTTACTAGTAAACACAAATATTAAAAAAAAAGTTGGTAGGAGAGGGACTAGGGGTTTAGGGAAAGGATGAAGTGGCAAGATGGTTTTTTAATATCCTTTCATTAATGATTGAAAAAGTCAAATTTTAAATAACATATTATGTCTATATTATTAACGAAGGTATTATAGTTTGAAAATAAAATTCGAATCAATTGGTTCTTTTCAATATTAGTTCGAAAAGGTTTTCTTTGAAAATGAATCATTTTTCCTGCTATTAAAAGGATTGATCTCTGAAACAGATAAGCTCAAATAGGTCAGAACAGTCAATTATGTTATGTGTTATTTTAATTAAATAGACTTTTATTTGCATTGCTACATTTTTTAAATTTTTCCCAGAAATACGATTTCGTAGATATTTTATATAAATACTTTTTTTTAATGTAGTTTCTCGGGCAACTAAAGAGTACTATGTCAAATAAATATTTAACACGCACCCAATAACAATTTGCCTAACTGAGCCACGAAGGCCGACAAGGTTCAAAGTTCATCATATATTGTCGATTGTATATAAGTAATGAAGAACATCACTATAACCTATATTGATTATTAATGTTATACCTCCGAAATACGACACACGTTTACTAAAAAATACCGTTGAGAATCGTAATTAATATATATCGAATATTATAAATAATAAAATAATTTAAAACTTGTATTCGTCTACAGAGAGGAATGACGACATCTTCTTGTTGAGGCCAAGGCCCACCAAGGGTTGTAGCGCTAGTGATGTGTGTATTTTAAAACTTTTATTATATAAAAACGATTTCGATTGAAAGTCATTAAATTTTACAGGATAATTGATCGACTGAAACCCGCACTGGTCATCTATAAAAGGTGCGATATAAGTATACCTATACCATAACACTGATATGAAGTCTGCATTTAAACATTTCATGATCAAAATATTGTCAGTTAATTGATTGAATGTATCGGCGGCAACATTCATAACACTACTTGATCACTTATAATTTACTTATTTAAGGTTACAAATCAATTTTAATTATTATTTTTTGCAATATATTTCATTGTAATAATTTCTCGAAAGGTATCATCTTCTATAATAACTTACCATATATGTAAGTACCAACTCGTCCGTGATCATATTTCCTTTCAGATTTAAAAATAAATAAAACAGATGGGTCGATGGCAGAACGGTTAGCGCGCTGGGCTAGTAATCCAGTGGTCGCGAGTTCGAATCCTGCCTCGACCGATTTCGTTCGCCTATAGCACAAGCATTTATTTGCTTATTTTAGGGAACGTAGGAAGATGTATATGTACTTGTTTAACAAGGACATATTCATTTAAAAAAAAAAAAAAAGGATACATATACCTAAAACCCAACATTAATTTAATTACATTCGAGGGAGAGTGGAAAATTATAATCTCTGTTCTCAAATTTGGTGATACATAAACATTTTGCCATTTTTCAAATATTACGCAGATTTCATCTAAAACATAACAAGTCTTTCATGACAATAATTAAATTAATATAAATGCGATATAATTTATATTTTGTAAAAATATCACTAGTATCTAATTTTGGTTGCTATTTCACCCTGTATGATCACAAATATTTTATTTTTGTTATTGTAAAATAATATTTTATACATATAGCTAAATTTTCTTGCACTGTGACAACAAAATAATATCAAGGCGAGCATCTACTCACATTACTAAAATCCTAATATTAAATATTTTCTATATAAATTAACGAATAATAATAATATTGAATTTATAAATAATTATATCTCTATTAAATAATATGATTCAATATATTGCATGTACCCGAAATGTGTATAATTTTCTCTCAGTAATTCATTTGATAATAGATTTTGTTTGTGTAGGTATTTTTTTGAGTATTTCAGATAGGTATGTAATTTTTATTTATTTATTTTTTACTTTTTATAACATTTTTTATTTTTAAAAAAATTATATAAATGTCAAGTAATATAATCAAAGAAAATAATAACATGTTTTCATTTAAGAGGCTATATTAGGCTAAACAGTAAATTTTGAAAATATTTTCCTCAGTTACCCTCAAAAGATACGTTTTCTTAATTAAGCACAGTTCATTTTAAAATTTGAATTTGTTTAAAACTTTTTTATAAAATTAGTTTATTATTAGTTTTAGCAATGCCTTTTTTATTTTTTTGTTGTAACAAAAAAAACTACAGGGCTTAAAAAGAATTTTATTCAATTGAAAGAGATTATTAAAATACACCGGCTGAGTTTTTTTTTATATTTTAATTACTATTCTTGCTATTTAAAAAAAGTGTAAATTTTATCTCATTTTGTACAATCATATACATGTACAACCTTTTTTCGTGTTTCATACATTAGAAAATATTTTTTTATGACACAATCTTATTTTTGACTCGATGAGTAGGTATATTACATGAAGAAAAAAATAGAATACCTACATACCTTTTTGGCTCAACAGCACTATTCACCTTTCATATAAAAATATTTCGTTATCGATACATATTTTTTTAAATTTTATTTTCATACCTGTTCATTTAAGATAATGGGTACCTTAATGTGGCTGATATTAACAAGAAAAAAAAACAAATTTATGTATAATAGGAAAATAAGGGGGCGCTTGTGTCGGACCTCTAATTCCCATACGAAATCATAATAATCCAAGAAAATCCTAGTCATCCATATAAACTGCGATTAAAATAAAAGTAGCTCGGATATGTTTGGGTTTAATTGTAATTTAAAATTACAGAAAAACGGTTTGGAAGCGAGCCAACCATTTAACAGTTTACGCGTTTATACAGGATTACAAGAAAACATTTTATGATTTTTATAAACTGTTCCAAAATACAAATTTTGTAGCATATCTATAGATACGAATTTTTTATTCAATTTCAGATTATTTACATAGTATTTAATAGACACAGTATTTTCAAAACGTAAGTATTTTAAAAAAGAAAAATATTTATAAAACATTCAACAAAAAAATATGAATAACGGGAAATTAATTAACGCGATGTCTAAGAAAAAAGGACTATTAAAAACTTTTCTATAAATTCAGACATGGTGAACCACTCCAGGTTAATGGGATATTCATTCAGATATGAAGATATGGAAGTAATTCATAAATTTAGGAAGTGGAAGAAATTACCAAAAAGTCAAATTCTTAACATAAAATACTCGGCAGTGAATTCTCTCCTAATTTTATTTGCCCCTCCAACTGTCACCAATATCCCCACCCCCATCCCCATCACCACCTCTTCCACAGTAGTTGAGTATTTTGTCTTAATTTTTTAGTTAGTAATCAGAGGTTACTGATGATGAGGGCAAGCTCGAAAGCGCTCTTACTTAGTTCGCAAGTTGTAAAATAGAAGTATTTACAGTTTTATAAATTGACTACTTTACTAGTATACGATTTAGAATGTTTTTTATAATCGGTCATCAATAACTCCTCTACATGTCATTGATTACCTCACTAGGGTTACCATCTAGAAATTTTTCATTAGAATACATTAAAAAGAGATTTCTGTCACATATTTTTCGATGATAAAGTCCTCTTTTTAATTCAATAAACATTGTGACCACCCTATTGTGGGCACTTATTAAGCACACAAAGTTCGATCAGGTAAACTTAACTGTTACTTCAAAGGAGCCGATCGCCTCCTAAACTGTTAGTATGTAATCTAATATTATTTTAGGACCAATCATTTAAACCATTTCCTATAGATATATCTACTACCAGACACTTCTTGCTACAGTTTTTGCCAATAATAATCCTTTATATAACCTATTAACATGACATATATACATCGATAAAAATCTAATATATTATTATGATGTAATGGCGTCCACTGCAACTATACTTATATATAGTGATTCATGATCAAAATTCAATTTGTGTTCCGATTCAAAGGAAATGGAACATAAATAAGATTAATTTTAAATCGATTCAAAAATACTGGAATCTCAGCTAAGATAGGTATATCTAACGATGTATCTAGTCTAGTCGCTTTTTGTCGCTTAGGTGTTGAATACATGAGGAAAAAGTTCTTTTAATATATTGTGTATTTCTTTTGTTTTTTTTTTTCAATTTTCTATTGATACTGGATGTAAGAAATTCCCCTTTTTACGTACACACAAACAAATGGATATTTTTTTTTTACTTTTTTTTATAAACGATTATTTAACATTTTTCATTATTTAACACCCACCCAATAACAAGTTGCCACATTCTGGAGACTTACGATATTAATCGTCTCACAGATCCAGACTGAAAACACAATTAAAAAAATGTGTCTACACCGGGAATCGAACCCGGGACCCTTGGAACAACAGTCATATACCTAACTAGCTGAACCACGAAGTCCGACTATTTTTTTTTTTAATTTTAATTGCTACTCGGCGGCTTACTGGTTCCACGTCAAATATTAATTTATCATGCACCAAGCATGTTGCAACATCATCCACCGGAAATCGAACCTGGAACCATTGGCTCGAAAGTCAGTTACCTAATTAACTGAGCCATGAAACCTGACAGATGCCATAGTAATATATATGTTTGTTTATTTATTGTATTAAACATATATTTACTGTCATTCTTCCTATGAAATACTGTCTTTGTAAACTGAAGGCGTTTTACTTTAACTTGCTCATGTAAGTATAGTGGGCAAATAATTTTATACATTATAATGCATCGGGACTAAATATCGGTACCCTGCGGTGCCTTGAAAACATCTCAATTCCATACAATACTATATTTTGCTAGAATATCTGTTTCACGTGTCACAACATAAACATCTTTACTTCCTTCTAATAATGGACACGGACTCGTGGTAAATCACAAACAATAAAAGATTCTTTATTCAATAATCTAAATAATTACTACCGCAGACCACATGCATTGACAGTGGGCCAATAGGTATTATATTGGAATTGAATTGTCAAGGGAGTAATTGTCCAAGTGAATGTTTGCAAACAGAATGTCGACATGAATAGCAACAGTTACAAAAGAAGATGATTGTGTGGCTTTAATAGATGCAACAGTAAGTAGGCCACACAACTTGACAATTCTATTAAGGTTTGACAATATTTCGCCTTCTCGCTCGAATATTGTTTGAATATGTGTTTTTTTTTTCGAACAGTATCTATGTCACACCTGAATTGAATTTTTTTATTTTTGATATTTACATTCAAACATAATTTTAATGTCATATACAGAAAATACTGATGACTAAACTTTTCAGCGTTTAGCTAAATTTAAAAAAAAATAATTTTATATTTTATATATGTTACACATTTTATTTCCTAACAGCATCAACTTATAAATTACTTTTTACATATTGTACATCATAATTCAATTTAAAATAAAATAATGTTAAGCCTAAAAAATACATAGGAATATAATATATAAATCAGTGTCCTGACTGATATATTCACTCATCAACGCACAGCTCAAACAGCTAATCGTAGAGAAGAGTTATTTGGAAAAGAGATAGGTTTAATAACAAAGTCGAATTTGGGAAAAATAGGGTTGTAAGTTTTATGGAATATAGATGTGGTATTTACTTGAGATTTCGAATATCGATACTCATATTAAAATCAGTAATAATATGTTTAGCCGTTTTTCCAAATATTTATCAAAAGTGATGAAATACAGCAAATGGAAATAGGGATGATTTTTAAATATCTATTAATTAGCCAAAAACTTATTTTATCGGAAAACCTAAATATGATTTTCTAAGAAAGATCAAAATGTGTGATCAAAGGGGTGGTGTGGTTCAACCAACTCGGAATAGATTTGAGACTGGCAACTGAATTTTTTATTTAAAAAAAATAGAAATATATAATATTGGCTTATTATATTCACTTAATTTTGTATAGTTAATAATTCTGAAGATATAAATATTTGTATCTTTTATTTTTAATTGTCTCCCTTACACATGGATGCTCGCACTCTGGTAAAGGGCCTTTTTCTATCTTTTGTTACATCTTATGTGTTGTATTATTTATATAAAAACAGTTAAGTCATCTTAATATTATCAATGTATGTGTAACGTGTACGTGTACGTGGTGTAACATCTATTACACAGTAAATAACAGAAAATGCACTGAGAAATTTTTTTCAGTGTGTATGACAAAATGTATGAAGTTGATTATGAAAGAGAAAAAATAAAAATAATGAAATTATTTTCCACATCCGTGTATTTTCTCTGATTTTGGATTCAAAGATACTGTAAAGACAGCTAGATTTACTAAAAGATGTTCTATGTATAATAAAGACATTCTCAGGAGCTGTAAATCTTAAATTCTTTATCTCAAATAATAAAATATAAACATAGTGTTTTCAAATGGATGTTACGCTGGTTCATAAAACTGAACCCTTCTTCATTGTCTGCTGTTGAAGCTTTGTGCTTCAATCAGAGAACTGGCTCTCACGTAGCAAACACTCAGAATAGAATCGATAAAACTCACGCTTTTTGACATCAAACATCGCTTTGTTGTGTGTTTATCGCGCTTTTTGTGTCAAATGACAACTAAATTTACATCAAAGGTTGAATAATATTTTAACTGGCGATCATCTGTACCACTAAACGTACATTTTAAACAGGACCGTCACAAAACAGTATTTCGCCCCATTAATATTACGAAATATTGCATAAGTACGTAATGAGTTCATGTAAGAATGTTAATTTCTTTCTAAACCGATATTTTTTTGAAAAAATTACATGCAACAATGTTCCTTTATTTTATTTCAAAATACAATTTCGTAATACTTCTTCTTTTTTGCATATAGCCGGTATGTAGGTCGTTTTCAGGCCAAGGCAATAAATATGGTAGGAAAGGAGGGTAGAAAAGGGATAACTATGAATTTATGTGTGTGTGTATATAAATGTATGCACCAAGCTTTGCCTAATCAGATATACAGCAACGTCTATTTGCGATGATTTCACTTACATAGTAATTTTACCTTCTCTGTATGGTGATTATTATAATGTAATGGACACTTAAAACCAGTAGTATGAATCGTCTGGAGGCGTTTGAAATGTGGCTACACATGAGAATGTTGCAAATACCTTGGACAGATTATATCATCAACATCGAGGTCTTACAAAGAATTGACCCTGAAAGACAATTGTTGCCCATCATAAAGCAATGAAAAATATCTTATTGGAGCATGTATTCTGAGGACCAATGTACGGTGTGCTTTAATTGATACTCAAAGACAAGATAGTAGGAAGAAGAGACATAGGTCGTAAACAAATATTATCGTGGCTAAGGAACATCAAGGTATTGGGACAATCGCGCCCCTCTTGGAGCTGGTGAGGGAAGGGGAGGCGTTGAATGAAGTGATGAAGAATCTTACTTTCAAAAGTAATATTTACAATTTTTCAAACGAATTTGCTAATTTGCATTGTTTGCTTAAAGGTAGATTCGGCTCTGTTTTCAATCCTTGCCAAACAGAAATATGTATTATTTATACATATTTGGATGAAACATTCCATATTTGGAACTGCTTAACAACAAGACAATTGGTGCGAATTCATGTTTTATAGCCTTTATTTAGGATTAGGTTTGATGTGGACATGACATTATGATAATAAAATACATAAAACAAGATACCATATTTTGGTACAGATGTGTGCCGTTAAAGAATTTAATATTGGGTGCCTTCCTATATTTGTTTTATTTTGTGCAGCTTTTCGGACAACTAAAAGGCACTATGTCAAATATCAATTTGACACGTACCCAATAACAAGTTGCCACATTTCGGGGACTTTATTGTCTCACAGATCCAGACTGAAAACATAATAAAACCGAACTCGGGACCTTTGGTTGAGGAATCAGATATCTTACCAACAGTACCACGAAGGCCAACAAATTTAACTTAAATTTATTCAAATAATTACTTATTTCTGCATAAAGATTCTTTTATCTTTAATATGAGTTATTAGATAATCTACTAGCATTTCTTAATCATTTGGTTTTATCATAAATAATTCAAATCAAATTATTTATTTTCACATTATCGTATATAACAAGCAAAAGTTTAATTCATACATTAAATAAAAAAATAATTATGAACAGATAAACTTCGAAATAATAATTAATAATTATTTCAGCCACTGGCATTATTCCAAAATCGTTAATCCGTAATTTAGAAATTATAGATTTATCGAAAAACTTAATAATAAAAATGCAAAAAACGGTAATAATGAATACATGTAGAATTGTTAAAGATTTTTTAAACGTTAATATTCGGGAATCAGTAGAGTTGTTAGGTAGTATAGAGAGCTCCTCAGAGCCTAATCCTTTGATATGTTAAGTATCTGGATGGGTGAACTATTCCCAATTGAAAGCTTGATGATGCGTTTGTTGCATTTTATTTTGCTCTTTTAAATAAATTACAATTTACGCATTGATCTGATAATTCTTTTGAAGAAGTGTATAATGGTAATAATAATAATTGAGTGTTATTATTTGTAGTGCTTAATTGTTATTAATATCATTAGTAAATCGGCCAGCGCCGTATAAAAAAAAAGCAACCATACGCCCGCCGTGGCACAGATGGTAAACCGTTTTGTTTCTGTGCGGGCGTCCTGGGTTCGATCCCCAGCAAAGGAGACATTATTTGTTAAAAATTTTAAATTTAACGCTAAGACATTATTTGTATAAATTTAACGCTTATATTGCTTCTCTGGGCTGGAAACACTGGTTATTTTGAAGAAATTTCCAGATGGCAAAAAACTCGCAATTTGCACATCGTGCAAGGAAGTATTTATTATTATTATCTATAATTATAAAAACAACATTTTTTATAACATCCATCAATATCAAAATACAGCCGCCAAACATAGTCATTAGGACAAGAATAATAATAATACTTACAACTAAAATAAAAATAAAACAATGCATTTTAATAAGTGCAAATATAGTGAATATAAACATACATACATACATACAATCACGCCATGTCCCTCACGGGGTAGGCACACATGACCGAACGCCACAGTTTTCTATCCTGGCACACATCATTCGCCTCGTCCACATCCATGCATCATCTCACACATGTAAATATAAAGTGCAAATATTAAATTAGAAAAAAACAAAACTATTTAAATAACTCCCAAATTTATTACAATAACAAATAACTACATTATTTAATCTAAAAACAATAAACACTATGGATTATTTATATCACGCAACTGATCAAATGAACACCTCTGCACAGGACTTCCTAGTGAGGTGTTCATTGTACCAACGCAATTACACAATTACCAGTATCACGCACACACACATAATTATGTACACACAAACACACAATATTTCAATTGCATTGTAATGTCATTTATATAAATTAAGAAAATACATACATAAATAAACAAAAAAATAATAATTACCACCCACATAGATGATAAACAAAACGTCCTTGTCAAGCTGTCAAATCCCGCATTGCAAAATAACATCAATTAGATCCTAAAAGTATCTTGTCTCCTTATGTCATCAGATAAGTCCGTGGTTAGAATGACCACCATTATCCCAAACAATGTAAATATTAGCAAAAACAAACGGCATTGTACTGAAACAGAAGACACTGGTCGCCCCTCGCCATTGTTCATGGATGACTTACTCGAGAGAGATCTTAAGGACGATTCCTGGTGTTTTGGCATAAACTTGATAAATTACCCATTTGGGTATAAACAGATCCAGTGCCAATATAGCAGCGGTCTGAGATTGGAAAGGTTTGTTAATACTGCTTTCAAATAATGACACATATATCAGACTGTCGGGTTGTTAGGAAAGTCATCTCGTTTTTACTCTCCACTACAGACAAAGAAATAGTCATGATTTGAAAATTTTATCAAACAGAGAGTGATGTTTTTGTGAGCATAGTGTAGCAATTCCTTCCTAAGAACCTTCTATAAACATTTGTATCCTCTTCATATCGATATCATAATAAGTTTATCAACTTAATTAGAACTGATATGTTTTCCGTTGACATCCAAAAATTAGTATGTAAAAAAATATTTATGTACCTAGACTTTTGGTAAAAATGAAAGACGAAAATTAAACCAATATGATCTCTCGGTAATATCACTAGTTGTAGTTCGACATTTTGTATCAATCAATGCCTTTATTTTGTCATCAGTAGCCCCAACTTGCTTTCCAGAATATGGTGTATCTTCGACATCTGATTCGACATTAAAATTCATCAGCTTCTAAAAGAAGTCTTCGCCATTCCGATCTGTCAGCGGCTCCATGTCTCCAATTGACCACGCCCAAAGAGTCCAGGTCCCCCTGAACGCAGACCATCTATCTCAACTTGGGTCTCCCCCTACGCCTCACACCCTCTGGTCTATGGTGAAGGACTCTTCTGGTGGGTAGTTGCTCACTCACTTACATACGACATAAAAATTGCCGAAACGAAATTTCGTGAACCAGTTTTGGCACCAGGGCGTTCTGCCAATACATCTCCATAGACATCGAGTAATTTCTCTCTTGCTAGAACAGCATTTTAAAATTGACTTTGTTTAATCCACGAACGAGTTACTTTATCTGGCCAATTTTAAGATATTCTATTGTTTCTTTCTCAGTGCGTTAATAATACAACTAATTACTCTATTAAAAAAATGTAATGGATTTCCGAGCAACCTATTAGATTAGTTAGCCAGATTTCAGATTCAATTTGTACTTCCCAGAAAAGGTGTTAAAATTGACACTTGGTCATCGTTGGACGTCCAAAAATAAAGCAATTTGGAAATTTATATTATTTTTATCTTCAGCGTTAAATCTAGTCTAGACGGACCGTGCCTAAGACAAATGAACAGTATGTGGACAAAAATCAGATTTAACTTAACTTGTTCCTATAATCAAACATGACATTTTTTTTAATATTTAAGTAATAACCTACCTGCATAGATGAAGATAGATGAATGTTATTTGTTATTTTTTTATACTGAGATAAAAGATTAAGTCCATTATAATAACGTTTCATTATGATGTTATCATTTACCTAGCAATGTGATGTAGGTTTTAATTCACAGAATTCTGATAAATAGGTATATTAAGTTATGCTTATCTTCACTAGCACGTGTGTCTTTATATGTAATATCTTTATTTATACATACATTATATTGTTGTGTGAATATCATATGATTGAATAATAAAATATGTGACAGGATTATATTATGCGATAGGAATATTTTAATAATTTTAATAACGTTTAATGCTTTTCTTTAAAAATGAGTTTTAATTAAACCCGTTTTTACTGTAAATAACAAAAAAAACGAGAAGGCCTGTGAAGTAGATTTTTATTTCGAACCGAATCGAATGAGAATATGAAAATCTATCAACTAAGTTTTTTACTGTTTAGATTACCTACTGTTCTTGCTATTTAAAAAAATACATCTAAATTTTACGTTTTCTTATCGAAAAAAAAATGTACATCACAGATTTGGTGATATATCTATAATATTTTTTCGTGTTTCATACATTAGAAGATAATTTATTGAGAATATTTTTGTGTACATACGTATGCCCAAGGTATACAAGGGGCTTCATTGAAATATTAAATTTGTATGATCTCTATTTAAAGATTTTGATATTTAGTTATTATTTTGTTATGGATGTGTTTACTGAAACACAAAATATTTTGTTTATTAACGTGTGAAAATATTAAAAAAAAATGAATAAACATTGAACAGTGATTAATTTACATTTATACAAGATGTAAATTACAAGAAAATCACTTACTTTGTAATTTTACAGACGAAAAATTGATTTTGACAGATAGATCAATCAAAATCATTGTATTCAATTGAATATGTTAGAATAAATTGTAAAATTGCATTAATTTCGCTACTTGAGTAGGGTGCAATGTAATGTTAATATTATTGTTATGTGTCGACGAGTACCAATATCTTTTTTTGCTATGTTTTTTTTTAATTACTTCTTTTTTTTTATCTTGGTGATATTTTTTTTTCTCTGTTCTTTTGTAGCTTTCATTTTTTGTTGATGTAGGTACATGTATAATTCTGTCACTCTGTAATCTGGTTGGTTGGAAGAAATTGCCTAATGGCAATAAGCCCGCCAGTGGGCATTATATTTGTTTATAAAAAGTTAAATAAATAAATAAACAATCTCTTATTAGATTCTGAAAATGGTCAGTATGTAGGTGACTGATACTCGTTTAAATAAATTAATAAAATTTAAAACTAATAAATTCATTTGGGTAACCAATAAATTTATTTCAATTGACGAAGAGTTTCCATCAATAAATTATTGTTCGATTTAATATAAAATAAAGAAAATTTAAATAATGTGTAGGTATATGCAACGAATACAAAACACCACAAATCTTCCCTTATAATATTGCTTCAACTATCGCATTTTGCTTTCTTTGTTACCTATGAACAACAACTATTTAAAGTTGATAGTCAGAACATTTTTTTAAATATTTGAATTGCAGTGAAAAATTATTCCGCCATGAAAAATCTCATGTAATAAATGAATCCAAAAAAAAACATATAATAGACCAACCTGAATTTAATAGAACCAACATAATTTATTATTAGTATTTCCACCGCAGAACAAGATGTAGGTATGAAAAAACACATTGCAATTTTTTTCGCATTTTCAGATTCGGACAATGCGAGCCATATCAGTATGTGGTAGCCACGAAAACCTCAATAGGTGAATCAAAAATGTTACATACCATTAAATACCGAGAAAAATATGGAAAGATAAAGGAGGGAAAAAAAACTATTCAGGTGTTCCATAAAGCACGGGTCACCAGTTTTGACCATTGTCTGATTTTTCGATTTATCAGTAGAAATAGATAGATAGGTGGGTACACTAGAGGTATCAACTAAAGATTAAAATTTATGAAATATAATTTATTTTTAAAAATAAAAAATAGTTATATTAGAAATGCACAGTATTATTAAATATAGAGCCTATGAACGTTCGCTAGAATTATTGTTCTCTGAAGATGCTAGCTGTGTCTATTCAAAGCGTTAAAGCTCGATATAGCCCTATTATGGTTTTACCTGCTGTGGAATGTAAGTGATTTATTTATTTTTAAAATATTCATAATTAAGTAAAATATATGAATATTACTGATTATGTGTTTGGCCGATTTCTTTCGCATTTAAATTTAAAAGGCTATACGAAGTACGCTAAATATTAAATCTTCAAAATCTTTACACCATTCCCCTCTTTTGAATAAAGAATTTTTATTCATCTTTACTTTAGTCGAAAGATAATATGAAAATCCACCATCTGTGTTTTTATAAGTTTTAATATTTTAATTACTATTCTTGCTTTTAAAAAAACCTCTAAATTTTACCCTTTCTTCAAGAAAAAATATTGTAGGTATATAACAGATTTGGTGATATACAATATTTTTTCGTATTTCTGACATTAAAAGATTGTATATTTGTGTACATCCGAATATATTCATTATTTAAAAAAAATTGATTTGTTTGATGAAATTCCAATAAAAGACATTCTACATCTACATAGGTATTTATTTTAGAAAAACGTATTTTGAAAAAAAAAATAACTGCATATTTTAGATTTAATCATATTTATTACATATATTGAGTAAATTAAATCACTTCTAATTCCTTATTCGAAAAAAATGATAGCGATATTATTATATTTCATTTTTTATACGATTGAAAAACAGTACAAATCTATGCCGTAATTGATTTCACTAGTGTAACAAATTGAAAAAAAAACATGCAGAAAGTGAGACCACAGGTCCACCAGAAAATCTCTATCACTCCCCTACCGATCCTATTGTCCCGCTCTTCTTAATAATACATTCAATAATATTCAGTAGGCAAAGAATACAACGGTCCTAACTTATTTAATTCTTATACACCCATTCTTCCTTTGCTACATACTAAATACTTTGTTATTGCGATTTAAATAGCAGAAACGTATATAAGAATGGACCAGCTAAGGCGGTCATTGTGTTAGTATTGTATTTAATATATTGTACTAGACAATAAGGAGACTGAGGAAGATGCCGTACAAAATCAAATATTCGCCACAATTTTTTCGCGTGTCTCGGTGGGTGTTGCGCAAATATGCAATGTATCTTTATGACGTGACAGTTTAATGATTTTATGAATTTGATAAAAAATGTACATATTTACTAAGTAGTTTTTCTTCGTTGTCTTAATCATGAAAATAATTTTAATTATTACAATAATAAGTTGATTCATTTATTTATTTTACTACACTTCGTTAAAACATTCATATAAAATTCATATAAAATACGTCCAATTATTGAATATGGCAGTCACCTCTGGAGTGGCGCCCCCCAATACCTACTGAATACCCTCGACGCTGTCCAAAGGCGTGCTATACGTCTGATTGATGATCCATCACTGACTGGTGGATTGCAATCACTAGAACACAGACGCAGAGTTGGTATTTTAAGTTTATTCTATAGATACTACCACGGGAATTGCTCAGAAGAACTTGCATCTTAGGTCCCCCCTCCACCCACTCGCAACAGAGTCACTCGCTTCACTCAATCGCAGCAACCATTCACAGTGGACCTTCAACATATACGAACAAGTCGCTTCTCGAACTCCTTTATTAATACAGCAGCCCGACTGTGGAACGATCTTCCGAATTCTGTGTTTCCATCTTCGTACAACCCGGGTCTTTTTAAAATCCGAATTAATAAACTCTTTTCTAGATTGCAAACCCCCCCCAACGCTACGTAGTGCGCTTCTTCGGAAGAGTAAAATGGACCCAAATCCTAATAGCTGGCGTCCCCTACGTAGACATGTTAAAAAAAAAAAGAAAAAAAAAAAAAATATATATATATATATATATATATATATATATATATATAATATATATATATATATATATATTATATATATATATATATATATATATATATATATATATATATATATATATATATATATATATATATATATTATATATATATATATATATATATATATATATATATATATATATATATATATATATATATATATATATATATATATTTATATATATATATATATATATATATATATATATATATATATATATATATATATATATATATATATATATATATATATATATATATATATATATATATACATATATATATATATATATATATATATATATATATATATATATATATATATATATATATATATATATATATATATATATATATATATATATATATATATATATATATATATATATATATATATATATATATATATATATATATATATATATATATTTTTTTTTTTTTTTAGTACCTTATACTGATACCCAACTTGGTAAATACATCTGTCCCAAACCGATGCAAATTTATTTACTATTTTACAAAAGGAATTTAATCAACAATCGATCATCAAAAGGGCATAAAAGACTAAACCTAGTGACTGAAAACATGGTACCTATATTAAAACCGCCAAATATACTATGAAGAAATTTGTTAATAAGGTTATATTGCGTGCGTTAAAAAGCGTTTATACTTGATTTAAATGATCGGAAAACCAACTTCTGTTGATTTTTTGCATTTCAAGAACAAATCTGACTTGAACTAAATCGGTCATTAGCTTTTATTTTATGCACTATTAAAGCTCATAAAAGATTTATTTATCTGCGACATAATTATTTAGTTATGGATTATTTTTAAGAAAATACTGTAAGAAAGGATGTTTTTAAGGAAGTATGTTGAATTTTAAAATTGTGTGATGAACATTCACTAGACAAATACTTATATATTAAAAATGCTGATTTTTTTTAACACACAGTTTAAAATATTTGAGAAATTTGAATTCAAAATTATTATTGGGTTTTTATGCCCTCTTGAATTGGTTTTATTTATATTATTTTACTAGCTTTTATGTCCCGCCGTTGGCCAAGAATGTAAAATTGTGAAAGAAAAAGCAATCGTTTTTATAATATTGTCACCCAATTATTTTGCAATATCAGACTATGAAAAGTGGTTTGAAATTTGATTGAGTTTAAGTATTGTAAAATGTTCAAGTGATGGCCACAACCCATTCTTTTTTATATATTGCTATAAAGTGTGAATGAAGTATAATATTTACACAATTTCTGCTCGCCTGGACTATGCGTAATGGTTTTAAATATGACTGTTTATCAACGTTGTAAAGAGATTGGTTTGGCCACAACCCCCATTTTTAAATATTATCATCGAAAACAAATTGTAATGTGTACCTATTGAAAATTTAGTAATTTTGGATGTTGGGATGTGGTTAAAATTTGATTAAACAAACGTAGGTACTGAAAAGATCTAGTATTGGTCACATCCCATTCGTTTTTATATTTTTTCATCAAGTGTGCATTATATTTTTGCTCAATTTGACTGAAAGTCTTCATTAACGAAGAAGAAGAAGACTTGAACTATAGTAAATAGTTTTTAATTTGAATATAAATGTTGTGAAGAGTTCAGTAATGGCCACAACCCCCATTCTTTAAATATTAGGTGTTGAAAATTATTCAAAATAGGATGATATAAATGGTTTAAATTTAATTAAACAAAAGTATTGAAAAGATTCTAGTGCAGGTTATATCGTCACATCCCATATCCCATTCATTTCATATGTATTTTCATCAAGTGTGCATATCGTTAATAATATTTCTGCACAATAGACTATTAGACTTAAAACTAACCCAAAAGACTAAATAAAAAAGAGAAAAATAAGTATAAGACTATAAGAAATAGTTTGTATAAAAAACTATTCCAATGGTCTACATAAAATAAGTAAAAATACATATACCTAATAGAAGAATTAGACTATTGGAAATAGATTGTATAAAAGCTCACCCAAAGGTCTACAAAAAAGAAGAAGAAGAATATTTAGACTATTGGAAATAGTTTGTATAAATACTGACCAAAAGGTCTACATAAAAGAAAATGAATAAGACTATTGGAAATAGTTTGTATTAAAACTCTCCCAAAAGTCTACGTACTTAAATGAAGAAGAATAATAATTAGACTAAAGGAAATAATTTTTATAAAAAAATGACCCAAATGTATACATAAAAGAAGAAGAAGATGAATTAGACAATAGGAAATAGTTTGTATAAAAACTGCCCTAAAGGTCTACATAAAATTAAGAAGAAACAGAATTAGAATCCAGGACCCGCCGCTTCAGGCCCTTCAGTACCTCCCGTCCCTTTAATCCCTCATTACGTCCCTTCCCATCAGACCCTTCACTACCTTCCGTCCCTTCAGGCAGTTTTATACCTCCCGTCCCTTCAGGCCCTTTAGTGCATCCCTTCCCTTCATTACATCCCGTCCCATCAGTCGGTTAAGAAAAGTTTAAATCCAGAAACCATCCTGGAAGAACCGCGAAGAGATGAAAGAACATTCTTTTCCCAGGATGCTCTACTTAATAGGTAAAATGACTAAATACACGAAGAAGAAGAAAAAAGTTTAAACCCAGATACCTGCGAAGAGATGGAAGGACAGTTGGACCTTCTTCTCCCAGGATTCTCCAACTTCATAGGTAAAATGACCAAAAATACACGATGAAGAAGAAGAAGAAGAAATAAGTTTAAATCCAGATACCTGCGAAGAGATGGAAGGAAAATTGGACATTCTTCTCCCAGGTTAGTCCACCTTCAAAGGTAAAATGACCAAATAGACGATGAAGAAGAAGAAGAAAAAAGTTTAAATCCAGAAACCTGCGAAGAGATGGAAGGAAAATTGGACCTTCATCTCCCAGGATAGTTCATCTTCATAGGTAAGATGACCAAGTACACGTTGAAGAAAAAGAAGAAAAAAGTTTATATGCAGAACCCGTCCTGGAAGACCTGTGAAGAGATGGAGGGACAGTCGGACCTTCTTTTCCCAGGATACTCCCCCTTCATAGGTAAAACGACCAAATACACGAAGAAGAAGAAGAATAAGAAAAAAGTTTAAATCCAAAAACCATCCTCGGCATACGCTCGACAATTCACCAAAGTTTCATTATAATCGGACAAACGGTTGAAAAATAAATAAATAAAATAATTTTCCGATAGGAAATCAGTATATTGTTGATTTGTAAGTAAATAATAATAGGTAGGTACCTACCTACAACAATGTTCTAAATAAATTCGATTCATAACAAATTTTATTTGAATATCAGAATCTTTCCGTTACCATAGTAACCATTCCAATACGTAAAAAATATCAAATGGTTTGAGACATTTTTTGAATATGTAGGTACCTACATACATTGGTTTGTTCGATGCCATAAAAATGAAAATTGTCAGAAAAATCAAATATTATTTACAAATTATGCAATTTTATTATGCCTATATCTTTACTAATAATAAACACATTTTTACAATATATGTCTTAAAACTTGCTGTAATGTCTTGTGTTTCATTTTATTATTTCATAATTACATTTAATTCAAAGGTTTATTATTTTCAAGAACATATTCATTCGGTAGGAAAATGAAATATTGTATGAAAAGATATTAAAATGGCGGCGTTCATGTACAAAACGCTTACATTAAAAATAAGTTAAACATTATAATTATACAAAATATTCACCATGTTTTTCACTCAAACGCTAAGTTATACTTGAAAATATATTTTTTTGGTGTAAATACGTACTTCTAACTTTTAAACTAACAGATATTTGCGTGCAAAATGTACACTTTTTTGACAGATACGACTTGGAAAATTTTGTATGAAAAAAATAATTATTGAAATATTTTTAAAATTCAGCATTTTTATCGCATTATTTTTAGCGTGACACTGCATCAGGTATACAGGTACACGTTCGCACATAAATTAGATTTTTAGATGCTCTTGGTTTTTCAGAAGGCGTGAGACAAACACACACACACACACATACACACACACAAACACTAACATTTTGATTGCTTTATTACTTTAGATTTCATCGGCCTTCGTGGCTCAGTTGGTTAGATATCTGACTGCTGAGCCAAAGGTCCCGGGTTCGATTCCCGGTGGAGACACAGTTTTTAATTGTGTTTTCAGTCTGGATCTGTGAGACGATTAATATCGTAAGTCTCCAGAATGTGGCAACTTGTTATTGGGTGCGTGTTAAATAATATTTGACATAGTACCTGTTAGTTGCCCGAGAAACAATATTAAATAAATATTATTTTAAACCATCTCGATATTTATAACATTATTTATAAATACTCTCCCAACCTCACTAGGACTACGCCTGTATCGAGGTTGGAGATTTACAATATTATATTGATACATTACATCTACCTACATCCATGCACTCACCACACAAAAATACAATATTTACTAATACGCAGTTGGGTACCTTAAATCATTATTGTGACAATAATATTATTCCACAGCAATTGAATTTTTATGCATTGTGAAAAATTCATTAGTTTCAAATTATAACATACTTTAATTAATTCTGTAACGTGGAAAAAACTCAGAATACAACATGTTAAAAATACCGTATACCTACATCACATCAAAGCATACCTACTATTTTAAAGAAAAATGAATGTAGGTACCTCAGTAGGTGCTTTGCTTTGTTTAGTAGAGCCAACAAATAAGCCACAGCGCCCTTGGAGTGATCTTGTATCACTAAACGGCGGTTTATAAATTCTAATTATTATTATTATTATCATACATCCATAACAATAAAACTTTCTTTAACACGTTACATAAATAACAATATTTTGTTCTCTCTGGTTTTTTCCAATTTGCTTATAGTTTATTAGTTTTGAAGAGAAATGTTTCAGAAGATCAAACATCGCCTCTTGCTTGGTCTTCATTTTCTCTTCCTTAAATGAATAATTTCAAATAATTAGAGACGTGAAATATTGTTCATAGTGCGTAGCTGGATACATTTTATATGCCAACTTAGCATTTTATTAGCCTAGTGAATTTTCGGTGTTCTTTGATATCATCGGACATCTTAGACCTTTAATGATGCGTAGAAATTCTGGGTTTGGGTTTGAAAATTCTTCAATTTTATTACCCCCACAAAATTGTATTCGGAATATTTGGATTCGGCGGTGGGCGTTAGCGTTACGCTCCCAAATGAGGAACGGCATTTTTTTTTGTCATTTCGGATTATTTCAGTTCTCGAGTGTGAAGTGGACCCTGATGACTGGTGGCACAAATTATCAATGGTCCTCGTATAATAGGAAACAAATGACATTTGCACGCAAGAATGTTGAATATTCCAATAGGCCCGCGACTGTTTCTCAAACAAAAATTTACAAAGAGGAATTCACCACGCATAATCGAGGCGTATTGAAAAATAGTTAAATTTCATTTAGGACGTTGTGCCGGGTGGCTTTTAATGTTTTTTTTCATTCTTTTATTGCCAGTCTTAAATGCAAGAAGATCTACATACATCTAGTATAAAAGGTGTTGTTATATTCAGGTAGTCAACAACGCATTTCATTGATTTTTAATAGATATGTATTTTTTTTAATGTAAGATTCTTTAAAGAAAATACGAAAAATAGTTTTATGAAAAATGTGAAGTTTTATGGGAAAATAATTAATATTTTATTATCTATCATGCTTACTTTTTAAAATTATTTTCACTACTCCAAAGCATTATAATGTATTACTCCTTCAATATCTCAAATATATCGTTGCGTATATTTCATATCACACTCTATTTTAGATGTTTTGAAAAAATATGTTAGAATTGACGTTAAAAATACTTTTTTCACTTACATAATTTAGGTACCTACCTACTCCCTTTCTATGTATGCTTTTAAAAAGAGATAAAAACATTAATTTATTCATATTGCTATATCTAGTATAAATACATTTTATTTTGTTAATATTTTATTTATAAAAGTATAGAATAAATATTATTAATGAATAATATTTTTATTATAAATACACCAAAGCATTTTTCCACAAAATTCAATTACAATGACCGAACATTTTCACTGAAGTAACTCGACATTATCAAGGTCTAAAATGAAACCTTGATAATGCCATGTCAACTCGGCGAAAAGGTTCTGTCATTGTAATCAAATTTTGTGGAAAATCACTTTGGTATTTTCTTCATTGGTTTAAAAATGGGGGGCAAGTCTGATCCAACCGGCGAAATCAAAACCCCATATCATGGATATAATTATTATATGGAGTTCTATAATATCTTAAGATGTCATAGAACTCCATATAATATTTATATCCATGATATGGGTAAATACGAGGGTTTTGATTTCGCCGGTTGTACCAGACTTGCCCCCATGGATTTGTTAACACAAAATCTTTAGAATCATTAAAAATATCATTTTTAAAGTGTTTAAAATAGAAAAGTTTAAACTTACATGTTTTAAAGTATAAATTAGGTAAGTTATATTTTCATAATTAAGTAGTTACATTACAAGTTATTTAATTTTTTGCCACATTCAATGTTTATTTTACAATACTACCTGAAAAACTTGTAAAAAAGAACGCACCACCAGAAATACATTTATTTACTCAGTAAAACATTGTATCCATAAACCAACACTTAAATTTAAGCGCCACGCTATTCAAAATTCAAATAGTATTCGTATTATTTGAAATACCATCTTTTATTGTCAATATTGTCTTTTGGTGCGTAAAATATAATACACTATTTCGTTTTGGTCTTTCTTGAAGCTGGACCAAGGTAAATGGATGACAATGGGGACACGATGTCAAGTGCAATAGTGAGGCACGTTTGACCATTGTGGCTGATGGGATTTTAACAGACTCTCCGCAACAATTCAAAGTCAATACACCTTAGTCTTTTCTTCTTACTGGCGCAATTGAATTTTATTACCTCGATGGGCATGAAAGAAATATAATATCCATTATACGTCAATATTCTGGTCATTGAAGAACGAAACCACCAAAGGATGGAACAACAGAACTGACTCTATTGATATTCCGAGAAATAATACATGTTTCGAGTGGTCAATTGTTCATCATCTACACTGCTCTGTCATAAAGGCATCCTTTAGTCTTGTGTAAACATCAGCACGCGCCGGGGTATCACTTTTCTAACTCCAATTCCCAAAAGATCGCCATTGCTTTGATTTTTTTAACGTAACATCACACCCTGACTTGGGAAAATAGAAACCGTTGGAAGAAAGCAATACTTGAATGTAATTCTATCTTTGCACTTATTATTGTTCCTTGCCTCTTCCATAATATATTAACAAGAATATGTGAGGATTCCTTATTTTTTCAGGTGTTTAAATTTCATTTAAGTAAAAGTACATACAGAACATCACGCCATTTTCCTATTTGGGAAAGGCAAAGATAATCGAACGCCAGACTCTTCTATCTTGATATAAATGTTTTTGCCTAATTAACATCTATGCATCACAACATAAATACTCTCCTATTATTGTGACTTCGTACATTACCATATTTGCCAAATTAAAGTGCACATCCGTGATTGGCAAGTTAACTGAAATAAATAGAATCAACACCACATCTTTAGGTGATCGTGTTTTTGCTGTGACTGGACCAAAGATATTAATGTATATACCTAGATGATATTAATGTATATACCTAGATGATATTAATGTATATACCTAGATGATATTAATGTATATACCTAGATGATATTAATGTATATACCTAGATGATATTAATGTATATACCTAGATGATATTAATGTATATACCTAGATGATATTAATGTATATACCTAGATGATATTAATGTATATACCTAGATGGAGTACTTGTCGTAAATAGTGTGTCGAAATTCGCGGGAGTTTTTGCGCGCTGGTAGGCAGAAGACTGATTTTTGTACGTTTTTCGGTACATTTTGCTCCCCGTGTTTTGTGAAAAATTCATCGTTATACCTCATTTTATTAATTTTAATGGATGTATTTATTATACCAAGGATTTATTTAGTGTTTTGCGTTAATTAGAATCCCGATTTGGTATTTTTATTTTAAGTTTGGTGTGATTTTTATTTTTTTTGACATTTGATGGTTATATTGAGTTATTTCTAAGTTTAAAACAGTTTTTTATGATATTTTTAGTGTTAAAATTAGTGGTTAAGTTTATTTACACAGTAATTGTGATAGTTAAAAGGACTTTTTAATTATATTTGACCTTAAAACATTTTATGTGATCAGAGACCCTTTACTTTCAAATTTGTGAGACCTAAGTTGTTAGTTTTATGTACCTATACCAAAATTTAAATAAATAAAGTTATTTTTTTTTCAATAAATTTTTGTTAAATATTCTACAAACCCCTTGATTTAATATTGTTTTCTAAATCTTTGAAAACAAAAGATAAAATGTCCAAGAGTAGTACATTTTAGAAATGTTGTTGATGAAAGAAAGGGAATCCATTCTTATTTAGCTGTTATAAAAAATATGAACTCATTTTTCACATTAAGATGATATCGACTGCCATGGCACAGTAGTAAGCCTCTTCTTTTTTGCTTGCGTCCAGGGTTCGATTCCCGGTAGAGGAGAAATTTATTTCTCACGCAAATCACTGGTTAGTTGGAAGAAATTGCCATTTAGCGATAAACTCGCCAGTTAAATAGGATGTAAGGTAGTGTTTAAATAAATAAAGAAAAATTATGAATTTTTATTCCTAGTGTTTTATTTCAGTACTTCGAGTTGGTAGATGAACCAAGCTATCAACAATGTATGAACCACCACAAAAACAGGTAAAAAAGACAAAAATAAAACCAATGTTGGTATTTTTTACATTACAATGCACACCAGTTACTTCCTTAATTGCTTTCTATTATTTTTTTCAACTGTTAACTCTATTTTCGATTAATAAATACGAAAATATCATGTCGTACTCAACAATCTTCATACAAACCGCGTTTTTCTTGCCTACCGATTGTGCGAAAGAGACAACATTTTTTTGCCTCACGTCACCGCTATGAAAAGTTGACAAGTACTCCATCTAGGTATATACATTTAATATCTTTGGGCTGGACCAGCCTCGTGGAATATACTACCACTTTTAATACAATAAAAATACACTCTTCTTAAATGCATTCAAGGCTCGTCAAAATTAAAAGATAAGTGTGTATGGTGTATTGTGAAAACTTTTTTCCTCTGGGAATCTTATATTTGTTTAAAAATCTAATAGAAATGTACTAAATATAAATTAATGCATTTAGAGATTGTCAACCTTTCAAGAAGAAAAAATGAACACGTATCTGGCTACAACACTAAACTCTCCACACCACTCGTTTTTAAACTGTAAGAATAGTAAAAACTCAGCCGGTAGATTTTCATATTCTACTTAATGTTTTCATATTCATAAAAATCAACTTCATAGGCCTTATGACAATGATTAATATGAACACATATATAATTCCACAATTTATTTTATTTTTCTCCCGACGACCGTTTCGGCTTATAAGGCCATAATCAACTGGACCAGTTGATTATGGCCTTATAAGCCGAAACGGTCGTCGGGAGAAAAATAAAATAAATTGTGGAATTATATATGTGTTCATATTAATCATTGTCATAATGGAATTCTACAAATTAGATGCCGTCACAATCGAAAGATTGAAAAGTGCGTATATTCATAGGCCTTGTTTAGTTGCACACAATAAAAAAAATAAAAAGGGTTTTACTAAAACTAATTTTACAAGAAAAACATGTAACCGACTCGAATTTTAAAAAATTCCTGCAACAGATTAAAGATGTAACAATAAATTGTTATTTATTTCAAAAACATATCTTTTGGGGGTACTGGGGAAAATATTATTTTAAAGATTTAATATTTTGGCTCTTAATATCGAAGAGTATCAAAAATAGACCATCGTAGAGAAAATCTCATATCATTTACCCGCGCTATATAAATTTGTATAATATTATATCACTAGGAGTATATTGAGGATTTTTTTTCTAGAAAAAAACAAAAAATGACAATATTTTGCACAATGTGGTCATCTCAGACCTCAACACGACATTGTTGTTCATATCTCATAATCTAAAAACTCACACAATAAGTACAATATTTCAAAATTCACAATTGACCGGTTCGTTGAACAAATCGATCGGTATCATCAGATCAGCATAACACAACAAAACCTCAAATTTCGCACCCGCGGATCGGTGTCAATAAGTTTTTATTATTTCCATTTCAGAATGGACAATACGGAATCATTTACGAAACAGATAGATCAACAAAGTGGACGCTAATCTTGCAAATCTTCTTTCGTTTGTTCCAAAGATACCCCCGAATTCGGCAGAATCCCGAGATCATGATATGGTCATGAATGTACCTTTAAAAAAAGAATTTGTATTATGCAATGAATGGTGTGTGTGTGTTTTTTATCGATTGTTTGATCTTAAAGATTTATCTTTATCGATCATCATCGGTAGCTTTGTTTGGCTTTGTATAAAGTTGTACAATATCGACGTAATAAAATAATGTAAGAGATACATTCAACAATACGGCATATTGTTAAGCCTTACTGGGTTCCATATTCCAACTAAGTGGTATGAAAAGGTTTTCAATTCCATATTCCAAGTATGAGAATTGATATACAAAATGCGTATAAAATGTGATAATTTTAAATCGAATATTTTTTCAATTGTACAAAGTGAGCGCAAAAAGTGATCACGTAAACCAGCCGATGACAGGTCGTAAGACCTGTAAGTTCCTTGAGTTCCTTGTTCTTCTATAATATCCCAACTTCGTCTCTATTGAGATGTTAAAAAGTTAGTCAATGATAATATTATTTCGCTTCTTGCCGCCCGTGAAATTTCCATAGAAGTTTGTCGGCATTTGTGGCTCAGTTGTTTTCGTATTCGACAGCTGATCCAAAGGTCTCGGGTTTGATTCCCGGTGGAGGCACAGTTTTTAATTGCGTTTTCAATCTGGATCTGTAAAAAATATAATATCGTAAGTCTCCAGAATGTGGCAACTTGTTATTGGGAGACACATTTCGTCATCCAAAGATATTGTTTTCTCGTAGCTAAGCAACTGACAAAGCATTCTGTAAAGGATGAATTAATATTTTATTGGTTAGGTAGGTGCTCAAAAATAATTGTAAAAAAAGCAATATATTTTTGAAATAAATAAAATTTAATTTTGCAGGTGTTTTGCTAAATAAGCGGTCCAAGTTATGCATAATTAATCCATTTGTGAGTATAACCTGTAAATATGAATTATTAAAAAAAAAATCATCCCTTGTTGAGTCAATTTGTAACTACAACCCCAAAATCGCAGTCATTTCGAATGTCTAAAGCCTCGATTAAAGACATGATTAAAATATTAATATCTTTTCCGCCCTTTTGTGGCGCTTACGGTCAAAATACTTAAGAAAATGAACGCCCTTTTTGATATTCGATAAATCGAAATCGTTCAGCGAAACATTACGGTAGCCAAAAAATCCAAAACTTTTTTTTTTAATTTTATAAGAAAATACTAATTCATATTCATTAGGATATTATATTTATTAAATCAAATTGACTTGAATTTTAGTAGATATTGCCAATCGTCAACTAATCAGAGTAAACAATAATATTTCTACTAATCATAACTAATCAGAGTAAATAATAAATAAAGCAAGTTCAATTCAAACAATGCAGTTTTAGCTAATTTACTGAAAGATTCAAAACTTTGCGCTCCTCGTATGATTGATAATTTATTTCACAACAGGTACACCAAAACCACGTTCGAGGTACAAATTAGGTGACTTATTGTTTTCCAAAGCCATTCCCTTAAAAGATAAAATGTAAAAATATATTACATTTATTATTTTTTTTATTTATTTAATATTTAATATTGCTTCTCGGCCAACTGACTGGTACTTACAATATCAAATAATAATTTAACCCGCACCCAATAACAAGTTGCCACATTCTGAAGACTTACAATATTAATCGTCTCACAGATCCAGACTGAAAACACAATTAAAAATTGTGTCTCCACCGGGAATCAAACTCGGGACCTATGGAACAGCAGTCAGATACCTAACCAACTGTGTCACGAAGGCCGACAAAATACCTACGTAATTTATTTACTATACATATATATAGTTTATAATTTAGCATTAATTTACCTATACATATCGACATCACTTGACATAATCCGTACCGAGGTAGAATATTTTACAAGCATATGAAATATCTTACAATACAAGATAATACAAGCCATTATTATCAAAATGGGTGCAAGTATATAACTGAAAGGGAGATTAAAAGAAAAGAAGAAAGCTTTTTTATAATCTCCCTTTCAGTTATATACTTGCACCTATTTTTTTATCCTAGAGCAAAGCCGTATTCCAAACTCCTGGCGAAATAGCTTCCTCATACCATTTTACAAGAATAAAGGAGATGTCCGAGACTGTGAAAATTATAGGGCTATCAAGCTAACATCACACACGTTAAAGATTTGGGAACGTATTGTAAATAATAGACTACTCCACTTAACAACCATAACACCAAACCAGCAAGGCTTTGTTAGCGGAAAGGTCAACAATCGATGCAATACAAACCATAAGAATTCTGATGGAAAAGTGTAAGAACAATAAAAAAGACCTGCATATAGCTTTTATTGACTTACAAAAAGCATTCGACAGAGTTCCAAGGGATCTAGTATGGCAGTCCATTAAAGCACAAAAAGTACCAGAAGGCTACGTCGAGATCCTGAAAGATATGTACCGAAACTCTACTACTTGCGTTAGAAGCCCAGCGGGAATGAGCCCCATTTTCAACGTGAAGGTCGGAGTGCACCAAGGATCTGCGTTGAGCCCGCTTCTGTTTAACCTGACGATAAATTATCTTACAATACATATACAAAAGCAAACCCCATGGGACATTCTATATGCAGACGACGTGGAGCTAATTCGAGATACCATCCAAGATCTACAGCAATCACTGAATCAGTGGCAAATAGCACTAGAAAAAAACGGACTGCGAATTAGCAGAAGTAAAACAGAATACATGTATTGTAATTTTTCCGGAGATACACAGCCCATAACCACACTAAAATTAGATGACACTACAGTAAAACAAGCAGAGCAGTTCACATATCTAGGCTCCGTCCTCACAAAGGACGGAAAGATCGAAAGTGATATAGAGCATAGAATCCATACAGGCTGGTTAAAATGGAGGTCCCTAACAGGGGTACTGTGCGACAGAAGAATGCCAGTCCAGACTAAAGGCAGAGTATATAAGACCTGTGTGAGACCATCTTTGCTCTATGGATCAGAGTGCTGGGCTTCTAGAAAGCAGGATGAGCAGAGACTCCACGTCACCGAAATGAAAATGTTGAGGTGGGCCGGCGGTGTGACATTACTGGACAAGGTCAGGAACGACTACGTCCGAGGCAGCTTCAAGGTAGCTCCCATAGCCGAAAAGATGAGGGAGGGTAGATTGCGGTGGTATGGGCATATATGCAGGAGAGATGACTCCCACATTGTAAATAAGGCTCTGCATATAGAGACCGAAAAGCGACGCCCGGGACGACCGCCTGCAACATGGATGTCCACGGTTCATAGCAACATGAAGACGCGGAATGTGACACATGAAGAAACACAGGAGAGAGCAACCTGGCGCATGCGGACTAGGAGAGCCGACCCCAAATAATGGGAATAAGGCGAGGGAAAAGAAGAAGAAGAAGAAGAAAGCTTTTTTATAAATATATCGTGATATTTTTTTAATCTACTGATTCATATAAATTCAAGAATAGATTATTTGATTTGATTCACCGTGTGGCGACTCAGAAATGGAAATGGACAGGACACGTAGCCAGAAGCTCGGACGAGAAGTGGACAAAGAGTGTGCTGACTTGGAGACCTCGTACAACAAAGAGAGGTGTGAGGCGACCGCAACTGAGGTGGAGAGATATACAACGATATGCTGGCGCGTCCCAGATGCAGACTGCACAGAACAGGAGGACGTGAAGTCAAATGGAGGAGGCCTCAGTTCAGGAGAGGACAGAAATAATCTGAAGAAAAAGTATAGGTTGGTACTACAACAATATTTCAACTAATAAAAATGTGTTTATGGTTAAGTTTTGTTTAAACAAATAATCATCAAAATATCCGAAAATATATTTGGTTTAACGTAACATGGTCCCGGCCCATAAATTAAAAATACGGAAAAAATAAGTTTTTACAAAATTTATCGCTGTTTTGCAAATCATCCCGCCCCAATTAACAAAATAACAGCGAGCTTTGGCACTAAATATGTCAGAAAAACAAACAGACAACCTGACCAAACATCACGTTATTATTAATTGAGATATAAAAACTACGATTCTCTTTCTTCAACACGATGCCGAAAAGAAGGTTTGATTGATATTCAAATAAAATCAATTTTTGCTAGAGTTTAGGGGTACTCCTTAATTCCACATTTACATGATAATAGGATATGAATATTTTTATAACAAATAAAAAAAATGTTATTCTTAGAATGGGTTTTTTAAAAAAGTTAAATTGATTAAATTTTAATTCATCATACATATTTTTAAAAAAATGTTTAAAAAACAGCCACATTTCTCTTTCACAACACGATTAAAAATATAGCAAAATCGATTGAAAATTATAACATTATCATAATCAGCAGAATAATAAAAAAAAATAAGACAATATACACATGAGTGTGTATTATTAATAAGATTTACTCAGGTTTTGAGTCCCGTATATGCAGATTCAATTTGTTCAGTAATTACATAAATCTTTATATATTGACACTCACAGATGTTAACATATTTAAAAAGATATTAATTAAATTCATTCAACCATTGAATTGATCAAATTGCATTCAGATACATTAAATGAAAGGAACCAGGATCGTTAACTTATATAGTACATATAGAGAAATAAAAGATTACTCACGATATTAAATAGGTACCTACTATTATTTTTGTTACAACTTTTCAGACATACAATATGAATTCACCAAATAATGAACATATGAAATTAACATCTAAAGGGATTGATTGACACTGAAGTAGTGTCAAGTTGAAGCTTGTGCGTCCAGTTAAATACCCCCTAGCGCCAAATTCCAGAAATATCGATGCTCGCTAATTGGACGCTATATAGAGTATACATAAGTTTTACATGACAGTAGCTAAGTGCTGTGTCGCCACAAAACAATTGCGTGGGTTCCTTACGAAAAACAAAGTTGTGGGATTATTTCGTAAGGAACTCGTAAGTTCTGGGATTGTTCTGTGTATTTATGTACATAACAATATTTTGAATCTGGAATAAAAAAATAGGTTATGTATTGGTAATTGTTTAATTTATAAGTACTTACACCATGTAGGTACCTGCTTACCCACAATCTAATTGTCTAAAAGCACAAATTATTTAATGACAGATTACGAAGCCGGCAACTAATTGCACTTGAGGTGAGATTCTAGAACATTACAAGGACAACCAGTTTTAATCGTGGTCATATTAATGTGAAGGCTTCAAGAATTTACTTGCACTTGAAAATGTAACAGAATTACAAAGATTCTTAAACGTTGAAAATTCAATAGCTTATGATAAATTCAATAGCTAATGACAATTAACTGTACTTCACAAAATGTTCAATGGTACCATGGATTCCAGACTTTTACAAGTCATATAATTCAATATTTCTAGGAGATCGCTGAGATTCGCCAAAATCTTTCATTTATATATACTTCGGACCAGCTTTATGTATTACAATCCCATACCAAGAATGTGTAGACAGTATAACGAGATTATAAGGGGTATCCTGATCATGACGTGTTTGCTGATTCGCTCTCTGCTTTTAAGAAAAAAAGTTATGTCGTGCCTGATGGTTTAGAACGTCTCCGTGCTATTTACATATGCTATTTAAGTGTAATCATATATTCAATTTAAAATTATTTAATTTTTAAAATTATGTAATTTATGCATGCAATTTAATATGAGCTCATGTAATTTTATAATGTGGTGTGCATCCATAATTGGACATCCAGCACACTCATAATAATAACCAATTTATTATTTTTTATGAAAAATGTGAGCTGGATGTCTTTATGCACCCTTATAAATAAATAAATAAATCATGACAACTAAGTATTTTATACAATCTTCGTATTGAAAGAAATAATAAAATATCTCGTGATTTTTATCTGTCAATATGTTTTGTAAGTAAACAAATATCAAAAAATGTAACACAAATTCAACTCCGAACACATGACTTTTAAACTCTCTCGAGAGAGAATAACGTAGTTACTTGCTTTTGTATTTTTTTAAGTTGTAATATTGTATTTGTAAAACAAAATAAATAAATAAATAAATAATATATAAATAAATATTTTATTATTTACTCTAGCATTTTGCAAAGTTGTGGTCTTTATGAGATACTAAACGCGATTATCCTAAAGATCGCGTGTTGAGCCATACAAGGCTTCCAGGGAAAGATGGTATTAGCGCAAGTCGACTTAATACATTTTAACTACTTTTTATTTTATTCAAACACTCAAAATGGCAACTCGTAATTAGAGTCACTTTGAACAATTTTGAACGAATACCTAATAATTTTGTATGCGCAGAATATGTATCGTGTGCTGTTGAAAATGTTTCTATATAGATAGAAACACACACATCTTTGAAATTGACATGTTAATATTTTCTTTTTTATGACTTTCTTTTAACAATAACATTTCAAAGTGAGAAATTTTTGAAAATGATGTATTTCGAAGTCAATTAAAATGAACAATCTAAACATAGTGTTTTTAATTTATTGAGTTTGTCGACGGACGTTTTTTATTGATTTACCTATTGTTTTTTTTATTGTTAATAGTGTTTTTACTAACAATAATTTCCAAAGGATTGCACGACCATGTGAACGATATTCTGAAAGATGGAAATGTAAGAAGTTTGTACAGCAGGACATGTATGAGACGATGAAGACTATTACTAATCCAGCGCATACTGACACCGACCCACAAAAAACTTCTTTCTAACTTTGGGCATAGTCTTTAATACTATTATTTTAATGTAAAATACTTCCAAAGCGCCAGTGAATTACCATAATCTACTTGAAAGAATCTAAATGTTCTATTTAAAATGTACTAAAACACTAATTAACACGTTCTTCCATGAAAAGCCTTTTTTATTTCCGATTCAACATAATATATATATATATATATATATATATATATATATATATATATATATATATATATATATATTTTTTTGTTTAGATCGCACCGTAATCTTTTTAATAAAATTAATATTCTTCTTAAAAAACTACAATTTAAATTTAACCTCAAAGGGATCTATAAATTTCCACGGTTAAACATTGAAAGAATGAAGGTTTAGTTGTACAAAATGACCCCATGTCTCTTAGATGAACCGATTCAGGTAATTTATGTCCATCGGACCATTAAAAGCCCTAAATTTTAGTCTCGAAGATCCAGATTTGGTCTGCAATTAAGTCGTCAGGCGGACACAATTAAATTTATAACTCTAACGGAAGAGTTTCTCCCAGTATCCAGCCTTTTTTTGACTCTTTATAATAAATACCTACCCTAAATCTCTGATCCAATTTTTTTCAACACCCAAAGCGTTACTTAACAAGAGTTCTTCTGCGTCACCGACACCTTCCTCATTATCTAAAGGCATCCATAGAATCTTGTCCAATTTAATTTACTTGATGTATAATATTAGACAAAAGACAACAAAAGTTAAACATTAAAGGGGACCTATTAAAAAGAATAATTCATTTACCAAACAATTTAAAAGGATTTATTCATTAATCAAGGATTCTGTAGATTTTATCAGAATAAAAAAATCAGATCAAAAAAACTGAAAATATACCTAACTGCATATATAATACAAGTAGAGAACGAATGGCTAGAATAAGTTATTATTGGTATTATTGGTCAGTATGTTTGAAAGGAAGACTAATTTTATTATAAGTAAAATAAAAGTGAAGGTCTTGAGATGGTTTGGACATATTGAATGAATGAATGCTGAACTACTGACCAAAAAAATATACCTTGGTGTAAGAGATGAAGTGAATAGCAGGGGCCTTCCCAGAAAGGGTTGGCATGACCGTGTGAAGATATTTTGAAATAAGGAAATATAAGAAGCTTGAATAATCGTCGAGTAATTATGAGACGATGCATGGATGTAAATAAAGCCAGGAATATGTGCAAAAATAGAAGGGTATAGTGCTCGGCTTTTTTTTGCATACCCCGTAAGGGACTTGGCATGATGGCGAAATTGGTCGATATATAAAAAAATAAGATGGAATGGATAATGTTGGCCAAATTAGAGCTATGACTGGATACGCAGTCAGACCAAGTTGTCCGATGTGATTGAGAGAATAGTAATGCAAAAGTGGAGATGTACAGAAAACATGTAGCAAGAACGAAAGACAAAAGATGGACAGCAAGACTGGTGGAGTAGAGTCAAGCCAGGAATGTGTGCAAAAATAGAGGAGTATGGCGCTCGGTTCTCTCTGCTTACTCTCTGATTATCCCGTTTACCAAATTAGAAATTATCCGAATCATCAAAATAACAGTATTTATTCAGGAAGATTCAGGCCAAAGATGAATCGACTTATATTTCTTTCTGTTTTATCTTATGATAGACCTGTTGGTCTATGGGGCAGATGCTATGCCTCTATAAGCTTGAGAGGTCTAACTATCCCTCCATCTCTTCCTTAATCTTCCATATAATCCACGTCCAGAAGGGACTTCATTGGCTGCTTAATTAGGGACTCTGTCACTATTCATTCTGGCTTCAGTTCTCATCAATGTCTTCTTCTGGATTTACTACACTGTAACACTGAAATTAGTACTGAAAAAAATTAAATGTTCTCATCGAATTGCAAAATTGACGTGAGCATGTTATGATAATAGGACATACAATACCAATACAATTTTAAAGCAATTAACTATAAAGTATTTTGTCAGTAGATACCTACATAGGACATCCAAATTTTAAACATCACTATTACAGGTTTTTCATTTAAACATGTTCGTACCGAGGTGTAATATTAATTAATTACTTTATCACATGTCAAAGTACAATAAATATTAACGAATAATAAAAACTTTATCGAATGTAGTTTTAAAAAAGGAGTTATTTCATAATATTATTTAGTAAAGTGCCAATTCATGATTATACTCAAACATAAAGAACGAAACAACAATTAATGATAAATTTGGTGTTATGTATGAGGTATCTTAAAAATTTAATGCAACCTCTACAAGAATATAATTTTTGATTTTTTTTTCAGTGTTTCTACACGAGATATTGACACATTTCAAGAAAAATATGTTTTTCAAATTTATTTTCGGCTTAGATTTATTTTGCAATTATTTTTTTCATTAATTCAACATAAACAAATACACAATAAATAAAATACATATTTTAAGTAAACTGATAATGTGCACAAGCTCGAAAAGGATATAACTTATTTCTCAAATTAAAAAGTAAAATTAAATTACTCTGAAAGCTTATAAAATGTTGGGATTCTTGATGAGAGTATGCAAACCATTCACACCAATGAAAACATTTAGCTAACTATATAACACAATTGTTAGAATCATCTGGAATCCACAATTTATTTATTTATTTATTTATTTATTTATTTATTTATTTATTCATTTATTTATTTATTTATTTATTTATTTATTTATTTATTTATTTATTTATTTATTTATTTATTATTTATTTATTTATTTATTTATTTATTTATTTATTTATTTATTTATTTATTTATTTATTTATTTATTTATTTATTTATTTATTAATTTATTTATTTATTTATTTATTTATTTATTTATTTATTTATTTATTTATTTATTTATTTATTTATTTATTTATTTATTTATTTATTTATTTATTTATTTATTATAATTTAAAAAATTATTTTTTTACATATTACATATATCCACCTCACTAGGCTTAGCCTGTACCGAGGTGGAATATTTCACAATCACATTAATACATATTTATACAATATTTTCGTATTTCATTCAGTTTTCGTGACAGTATACATTCTATATAACATGATTTGTATATAGGTAATCAAGAATAGTACATCAAACAATCAAGCAAAACAAAACAAAGATTTATATAGAAGTTAGCAAGAATATATCAAACAATAAAGAAAAAAATAAAACATAATGATTTATATAGAAGTTAGTAAGAATAATATGTCAAGCAATAAAGCAAAAAAAAAAACAATATAATATTTATATTAACAGTACAGAATGAATACAACAAATATTTTTAAAACATATGAAGAACAAATTCGGTAATAACTACAAACATGAATTGCAGACTTTACAAACAAGACGAAGGACCTCAGACATAATGTACCTGTATGACATAATAAACTTCAATATTGACTGTACATACTTTATGAAAATTATTAACTTCAACATACCAAATAGACGAACAAGACACACCTCAACGTTCTTTTCAGACCAAAAAACATTAATGGCGCTCAGAATTCGCCATAGTACCGATGCCTTACCACGTATAATAATTTGGAAAAGATCAGGTCGGTGGACATATTCTGTATGTCCAGGACTCTTTTCAGGAGCCACGTTAGACAGGAATAATTAATTGTTTTGTTACCAGCAGTGAGTACAATGTAACATGAAATCAAAGATGGGCTGATTAAGTCACAATTACTTATGTTGCTATTCTTATTTATAATATTTGTTTAAAAAATATTATTGTACGTTGCCCATTTTTTCAAATATAAATAAAAAAAATATATACATAGTTTGTGTTTTATTTAATTTTTTTAAAAATGAACTTCTGCATGGTGTCTCATGCCGTGTTCGAAAAACTTTCTTTATACTGACAAAAAATATTTTTACATTTATTTATTCAATCGAAGAACGGGTAAGATTTGATAAAAGCGGCACGCTTTTTGGTCAATTAAGATCTCTTAAAGTCGACCTGTTGGTTGGGGTGTAGGTATATAATAATAATATAATACTTTAGTTATGTAGGTACCTGCACAAAAATATTCTATAAATTAAACGTTTATAGATGGCGCTATAAATAACTGACTTTATAATACAATTCTTTCATATCCATGTCCGAATAGGAATAATAGTTCAGATTGGTAACAATTTATATTCCCATACACTTATTACGAATACGATCGTTATGATTTTATGATACGAAACATCATAACATATTTATAACATACATAATGTTATTAACTAAACTTTATAGCGCATTATATAAATTATGAAATTATTACACATAATATGGAAACAAAAAATATGTATTGTATTAGCTCGCACCAGAGACGGAGGTATATAAATATGACAATAATTGACTTATTAACGACATATACTCTAATAAGCATTTATGTATGTATCATATATCTATTAGTTTAACGAGTGGTGATAGCCTAGCGGTAAGGTCGTCGCCTCACATGTGTGAGGTCGACGCGACGGTTCGAATCCGGGCGGGGCACGCATCTCTGGATTTTTAAAAAATCTATGTGCGGATTTATATCACTAGCTATGTGTAGCCATGATCCTTTTTGTCTGGTTCCCCTTTCTAAGGGTAACGAAGGTCAGATGGCAGTCGCTTCAATGTTATAACCAGACTCGCCAATTCCAGGATCATGGTCAAAGCGAACCCCGATAGAAACGGGACAAAAGCGCTAAGGGAAAAAGAATATCTATTAGTTTAACGATTAAATAAACTCAATATACCTGAAAATACTTCCTAGGATTCTTGAAATGCAGTTTTTTTTTTGTCTAGTGAGATTTTTTGTCTAGTGTCAATTTTTTGTCTAGTGACATTTTTTGTCTAGTGTCATTTTTTGTCTAGTGACATTTTTTGTCTAGTGACAATTTTTGTCTAGTGACATTTTTTTAACATCCCAGAAAGAAACGTGAAACATATAGGTACCTAATATTCAAATATGAAAATAGCATAAAATCGTACCGTGGATACTAACACACACAACACAGAAGATAAACGACACCACATTGCTACATCGGTTTGCTTCAGAATTTAATACCAAAACGTAATATCCCTTCGATAAATGTAATATTTATTTATACAATATACGGCATAACCCATTTAGGTATGTGTTACAGTGTACAAACAATAATATTAAACAAATATGAAAAAATAGAAATGAAAACATACAAAAAATTAGACACCGTACAAACAGCATAAAATAGTTAGCAAACAGCATAACACAAAGTTAAACAAATGTATCAATTGATAAAACTTCAATAAAATAACAAAAAAAATATGCTGAACGTACCACACTAGCTTTACCCATTCATAATACATAAGTCATCGGCTCTTCTTTCAAGTAGAGCTAGACTAAGGAAAGCCTAGTCTAGACTGTCTAGAGCTAGACTATGTAATGACCTAGATGATGAAGTAACGTTGCGCGTCGTCTCAATCCATACATATATTTAAAGGTAAACTAAAAAAACTTTAAATAGTTCCTGAATATTCCTTCTATATCCTTCCGCCCTTGAGGTGAGGTTATCACAAAAGCGGCGCTATAAAAATCAACCCAATAATTTATTTGTTATTATTATTATTTAGTTCCCTTCTATTCCGTTCCGTTCCCTCCGTGATGATTAATAAATTAAAAAAAATATAGTTCGTTCTCTTATATATAATTGTTTTATACTAAGTAATTTGTATTTATGATTTGATTGATAAATTTATTAGTTTTACTTACATAAAAATATATATTTCTTTAGCGGGCTTATTACCATACTGCAATTATTTCCAATCAAAGAGATGAAATTAATATGAGACACCAAAATGTGTGAAATAAAGGAACGAAAATTGAGAAGAAAGGAAAATTGCTGTTATTATCATTAAAATATAAAATAATACAAAAGTGCAAAAATAAAAAATCAATTAAATAAATATTATAATAATAAATCAATTAAAGCAGTAAATGGATGAACTGGATTACGTGTGGGAAAGATGAAGAAGAGACAACAGATCTGGGGGGGGCAAGTCTGGTCCAACCGGCAAAATCAAAACCCTCGTGATTACCCATATACATATATACATACCATCACGCCTTGTCCCTCATGGGGTAGGCAGAGAGAACCGTACGCCACATTTTTCTATCTTGACACACATTTATTACCTAATCAACATCCATACGTCGTCTTATAGGTACATGTTCGTCTGTTGTCACACTTCTTACATTTCCATCTTTCAGAATATCATTTACATGGTCGTGCCATCCTATTCTTGGGCGCCCCCGACCTCTTATTCCGTTCCTGTCAGCTTTGTATATTTTCTTCGTCAGGTGTTCTTCATTCATTCTCCCCAAGTGACCAAACCATCTCAATGTGTTGATTTTCATTCTGTTAATTATATCTTTCTTCATCTTACATTCTTTCCTTGTATCTTCATTACGAACTCTGTCATACATCGTTCTGTTACAAATTCTTCTAAGCGATCTCATTTCATGGATATAATTATCATATGGAGTTCTATGACATCTAAAGATATTATAGACATCTAAAGATATTATAGAACTCTATATAATAATTAAATCCATAATATGGGTAATCGTGAGGGATTTGCATTTACAACAGCATTTTATAGTTTAATTAGTTTAAACTTTCGGTCAAAAGACGTTATTGGCGTTCGATTTTACTTTGCCAACCTCAAAAAAATGAATCAGCGTTGTGATATTAATATACTATAAATGTTTAATCCATGCGTCTTGTTGGTTAGTTAAATTCAATATTGAAAAACCAATTAATGCATCACCTTGGGGAATGGCGAGGCGCCTATTGACAAAGCACGCAGTGTCGAAACTGGTTGATTCGCAATATACAACAATATTGAGTGTCGTGTTAATTCAATCGAATCGTACATATACGTATTTATTAACGACATAGGCGTGGTTTTCGCATGACAAAATACAATAACTTCAACTACATGTGCAATCTCTCACATCTCAATTTAAACAACGGGAAATTTTATCTCAACAACATACACAACAATTCACGCATAATTTTTATTTATTCGAAAAAGTTTCAAACATAAATTAATTTTATATCTATGTTCAAACGGAAGTTTTACAAGAAAGAAGTAATTCTTTACCTCGAGTTATTATACAATTTGTAGAAATTCCTTTTAAATTATAATAAATATATTAATTTGTTAGAAAATACATTATTATTTCGCAGTGTCGATGGCTAATTCGTCCTTCTTCTTTTTGTGGTATTTCAGCTCCCCCGACGTCGGCTACTTCTCTGGCATAGGCGTTTCTGGAACAGCTCTTCCACTCGGTAGACTCCGATCCAATCTTACTAAAGACATCTGCATCCTACTCCTATCGCGACTAACATCAATTTCGTCCTACTAGAACATTACCAACATCATTGATATTACATTCAAATTATTAGAACATTATTGTATTTTATTACATTCAAAGTCTTTTTTTTATTTTAGTCATATTACTTCTCGGGCATCGAACAGGTACTAAGTCAAATATTAATTTAACACGCACCCAATAACAAGTTGCCACATTCTGGAGACTTGCGATATCAATTGTCTTACAGGTTCAGACTGAAAACATAATAAAAAATGAGTCTCCATCGGGAATCGAACCCGTGACCTTCGGATCAGCAGTCAGATATCAAATCAACTAATTCACAAAGGCAGACCTTGATAATGTTCTCGTTAACTACACCGTGAAATAAATTAATGTTTACTAATCTTGATGCTAAAAATTACTTCTAATGTCATGTATTGAAGGTCTTACATGCATAATATTGATAGCTCAATCTTAAAAAAAAAATACTATTTGTACATTTTAGATATAAACCTATGATTACTAACACAGCGCATTGCCACCACTCATCTAAAAATGAAATGCACAAGCAATTATGCTTAATTTATGGAGAAGTATATATTCTTGTTATAAGGACATAATCCATTCTTTAAAATAAGTTGATATTCATATTTATGTAGGTATATATCTAACCACGAAGTAATATTTTACAATTCGGCGGCATTCAACTTGGACATTCCATTCGGAAATACAATAAATTACTCACACTTCTGGTTAAGGGTATTTGCTTTATTCTAGGGGTAGCAACCCTCGACAGAGGTGCACTTTAGTGAAATAAACCAAATATTTCATTACATTCAGGTAAAATTCATAATTTCGCTAAATATAAAAATAATAAATAATAAATTTAGATGGGTCGATGGCAGAGCGGATAGCGCATGGGTTTGTAGTGGTCGCGAGTTCGAATCCTGCCTCGACCGATTTTGTTCACCTATATCACAAGCATTTATGCTTATTTTAGGGAACGTAGGAAGATGTATATGTACTTGTTTAACAAGGACATATTCATTAAAAAAAATAAGCATTGTTTTTTACATACAAATAAATACTTATTTACCAAAAAAGACCATATTCAGCTATGGAGCAGGAGAACAAACTATCAAGAGTTGATTTCATCATGATCCCATCGCGGAGATACTTTTAATGATACTTTTAATATATTTTTTAGATATGTATTTTGTTATGGAAAATAAATAAATATTATTATTATTATTATTATTAATCAATTAATTACTTAGTGCATAACAGGATATTATGTAAATAATTAGTTTATAACATAAATAATATTCCAAAAAGTATTTAAGTTATCACAATCCAACCCTGAATGAAAGATAAACTAACAGTTTGATAGAATGAAATAATTTATAGATTTTACCTGAACATGGTTTTTTGTTTGCTGGACATTTTACTACGGATTTTTTCTTTTTGTATTTATTTCATTCAATTTATTTTTCCAATATTTAATTAAACGAATCAAATGAAAAATTATTAAAAAAAATCAACTAGGTACCTACCTACTTATATAGGAAAAAAATTAAAAATTCATAGAACTTCTGTTTTGATTTTTTATTTATTTTATAACAATGGAGTTCTACAGTACGAACACTGTCTCAATCACTAAAATCAAACGTTCAAACAAAACTGTTATTATAAATTTTATGTTCTGTTTGAATGATTATTTTATCTCCTTCTTTGGCAAGTAATATCTATCGCCTCATCTTCTTTATTTTTTATTGTAAGGCACCGGTTTAAAATAGTACCGCCCTTAAAAATTATCATCCTTTTCATGTGTCCCGTAAGAGCCGGGTATTCGAAAATACAACAGGCAACAATAACATCTCAGAAAATTCAGCAATGAGGATCACCACACATTCCGAATGTTGCTTTTCTGTTGAAAAGATACTATTGTGTGGCTGTACACGCATGTGTCGTGTTAACTAGGTAATGCGCACCCGCACACCTGACGCTGGTTATCCCATATTTTGGGATATGCCGTGATGATATATGTATCTTCATACAGTGACCACTGACCATGCTTTTTCAGATTCCGATTCAGTGCCGGCAACGCGGCGTTTATTATTAAAAAATAACATAAAAACAATCCATGTTTTCGTTCCCCATCTCACTAGGAAAACCTGTTCTGAGACGAGTCACTTAGGGTGTCTGAGCGGTTAGGGTTCTGGACTAGTAATCCACTGGTCGCGAGCTCGAATCCTGCCATGCTTAATTTAAGGAATGTAGGGGAAGATGTATATTTACTTGTTTTAAGGTCATATTCAATAAATTATTAAATAAAAAAAAAAAATAAAAATAAAAATAAATATTCATTAAAAAAATACTTGGTTTTTGTTCTATTAAATTTAGTTTATTATCGACGCGTTTCGTGCAAGACACATCATCAGAATAATATTTGACAATACTGAAACTAGTGGTTGTATACAAAATTTACATGTCAGGTGTATAAAACTGTTCTTCTTATAGAAATTTCATAGTAAGTAGGTACCTACACCAGTACACCATAGGTGCATCATAATGTCCCGCAAACACCATGACGAAATTCATAGTATGTAGGTACCTACTTTAATGAATCCCTGAAATATGCTTTAAATACTAAAATCTCACCACCAATATATATTAACGGAAAATAAAATCAATGTAGGTATGTACTTTTGTAAGAAACGTAGGAACTTATTTTTTGGGTACCTATACCAAAATGACGATAATGATACCACAGAATCACGCCTCGAAGAAAATCAATGCAATTATCTGTCCATTCTTCCATTTTATAGTCACAAAGGTACTATTGTCCACCACTCGAACCTTTCAAGGCATCAAATCAAAGAATATATCTGGGACAATAATAACATCTGAAGAAAACTGGGATAATGTTCGCATCGGCACCTCCGACTAATTTTTAGCACCTTCTTCTGTAATACCCAGAATTAAATAAAAGATTTAGTCCCGCTTTTAAAATGTACGTATTTTGCGAAAGAAACCATTTTTTTACTAACTCGGTATTGCAACAGTATGATTTTACTGATATTTTTTCTTTAATATTGTAACAGCTTTCATGGTCTTTTAAAAAATCATTACGTAGGATGTAAAAAATATAAAGAAACATTATACAAAATATACATAATATTTCTTTATATTTTTTGCTTTATTATATTGATGTATTTACAAAAAAAAATCATAAATAGAATCTAACAAAGGGAACAATTTGGTTATTAATAATGAGTATTTTAAATCAAACAAATGATTTGGTCTACATATATATTTTTTCCTGAATCCAGGACGACCGTTTCAGCTTATTAGGCCCTCTAATAAGCTGAAACGGTCGTCCTGGATTCAGGAAATAATATATATGTAGACCAAATCATTTGTTTGATTTAAAATACCTATTATTATGGAATTCTACATATTCAACACCGTCAGTATTGACAAAATTAAAAAAAAAAAAATTGTTTCTTATTTTTCAAAATAGACAAAATCACACTTTTTCGCTAATACCTACGCTAGGGAAATATAACAGTTTGCCACACATTACTATCAAAGCATAATTATATTGCATAGTAGCACTTGGGCAAAGTAGCACTATATTTTTTTTTATTTTTACTCTCCACACTATGGAATAGGGGAGAGTCATGATTTCGCAAAATTTAAGCGTATTTTTTTTACATCAATTTCTCAATGGGTATCATGTAGAGAATGCACACTATGAGTTTCGTCGTGATGTGTTTGTGTGTATGGCGTATACGCCGTACGCCGTAGCATTTATCTTTTTTGTGTCCTCTCTACAGCCCAAACTATAAGTCCGATCGACTTCATATTAACATCATATGTGTAAAGTGCAAAGACCTAGAGCTGATTAGTTTTCCATAGACAACTTTTCATTTCTTCTCTATGAATTCATCATTTACGTTGTTTTTTTTTGTGTACTCTCTGCAGCCCAAACTATAAGTCCGATTGACTTCATATTGATATCACATGTGTTAAGTCCATAAACTTAGAGCTGATTAGTTTTCCATAGACAACGGTTCATTTTTTCCCAATGTTTCTTTATGATTTCATCTATTAAAACTGAAAAAATGCTCTCACGACCTGGAAATTAGAGATATTTTAATTTGGTTTCAACTATTTATACAACACCAAGAATCTTCATAAAATTGTATTCAAAGTTGGTCAATGTTAAAAGAAAAATATTCAACGGTTTCAAAAATTATATTTTATTTAATGGATATTTGTATGAAACTTATATGTAACAAGAGAATTTTTTTATATTTGGCAATGTTCAGTTCATTGATTTCATATTGATATAAGAATATTAATAGCTTGAACTTAGAACTGATTAGCTTTTCATAGATATCATAAAATTTCTTCATATGATATCACGTGTCAACATTGTCAAAATGCTCTAACGCTCTTTGAAACAAAATTTATCTGCTTTTTTTAAAATATTTCATACAACATAAGCATTCTTCACTATAATGCATTAATAGTTTGTTTATCTTAACATAAAAATATACTATCGGAAGAAAATTTATATTCCTGATAGTAACATTTAGTATGAATAAAAATGTAATTAGATAAATTTCTATGTATGGGAAAGTTCAGTAATTTGATTTCATGTTATAATGTAAAGAGCTTGAACATAGAACTGATTAGCTTTCCATAAATAATAAAAAAAATCTTCATATGATATCACGTGTCAAAATTTTGAAAATGCTCTCGCGTTCTTTAAAACAAAATTTATCTGCTTTTTTTAAAATATTTCATACAACATAAGCATTCTTCACTATACTGCATTAATAGTTTGTTTATCTTAATATAAAAATATACTATCGGAAGAAAATTTATATTCCTGGTAGTAACATTTAGTATGAATAAAAATGTATATAATAAGATAAATTTCTTATGTGTGGAAAAGTTCAGTAATTTGATTTCATGTTATAATGTAAAGAGCTTGAACATCGAACTGATTAGCTTTCCATAAATAACAAAAATTTCTTCATATGATATCAAGTGTCAAAATTGTCAAAATGCTCTAACGTCCTTTAAAACAAAATTTATCTGCTTTTATTAAAATATTTCATACAACATTAGAATTCTTCACCATACTGCATTAATAGTTTGTCTATCTTAACATGAAAGTATACTATCGTTAGAAAATTTATATTCCTGGTAGTAAAATTTAGAATGAATAAAATATTTCATTGTCAATATTTGTGGTGTGGAGAGTTTAGTGTTGGCCACAACCCACTCGTTTTATTATATAATTTTCAGGTACCTGCTCCTCATATATCTACAATTATTCCTGAACTCATTCTAACCAATGATTCTTTAATTTTTTAATGTCTTAAATATCAGCACTTCTGGTACAGCTATTTGTCAAACCTGGGATTTTTCAGATAAAATCATTATTGATCTAGACGGTCACTGTTTTACTACGAATATTCGCACCTTTGAAAATTATGTGACTTGAAAAGTAAAAGTGCACTTTATAATGCAGACATTTTATGAGAATTAATGTTATTATTTACCTACGCAAAAATATAAAAAATGTATTCCGTATATTATTGTCGACATCCGACCACCATCATTTCTAGTTATTTGTTACATCGAATCATGTTGGAACGATAAACAAAAGCTGTTAAGATAATTCGTTTATTGTACTTTATCTAAGGCCATTTTAAACATTAAACTTATCACACGGTAAATATTATAGTCTTAATAAAGTTATTCTCGCCTACAATAAAGACATTTGTTACATGTGACAGGTAAGGTATTGGTTTCCTAATACGCGAAAGCGTAAAGAAGACGTTCTACTTTAATTTTATATGTATACCAAATGACGCGTTAAAACGCAAATATTTCTTTATTTATTTTACGGTTAAAAAACCATTTACATAAAAAATTAGAAAAATAAATATACATCATCATTCAATAATGTAAACAGACAACATTATTGAATGCTAATGTTATACTATAAAAATAAAAAAATATATATACACATGGAAAACAATAAATCAAGAGAAAAGATAATGAGAACATAAAGTGAAAATGAAATTAAAAAATGTTTTTCCTTTTATAGATTTTTGTCTAATAACAAATTATATAAAAAAAGTAACAAGGATACAAATACATTAGAAATATAATATGCATTTAAAGTATAACATTGATAAATATAAATTGATGTTAAATCTTAGTAAAAATAAAAAATGTTACATTTTAAACGATATTACATTATAAGCAGCATATTATATTACGATATTACATTATAGGCAGCATATTATATTACGATATTACATTATAAGCAGCATATTATATTACGATATTACATTATAAGCAGCATATTATATTACGATATTACATTATAAGCAGCATATTATATTACGATATTACATTATAAGCAGCATATTATATTACGATATTACATTATAAGCAGCATATTATATTACGATATTACATTATAAGCAGCATATTATATTACGATATTACATTATAAGCAGCATATTATATTACGATATTACATTATAAGCAGCATATTATATTACGATATTACATTATTAGCAGCATATTATAGATATTACATCACCAACGGCTTACCAACCGCCGTGGCACAGTTGGTAAGCCGTTCGGTTTCTGTGCGGGCGTCCTGGGTTCGATTCCCAGCAGAGAAGAAATTTATTTAAATTCATTTCTCTCGCAAATATTGCTTCTCTGGGCTGGAAACACTGGTTAGTTGGAAGAAATTGCCATACAGCAATAAACTCGCCACATGCGCAGGGCGCAAGGAAGTGTTCATTATTATTATAATAGTATTAAGGGAAGATTTTTTTTTAGAATCATTGTTTACTTACCAGGTTTTGGATTAAAATAATTAACCCAAACCTTCTTTTCGCTTCACCTAGAAAGAACCCATTACCACACACTTTTATACTTGCAAACACTCGTAATTTCATTTACATCCATGCATGATCTCATAGGTACTCGCTAAATGAAAGATATTTCAATTAGCGTCGATTATTTTCTTTTGTTTTTATCTATGACGAATCCGAGTACTATGTTTGGTAGCCTATGGAGGATAAGCCAATACAAATACAATTTTTCAGACTTCTATTATAAAACATAATCTTGAAATAAATTTCTCTCCTAAATAAATTGATTATACGCTACTGAATATTTTTGAATTTTTTTATTTTTAAATAAATTTTATAACAACAATATATTAATTCTATAAATAAAGTAAAATTAATCGTGGAGTATCAATTATTAAACAGATTCCTCTATGCCATTTATAGTCATGTCAACGGATTCTCAAAAAGGGATGTAAAATTAATGGAGGGTGAAAAAATTTTAGAGAGGTGAGCTGAAGGAGGAGGGAACCCAGAAGGCTTAAAAATTTGACCTTTTTTGTTATTCGCTTAAACTCACTTATTTTTCTCACGCTAAATAACGATATTTTCATTTGACGTTGCGATTTCGCGAACCAAAGAAACCATAGCCTTATCATTGATATTATTTCTACGATCCCATAATGTTCTGATGTGTAATCTTTTTTAATGGTATTATTCTATAGAGATGACATCATTTGTTGAGTTTCCTGTTTATTAAGAGATAAAGTTAGCAAAAATATCGAACTATCGAACCTCTGATAAAATTTAACGTGTAAACCATACAGCGATATTAATTTAATTGGTAGGTACCAATCATTTTTGATAAACGCATTGTTGTGTCTGTATGGTATCGGTGAAATATAAAACGAAAAATAATTGTAACTTTGTAAGGAACAAGATTTATTCCTTTTTACAAAAAGATCGATTCATCTCTAAAAAAATCAAAAGATGTATATATTTGTAGAATGTCTTGTTGAATTTATGCCATAAAGCTCAAATAGATATACTAAATATTAAACGTAAATGAGACTTGTCGTATAGAGAAGAGACGATGTATGAATATAAAGAAAACAGAGAGAGTTTGCAAAGATAAGGATGTATAGTGTTCGTTCAGAATTATTGATATACTTACACCATTTTTGTGAAAGTAATCCGTTACTTTGACGAGAATTGTTAAATTTTTTAACTCTCATTGATCTATGTAAATATAATTTAACACGTCGTCAAAGGTTTTTTTTTAATAAATTGATTAATACTTTGTTATCTTCAGATAAATAAATAAATTTTTAGTCTTTATTTAAAATTTAATTGTATTATGTAAGTACAAAAAGATAATTAAATAAATATATAAAAAAATGAATAAATAAATAATAAAATAATTAAATAAATAAATAATTTATTTATTTATTTATTAATTAATAAATATTTAATAATTTAGTACATAAATAGGTAAATAAATAAATAAAATAAATTTAATAAATGATCAAACAAATAAATAAATTTATAAATTTGTTAAATAAATAATAATAATAATAAGTAAATTCGTATCGAGTTTGTATCTATGTAATATAAGTACATCGGCCTTAGAACGAATACATTTATCTACAATTTCGCAAATAAAAGTAGTGGCATACGGGTTATATTTCATGTGACAATAATATGTCGCTTAAAAGCATTATACGCTTTACAGCGCGCCCCGCGGAGTTAAACAGTGCCTTCAATAATCTTTACACCTCCGCCCAGCTCATGACACTCTACATCGTTTGTTTCTACCACTTGTAAAGTGCCAGCCTCAACCATCAGCCCGTATTGTGGAGACTGCCAATTGTACACACATTCACGCCTTCGCTCATTGTAAAACCGCATAAAGAATTGCAAAGTTCCGATTGTCTCATCACAGCGAGAGGTTTGATTCGACCGAAATATGGGAGTAATGTTTAACACCGATATCTCATTGTGGCCCTAGAAAAGGTGAGAGCATTATCGAGTCTCAACGACAGCTACGTGGCCATTGTTTGTGTCCTGGAAAACGCCACAATGAACGAGCGAGCTGTGATCAATACTACACTCCACTACATAGTTTAAGTACACTTTTTTTCTTCTTTAAAGTACGTCAATCCCTGAATGCGTTTTCATGAAGCTAATTTCAAATTCAGTTTTTTCCAAAGTCAAATTTCTGGGAGGCATGTTTGGTCCAACCGGTGAAATCAAAACCCTCACGATTACCCATTTCATGGATATAATTATTATATGGAGTTCTTTAATATCTTAACATGTCCTAGAACTCCTAATGATAATTATATCCATGATATGGGTAATCACGAGGGTTTTGATTTCGCCGGTTAAACCAGGGGGGCAGGTCTGCCCCCCCCTGATGTCGATAAGGGCGTAATCTGCCAAAACGTTTATCCTATGAAAGAAAATCAATCAGCAATTAGATAACAATTAGGGCCGAAATCTAAGGGAACGTTTGAACAGAAGTATATGGAAAACTAATCAGTGAATGCACTTTAACTATACATATAAGGTACATCAATATGAGTTCGATTGCTTATACATATTATGTAGTTTGAATTCCACATAGGATTAAAAATTTCATAGTATGTAGGTATGCCATACATTACACACCGTGCAAACAACAACATCGTAACAAAACTCAATGAACGTACTCTCTACATGATACCCGTTGAAAAATAGATGTAAAAATACGCTTAAAATTGTAAACCCATTACTCTCCCCTATACCGTAGCAGTGGAGAGTAAAAATATTGGCTACAAACTGGAATCACAGTGTGGTGCCACGTAGACAATTAGAAATGCGTTACGCCAGTTATTGTGTGTACATACGGATTCTCTGCGTGTAATGACGGCCTTTGTCCTCTGTCGGAAATATTTGTACAAGACCAGAGAATCATTCTTCGCTTTGGTCGAATGAATTGAACACGAACTAGGACTATGAACAGTGCATAAATTCTCCATCTTCAGGTGGATTCAGCACACGCCCGCCGCCAAGACAATGCCCCATTTGAAATCCATTCAATTCTTATTTGTTAAGTGTCTGCAGCCGGTGTTGTATGTAATGTATCTAAAGCACCCGCATGATGAACGGTGGACTTGACGTCCTTTATTTCTCATACAATATTCAGTAATAAATAATTGACGATACATAGTAGGAGCACTTTAAACGAAGACGATATTTTGTCCATTTGACAGGAGATATTAATGATAAATATACAAAATAAACAATTGAATGTATACAATTTATTATTCTGGCCAAAGTTCTAAACTACATACAAACTTACTTATAAAAAAAAATATATTCATTGTAATTGTTTGATCTACACACTTATGTATGTCCTTGAAAAAATCACAGATACTAAGAAAATGAATCATACTTGAGATAAAAAGACGTCTATTGATTCATTGGTTCATTTTGATACGAATCAAAAGTTATCATATTATGTAAGATTTCGACACTTTATACATTTAGCTTTTCAAGTTCATAAGTAGGTAGATATTTTTTCATTAATTGTAAAATAAAATATTTGTTTCAAATGTTGCATTCAATAAAATAACATGTTTCGTTTTAAAATAATGAAGATTTGTAGTCAACGGTAAAAAATGAACTCTGTATCTAAACATAAGTATTATTTCTAAAACCACCAAAATTTGCCTTAAACGTAAGTCGTTTATTGAAATATAAAAAAAATAAATCAAATAAAAACGTGTGAAATCTTTGAAAGTTTTACTTAATTTTATTAAAATCATTCGAACATTATTAACATTTTGACAATCTAGACCAATGCCAATCTCGATCAAAATATGGTTCAATCGTGCAATCGTATGGTTCAAAATATGCTCAAAAAAGTTATGTACAAAAAAAAATTTCGGTATCCATCCAACCTTCTCTTTGAGGAATGTAATATTATGAATATAAAACAGTTATATACCACACAAACACTTATTAAGTTCTTCATTAACATTAACTCAGCTGAAAGAACTCAACAAATCCGGCCAACTAGAACTGGCACTTCACTTAACTTCATGGTAATTTCTCCTAAAACTTCGTTTGGTCAAAGAAATTATAATTTTCAAGATCCTCTTCTGTTTAATGTCCTTCCTATCCATATTAAAACATGTAATTCCTTACACCAATTTAAAAGGAATATTAAGGCGTTTGTATGGACAGAGGATTGTAAAAGTGTGTTTTCTTCCTTGACATTCTTTGTTTGAAGTGATATTTTTATATCGTTAATGTTAGGAAAATAACTTTGTGGCGTAGTACGTTAGTCTTCCTGAAGAAGAAAACATTTAAAGTTTTTGAAACCGGTAGAAGTTAGTACTCATAGTTAAGTGGTGTAAACTACGTTAAGTTTATATTATTAATAATGATATTTTTATTTTTAACTTTTGTTATTTTATATTTTTTAATTTCTTTTATATTTTTTCTTCATCTATATTTATCATGGTCGCCCTATACATTTAGTTTTGTATCGATATATAGGTACCCATATAATATGTACATTCTGTTGATATCTTTATTGTTGTAAAATGTTAAAGTAAACTCTGCATTTATGTCGCTCACAAAAATGTGATTATATGTAGTTAACCTCGATACAGGTTTTTTCCTAGTGAGGTTGAATAGATTTGTGTTTTAATTTTCAAAATATTATTTGTGAGTTGAAATAAATAAATAAATCGTATGTTGTCTGTACATACACTTCATTTTATATCATGGAGAACAACTATACATCATACAAAACGATGCTCGATGTGTTGAAATATTGTAGTTTAAACCATTCTCATAATAAGGTACTTACGTACTATTAACGGTTTAGTTAGACATAATTATTTTTTATGCACCTTAACAGCATGCATCGAAACGAATTCAGTCGAGGCAAGCGTATTATAGTCAAATTGGAAATCAATGGGTTTGATTGCCAACGTCACAAAGATAAAAATCTGTTAAGAGTGCTACTGCACCCAACATCGTACATTTGAAAAATAATTGATCATTGAAGAACAATCACATATGTACGTTTTTGGCGAAATTTCAGATGTTAACAAGAAGAATACGGAAAGAGATTTCAATATTAAACCACACGATGGTCTCTCAGTTGCTATGTAACGGCTTCGTTCGTTTCCGTGTCCAGACCATCTATATGCATCCTCTCCAATGGCTTGCAGCCGTCACAGCCCTGTCGTTTGCAGCCAAGAGATCTTCCTAGTTAGATCCACCTCCACCCGCTCCGCATATAGGGACTGAAAACGGCCCCTTCGCTATTAAGAAAGACAAATAATGCATGGCACGAAGAGTAGCTCAATAAACTCCTCTTGACTCGTGGTCACGGCACAATTGTGTAAAGAATGACAATCAACATGACATGGATTGTCGTGAAATTACTTCAAGCTTGTGAATGTAAAACTGAGCATCAGAGAGTTGACCAGGAACGCTCTGGAATTTCTTATTTAGCAGTGATGTCAGTAGAAGGGTACCATAATTATTAAAATCAATTTGAAGGCTATAAAGTTTTTCCTCGAGACCAAAGGGACCTTGAAGAGGCCCACGGATAGCAGCGAGGAGCTCCGTTCTATTGTATGACACATTTGGGTGAGAGCATTCCCAGAAGATGAGTTCCGAAGTTTGGTCGGGGTGATGGCATAAATGACATGAGGACGAGTTTACAAGGTGGATTCAAGAATTCCTCCTGATTACATGGGTCCAACATGAGTGGGCATAGATGTGTCATGTTTTGCTCTTCTCCACATTCGCACGTCATATTCTGCTCGCCTTCCAGCAGTTACCATTTCTTCGTGTTCTCTTTCTATCTACTAACGCCCGTGTCTGTTCAGGGCTTTCCAACATCTGTATGGGAGTTGGTGTCTAACTCTCCTGGTTTCAACCATTCGTTCTCCCCAACATTTTTCCGCCACAGATCGATTCTTCTTTCATGCGGGGTGGTGCGCAATTCATTGATTTTCGATAGGAAACTGCGTAAACTGCTAGTAACGAATAAATAGATTATCATGGTATAACTTTTAATTTTTAACTGACTCAGATAGAGCGTAGGTAGCACTCTTAATCGTTTATAAGAATCGGCAGTTCATAATTTGTCTAGGCGCCTCTATACCGAAAACAATTTGCCTGGAGGTTCTCCTAGGTTAACCCGACTCTAAAAATGTAACTGATTATTTTTTAATTACGAATCTATTTGTATTCAATTAAGACGCTCACATATATTGTGACGAGCGAAGATATTTAAGAGATCAAACGACGCCCCGTAGATTCAGCTCGAAACGTAATTAGTACGTGATTTGAAAGATGCAATGCGATGATTTTATAGTTTTTTTATATCTCTCACTATATAAAAATATATGTTGTTGTATATGTGATTTATGCACTTCCCATTGAAACTTTGGGGATTCATTTAACGCACACCCGAGAATTTTTCAGGATTGAATTTTATCTATTTATTGAACATCTCACACAAGAATATACAAAAATGATATATTTGTAATTTAGAATCTGTAATAGAACAAAGTATGACAGGGTCAGAAATGAGGACATAATGAAAGAATGTATAAAGATAAAGAAATATGTCATTAATAGAATGAAAGTGAACACATTGCGATGGTTTAGCCACATGGAGAGAATGAATGAGGAACGCCTGACGAAGAAAATATACATGCATTGCGGACAGGAATGGAATGAGAGATCGGGGCCGCCCAAGGAAGGGATGACACGTCCATGTGAACGGTATTTTGAAAGACGGAATTGTTAGAAACGTGAACAACAGACAAACGAATAAGACGATGTATGAATGTCGAGGACGAGAATATAATGGCGTTCGGTTCTCTCTGCCTACCCTGTGAAGGACATGGCGTGATGGTTTGTATGTATATTTGTAATTTATACGATTCGATGTCGTATTCAACGACATCGAATCGTATAAATTACAGACAAGAGCGGTGATAGCCCAGCGGTAATGTCTTCGCCTCACACGCTTGAGGTCGACGGTTCGAATCCGGGCGGGGCACGCACCTCTGGATTTTTAAAAAATCTATGTGCGGATTTATATCACTAGCTATGTGTAACTATGATCCAATTTGTCTGGTTCCCCTTTCTAAGGGTTACGAAGGTCAGATGGCAGTCGCTTCAATGTAATAACCAGACTCGCCAATTCTAGGATCATGGTCAAAGCGTACCCCGATAGAAACGGGACAAAAGCGCTAAGGGGAAAGGGGAAAGAAGAAAGATGTCGTATTCAACGAATTTTCACACGAATAACATCTATATCAAACAGAATGGTTTGCAGAGACATTGCAACACATTTCAAGTACTCATTAATATTTACATACATGTATACATAAATATCACGCATTATTCTTTGTTTCGGGACATGTAAAGTTAACAAAAGAGTAAATGTGTCACTCGATCCAGCCTAATGAATGATACTCATACTAACGTATCAAAGAAACCCAAAGTTCCCACTAAAAAGCCAATCGTTGTGCCAACCTTGGCGTATATAAGTGAGACTTAGACAAAAGATAGCTAAGAAGAATTTTTAATAAGGTCAGTAGTAAATATACTAGGAAAGAATGAAAGAGAGATTTCATTAATCGGAAGAAAGTGAACATTAATTTACTGACTTGGTTTAGTTACAAGGAAAAAATGAACCTACAGACAGGAATAATATTGACATAACTACATATACTTATGTTTAAACGAGTTACGGCTTATCACAGTTTACTATCAATAATTTTGAGTGGATTCAATTCAATTTATGATAACCAAGTATCATCTTGTTTACATTAAATTATTTAAGTGTGATTCCTATACTAACGGCACACGACTTTATTTGAAGTATATTATTGAGTTCAAAAATATATTCTATTGTGATTGAATTTTTAAAGTTTAACCAAGATATGGAGATGTGCGATGACATGAGGTCTTAAATAACGCGTTATCTGGATACATTGAAATTGTAACCATGTGTCATCAATATTGATTTGTCAATAAACAGATTATAAATATTTTTTCTCGAGGGTTGTCCGACTAATCTTCTTTTATTCCTTTTCCTTATCCCACTTTAGTTAGAATCGTAATCTCATTTGGCCTCAGTGTGATCTATTCTAGATATTATCGAGGCTGGTAGTTGAACTTTCTTTGTGGGCTCTCTCGTGATAGTCCACCGCGTGGATACTGGACGTCGTTTCCTTCTAATATTTAAGCAAAACTGAATGAAACAAAAGCAACGATCGACCTAATGGATGGATTTATTTACCCAACCAGAAAAAGTGTATCAAATGATTGGGCTCTGTGGGAGTTCTTTTACTGCCTACCAAGCATTGTGATCCTTAAAGTTTACAAGATAATTAGTAAACTAGAAAACATTAAAATTCGGGATTTTTAAATATTGTTGGTATTTGGTATGTTTCATTGTGTATAGCATACAAAGGTAGGTAGGTACAATCAAGTTTTATTTGATTCAGAAATATAACTGCTTTTTTTTACATAAAATAGTTATAAAATTAAATAGGAAATAAGCCAATTAATATGTATACAAAAATAATTTAAAGATAATTTGATAAATCAACTGCATATCGATAATAGGTAGATGCTTATATGTATGTTGAATATACATACCTACATTAATTAGCTTAAAATGTTTTCATAAACTAATTAAGTTGTATATATACGCGTATATACAATATACATACGTGGCCAAATTTTTCGAATCGTCTCATGTAGCGGTTAATTGAGTAATTTTAAAATTTACAAAAAAAACATTAGAATTAATTTTATTTATTTTAACTTTTTGTTTCATACAATATCAAAATAAATTAGGTATAAAAATATTGACATTTGATGTTTGTACGATTTATGAATTTCACACTTAAATATTTATGTAGCCGAGAGTCAAGTGTCGGGCAAAACCCACACATTTTATTATAAAAACTATCAAGTATTTTTATTTGGCGTTCAAAACAACTCGGGTCTACTTAAAAAATAACAATAATTTGCAATCAAAAGAAATGGTTTATAACAAGTTTTATTTGTTCGAATGTAGTTTTTGTACCACCAATGAAGACATAACGTATGTAAATACCATAAAATGTTGGTACACTTCACTATAAACAGACATATTTTATGTGTTTTTTTAACATAACATTTATGTAAATTGAATACCCATATTAAAATATTTTCAATAAAGTTTTATGACGTCATTGGAATAAGAAGTAGGTATCAAGAATTTTATATCAACATCAGTTGAGGCTTAAATAAGGATTTACGGCTGCATTCATTGAAGTAATCGCGAAACAACATAAATGAAGACATTGAGATCATTTTCATGTTTTCAAAATTACTAAACAACTTTTTATGCACGCTCAAGTCTTTTTTAACGATTTATTAAAAACGTTCTGTGAAGTCTATTGCTGATCTTGTAGAAAAGAGAAAACAAGTCGCAATATTCTGGAGATGTACAGTAAGTATCTATCGTCTCACGTATTTATAATGAAAACACAATTATTAAAAACAGAGTCAGATTTCTAAACAACTGAGCCACGAAGTAGGTGTCTTCTCTGTCAGTTTTTCTACCCTCTTTTGTCTGCACTCTCTCAGTTTTTCTTCTATTGGGGCTACTTGGAAAGATCATCTGACGTACTCGTTGCGAATTTTATCAAGTGTTCCCAGGGCAACATCGCCATTTCAGATGTGCTTTTTAGCAATTATTTGAATATTGAAATTATGTAAAATACTAAAAACAAATAAAATGCGTGACTTTAGGATCTTTCTACCACCCCTATTAAATGGTGCACGATTTCAAAAGGAATATTCTTTCCTTCACAGATATCTTGAACTTCCTACCCGCTCGCAGTAAATTGAATTTAATTTTATTTTTCAATTTCTGCGTCGAATAATGAGGTATTCGTACGGGAATAATGAGCACTTATGTTATACCCTCGGTTATTCGGTTAGAAATAATAATGCTGCTAGCCTTAGGCACTGCCAAATATACTGTTGTCGTATAGAAAATAACATGTCGCGGTATTTTCGGAATTGGTATATGTATATTTAGAGGACTTTACGAAATTGAGGACTTTTCTCCGCTGTGTTATTTCGCTAATGTCGCGTGTCATCAAGAATATTTCCATCATCCACCTGAAATATTTTGTTTATTTATTTACATACATATTTACATTCAACAGTAAGTACCTATAGATATAACAATATTGTTATTTTTGCAAGTAAGAAAATATTAAAACTATTACATATTTATGTGTTTTACAAAGCAATTCAAATGTTTTTTTTTTAATTCATTAAATATCTTTGTTTTTATATACCTAAGGGAAGATTATTGTTAAATTGAATTCCTTGATAGGAATAGTGATGCTGCATAGATAATGTTTTAAATTTTGGAATTGAAATACATACATATTTGGAGTAGGCAGAGAAAACCTTACGCCACACTATTTTATCTTGACATATATGATTTGCCTCATTTGCATGCATGAAGTCACAAGTCATAATATTATCTTCTATCATATTTGTGCGTTCCCATAATTTAAAATTCCATTTATATGATCATGCCTACTTTTACTCGGCTGATCGTACAGCTATTTCTCGTTCCACTTTTTTTTCCTTGTCTACTTGCTTTGTCAGACGTTCATCGTTAATTATTTATGTGTGTCCATAGTCAAATGGACATAATAGATCCTTCAAGGCTGCACTGATAAACTGGATAAAGATATCAGGTAGGCACTATGCGGAGGTGGTTATCCACCCGTGACTTCTGACCCGGCACATGTCATATTTATATTCACATTTTTTTGTTTCTGTCAATAATATTTACATTTGATTTTTTTCAATATTTTGTAGAATTGATTATTTTTGTGTATTCATTTTACATATATTTTTTTAACTGTCGTTTACTCTTCTTTTATTACATGTGAACATATGAAAATTACAGCTGAATAATGATACACAACTGTGTAAAATAACAGTCCCAGAACGGGCTTTTGCCTAGTGGGGGTTATTTGTCAGTTATGTTATATTTGTTTGTCAGTTATGTCACATATATATTTTTGGTTTTGTGTATTAATAGTAAATAAATAAATAAATAAATATGCATTCTGAAAAAAAAATGATCATGAATTTGTATAACTACATATCAATATGAAATAGGTTTCTTTTGGATAGGTCTTATACCATAATCTCTATAATATGTAACTAATCATTTTTAGTCAAAATATTTTGCATACAGGTATAATAACCTTTTAGATTATAGCTATCATTTTATATAAGTAGATGGTTAATATACATAAGCAAATTAGTTAAGTAATATGATTCGGTTTAAATCATCTTGTTGAACTCTGTGTTTTTATAAAACTAATTTTAGGTTTAGTTAAAAAAATATTGTTGACTAACACCAAACTCCTAACATACTAAATAAAATAATTGATATATAAAAATATATTTGTCTAGCTTTTCAACAGAGAGTGTTTTTATCTTTTATATATGAACATTGATTTATTCATTAATTAATTAATTTATTACAAAAAAAACGTGGGTATTTTTTTTCATAAAGTTATTTTTTTATTTCAATTGAACGTACGATGAACCTAAAATTTGTAGTATTTGGTCTTTTTTCAAACATGAACAAAGAAAACGACATCTATTTATAAACTTTTATCACAACAATGAAGAAACGCAGAAGAAAATTACGTCCACAAATCGTGTGCGATATATTATTTTTTAATAAGTTCTACAATGAAAAATATGTTTTATATAAAAAAACTTTCAAATCTATTACTTTGAGTTATTCAATTGTTTTACTTTTTATGCCTGAAAGGAAAACTTATAAATCCAGATACAATTCTACTAAACACTAAATTCATTTATTTCATAAAAATTGGAAACTAAATAAAGGTTCATGTTTGATGCTTTCAAGAAGTTTTCCATAATCTATATTCCAGATAGTAAATGTTTCAAACTCTCAGTATTTGTGACAAATTCACGATGACGATTCATCGAAAGAAAAGAAAGAGTGATCGTATTTTTATTTTATTTTTGACTTTAGCGGTCGAATACACGATACTTCACATAATGTTTACAAAACTCATAGCATGCTGCATGAGTCTCGCTCAGAACTCAAAGAAGTAAAAAAAAAAAAACCTTTATTACAAAAACACAACACTTCACTTTAACAAAGTGAACAGAAAAAAACAAATTCAACCGTTTAACAAAGATATTACGAATCCTTCAAAAGGGTTCCTTTAAGAATACTGACATCAAACCAAGTCGAGGTATTCCGTCCGCATTTTACGGCAAAGTCGTCCGAGTCAATTAAATCGCTAATAAAATTGTCTGTTATAATATTAATCATTATACATTAGTTATGGTCGTGATAATTTTACGAATAACACCAACGGTAACATAATATCTTTATTGGGCCAATATTATTTTTTTTCATCTTGAACGTGTTAAGTCTAATTACTTTTATGTAAGACTTGGGTTCGAGCAGCTCTCACAGGTAAAACAAGACATCATTAGACAGTGTCCTCACCTTTTATGTAAATTTGTCCAATACGATGCGCAGAAGAATTAAACCTACAAGCACAGCCTAAATTAATAATGATAGTTATTTTAGAAATCTAATTCGTCAAAATTAGATCTCAGAAATTACAGGGGCGTGCCTAGAACCTTCAGACTAAGCAAACCCTGAAAGAAAATTGGGAAATGTCGAATATTTGAAGTTTGTTTTTTTGGACATAAGAATATGTCAACGGACCTGCTCCTTTCCAAATGATTATATGTGGTAAGTCATCGGTACAGTGGCAAATTCTGAGGGGAGTTAGTGTTTTTTTTTAAAGAACTGTTTGGTATGTTCGTCTGTTTGAATTTAATAATTTTCATGTGATCTCTACAGTCAATATTAGTGAGTTAACTATGTCATAACTATGCATCACTCGATTTGACTTCAAACAAAAATTATTGTGTAATGATAATAATAATAAAGCCTTTTTATTATTTAAGCCATTTCTTTACAGTATTATTATTAAAGCTTATTTTAGTATTTTAATTTGAAGTTAAAGTTAAATTATAGTATACGAATATAAATTGTCCTTACTTAAAACAGGAATTATTCCTAGTTAGATAGACATAGGAAAAGAGATGGAATGATGCCAACCAGGGAGCACCCATATTTATTGTTTTATTATATTTTTTTGTTTGTTATTATAAAAATACTGAGTGGTGTATTGTTTTGTAAGTTTTCTTTCTTTTGTCAAATAAATATATTATAATTAGTATAGAATATGTACAGTATAGTAGATATTTCAATTTGTTTCAAGTTTATTTATTTGCTTATTTTTTTCTTTTCTTTTATGAAATGGATTCCTCTCGGGTGAAGGCTTCCTCCAACACGTAAGTGATGTTATTGATCAAACTCCATAATATGAATTTTTTGTTACTCCCATGCAACATAAAATATGACATATATGCTATGTCCTTCTTCTTCTTATCAGTTTCAATCCTGGGATTGGTTTGCAACAGCTATGGCTGCCACTCTTCTTCTCCACTCCTCCCTGTCCTCCGCCAGCCTCTTCATCTCCACGTAGCTACTTCAGCACATGTCGTCGATCACCTGGTCCATCGGCCTAGTTTGAGCCTCTAAGGGCCTATGCAGTAAAGGCGGGGGTGGGCGGCCGACGCTGTTGTGTCCTCGTCAATTCTGTACTTAGAGAAGAGCAGGACAAACGTCTTCAGTCTCGCTCGGCAGTTACTCGTCAAACTGTGGCGAATGTTGTTGTGTGGTTCGGGCACACCGCCGGCGCAGACGTCGGGTCAGACATCCTGTGTTGACAACTAGACGTCAAATCTGACAGGTGATGATTGCGTCGGATGCCCCCGGTGTTAGCCCGCGGAACCTTCGGACGCCAACACGAGGACCGAGGGGTCGGGGTACAAGCCCCTTCGACTTGAAACGGAGTGAACATAGCGGCCAATTTTGAGACCAATCGGAGGCCCTGACGTGTGTGGTTGGATTCTCGGGGGTAGTGGTTGAACCCGATGGATGGTGGATATTTTGTGTTTGTCCGATGTTGCGGCTGCGTCCGGTGGTGAACAGGGCCAATGGGCTCTATAGCGTCGCCGGCGTGGAAGTGGTTCGCGATCTCCCTCGATGGTCCATGTAGCTCTTTCTTGGTCGGCCTCTACAGTTGCTGCCCTCTACCATTCCCTCCGCGATGGTTATGAGCAGACCCGGGTGCCTCAGATGATATTTTCGAAAGCGCGTAAAAGTGTGTAAACATTTTTTCAATTGATGAGAGAGATCTGACGTAACAGATACTATAAAAAAAATCCGTATCTTGTATCTTTTACTGTGTAATATAGTAAGCCCAACAACCCAATCCAACAATGAATCCCAACACTTTATAAGCTTTCATGGTAATTATTGTGTTTATGTTTTATCCAATAAGAGTATACTGTCCTGTTGTATACAAAGATGTACTGGTGATATACATGTATGTTACTATCAATATACAGATTTGTCTGTCTGTCTTTGATAATATAATAATATAAAGAATTAGTCAATAAAAAAATGAAATTTGTACTCTCACAAACTATATGTTCGACTATTATATGAAATATTCCAGCCTGTGCGTGTACAGCAGCAATCTTTGATTTTTTTTTGTTCAATCATCAAATGCTTTATAAGTAAGTGTATGCACATTGTTAGTGTACGAACGATGCTTGTAAATTTACAATTTAAACATCTCATATTATTAGTGCATGTCCATGGAGGTAGCGGAAAATCGATGATTATTTAAAGACATCTAATTCCATGGCAATTTCGCACCAATGGCGATATCAACGTTTGAATATTGAACGGCTACTTATCTCATGGCACGGCAAATTGAGGACATCTCTCTTTGACAGGAGAGTGACCGCGGTGGAAATGGCCGACATGTTTATTAACGAATTAATTTATTGTCCATGAAAATATTATGGCGTGATTATGAAAACAATGTAACGCCGAATGATTCGCTGAATATGCTAATCATAAATGAAACTACACGTATTTTAAAACCAATTTACATTACTAACGTCTGTGGTAGGTACATTTTGATGGTTGGCATGCCGTTAAAATCAATTTTTTTGCAATTAAAAAATATTTTCCACTACACTATAAATATAATTTTATCTTCGGGCATATTCATCACCACAAACAAAATATTTTAGGAAATAATACAGATATCAGATAGATGAAATAAAATAGATAAAAAATTAAAAGTCATTAATAAAAATTTCAACCTTTGAATGCGGATGTAATCCTAAATCTACTGCCGTTTCATTAGTATATTTATTTTTTAAGTGTTTGATGTAGAAATTACCTAGATTCCTTCATGTCTTACAGTTTTCCATCAGCTTTATGTTGCACTTAATCTTATCAATTCACAATAAGCATAAATATATCACATAAACTTCATGAAGATATCATATAAATCAGGAAACGACATATTGTAAGCCCTGATTTTTCCTGTCTAGTTTATCATTAAGCTACATGTATATGTGCTTATATATCGTATATGATACATGTTTCGATCTATAAATAAGTTTAATAGATATTTTTATCACAGACTTTATTGAAATTTTCAAAACACAATAGATGTCTTCTTCTTATTCTTCTTCGTCGTCAGCCCTCCTTCGTCCAGTTATGAACATAGACCCCCCTGAGACCTCCACAGCTCCCTATACCGGGCAGACCGAATCCATCCGCCTCAAGCCACTCGTCATATATCGTCAGATCACCTTGTTTGAGGCCTTCCAACACTTCTTTTGTCCGTTCTAGGTCACCATTCAACAACTTTCTTAGTCCATCTGAGTCTGTGGTTCGGGTGACATGACTTGCCTCTCTTTTTCTCGTTGACAACGTCAGTTATTTTGGTTTTCTCTCTTATCCATAAATTAGTTTTTCCCCATTCCCAGCATTCTACATTCCGTGGTTCTTTGTTTACATTGTATTACAACAACAAGCACTAGGATTCCCTTAGAACCGTGGTTTAGAAATTATAGGTTACCTAGAAAAGAAATCACGCTGATATGTCGCTTGAGGTCGGGTCACACAACTTGTCCAGCGCATTCATATTAAATTAATTTACGTGATTCTCCGAGTTGCGGCTGTGGCGCGGAAACAAGTGACATGGACCATGTTTTTTTCAGTTGCCCATCTATACGAGATAGTGACCGTTTCTTGGCTACTTTGGTGTCGAGGGGTGTTGTTTTGCCAACAAAGATTTGCTATGTAACCCGACAATAGACGTTATTCGAGTGGTGTGTTTCTTTGCAAAGAACAATAATTTGTATATTTAATTTATTTTAATTTTTACTTCGAAACAGATTTGTATTTAAAATTAGAACGCAAGAATGATTTGTTTATAATATTAAACTTGAAACTGGCTAAGACGTCACCGGGTGACGAAAGCCAATAAAAAAAATAAAAAACAACATGTTTTCTCTGCCTACCCTAAGAAGGCAACTTTACAATAAAAAACAGCATATTTTTTCTCATTTTTTTTATTATTCATAATGTGGAAAACTAAGCTTAACTAAGTTAGTTTGTATATAAAAATTAAACATAAACAAAACCCAGTTGTGCTTGCAGATGACTTGCATCCATCTTCAGAACAGTTACAAAATAATAAACATAATATTGTCACAGAATATTACATAACTGCATGCAGTGCCATCTGTTGATAGTGTGTTGAAGTTGTTGCAACTTGGATCCATCCATACAGTGATATTGCCACCCATTGCAAGAAAGGTGATGTGACTGCATACTTCATTCATTGATTCTTAAATCAGCGCAACCATCGCCCCTCAAACAATGTGTATTATTTTAATTTGTTACATGTACTCGGTCTACTTACTGCACGTCATTATGAAGGGGAAAATTGATGGTAGGGAATGGATGTCTACAGAGCGGAGGAGCTGTTTCGGTTAGCTCAAGACATGCCTATGTCAAAGTAGTAGCTGAGTTCGTGGGAACCTGACATGGCACAGACAGAAGAAGAAATAGTTTTTCTTCTATGATTTCCACGCCTCTTTATCTATGTATACCTATAGCCTTGGATTCACATCTCGTAAGTACAATTTTTAAGTAGGTACAAGTCTAGTATGCAATATGGTCCAGGTGATTATTGATGTGCGCTGTAGCAGCTACCAAAAGATGAAGAGGCTGACGGACAACAGAGATATGTGAAGAGATGGAGTGCTTGGTGCAAACCAATCTTAAGATTGTGACTACGAAGAAAAGATCAAGTTCATTGATTTTTAATTCAATTTGGTAGTCTTTCTTCTCCGTCTCTCAAATGACAACCTTTCTACAAACAAGACTATCAGCCATTCAGTAAGTTGTACGATAAAGATAAGATAATAAATAATTTATAATTCGATTTTTTTTACATCACAACATCTTCTTCTTTTTCTTCATAAATTGCTTATTTATTAAATTTATTTTTAGCTGTAGTGTTATAAAAAAAAACATGATGCACTAGTTGACTAGTTGATATTTATTTATTTATTAAATGTAAATCAAAACCATATATAAATAAATAAATAACATTATTTTAATAAACATATTAAAATTACGTGACGTGCGCTGTAGCAGTTACAAAGAGAGGAAGAGACTGCCGGAAGATAGAGTTTAGTGGAAAGATAGAGTGTTTGGTACAGACCAATCTTAGGATTGTGACCCACAAGAGAGAGATTTAAAATAAACTACATATTATATAGATCTATTTTATACGACAACATATTTCAAATGTTTCAAGTTTTTATTTAAATTTATTTTTAATTTTTATACTTTTTTCTCGAGCAACTAACAGGTAGGTACCTACTATTTTTTTTATTTTTTATTTTTTATTTTAATAAAAAATAAATATGTCCTTGTTAAACAATTACATATACATCCTTAAAATAAGCATAAATGCTTGTGCTATAGGTGAACGAAATCGATCGAGGCAGGATTCGAACTCGCGACCACTGGATTACTACCCCAGCGCGCTAACCGCTCAGCCATCGACCCTCATCGATCTGTCAAATATTATTTTAACACGCACCCAAAAACAAGTTGCCACATTCTGGAGACTTACGACATTAATCGTCTCACAGATCCAGACAGAAAACACAATTAAAAACTGTGTCTCCACCGGGAATCGTACCCGAGACCTTCGGATCAGCAGTCAGATACTTAATCAACTGAGCCGTGACGGCCGAAAATTTGATTGATGACATCCAAATTCTTGATGACATCCAAAGCTACTTATGATAGATATTCTTTTAATGGAATTAGTTTCAACAATATTTAGAGTTAACCAAAGAAATACCTACATTTCATAAATCCTACAGGATAAAAAAGAATCCCATCGTCAATAATTCAAAGTTTGTTCTTCGCCGGCAATTTAAGATCACTTGAATGACGTCTACGTTCATTCTAAAACTCTTCGAAATCTGGTTATACTCGTTTTAAAATGTTAAATAAAGTTCATTCGACCGTTTGTCTTTGTATCTACAATGGACGATTGTCGTCGTGGCTGCACCAGCTCGGGTCGTCTTCGACGTCCGTCAACTCGTCGTTGGTGGGGAAAAAAACCAGAGTACAATGTAGATAAGTACCAGGTCCAGCTCTGAATTAATCAGTGCAAGAATGATGGACCCTGCAAAACAAGGAGCATGTGATAATTGAATCTGCATCTTGAATGTTAATAAACGAATCAACTACGGGACAGGTAAGTGTCGCATTCATGTGTCAGAACTAATTTTTATTTATATATTTTAAATAAATTTATTTATAGGAATAAAACAGCTTGTATAAGTATATATGCTACTGCAATGGATAAGAAATCTGTTCTGAGTAGGGTTGCCGGATGGAAATTTGAAAAAGGAGGACTAGCACTAAAAAGAAGTGTTTTTCCTTTAAAAGCAGGACAATGGCCAAAAAAAAACCAACCACCATCCATCCACCATACATATCGACAGGAAAATCGATAGAAACATTTTAATCGTCTGAAAATTACTTTTCTTTCTTACATACATTACCATCACGCCATGTCCCTTACGGTGTAAGCAGAGAGAACCGAGAGCCATACTTCTCTATCTTCGCATACATTCCTGGCTTCTTTTTCATCCATGCATCCTCTCATAGGTAGATAGGTATAATATATTTATGTTTCATTTTGTATAGAAAATAAATTACATCCATACATACCATTACATTTTTTTATCGAACTTATATGGAAAATATTCAACATTTTCATGAAATAAGTTTGTTAAATTATTTTTGATTTATATATTTTTGTATGAAAAATTTGATAATTTTTCAATGTTATTTTATGAAAGTGATGCACTTTTTTAGCAATTTGAAAATGAAATATCAAATTTTAAGCTACCTGAACTTGGTGTCACTTTGTTATATTTGACAGTCAAAAAAAATGAGTTGCACTATTTACATATCCTTCAAAATCTAATGGGGTCTAAGCGAGTATTACATATATAAATTTTTTAAATTTGAAAAGAATCTAATGAGTACTTTAGTCTTTAATCAATAAAGTAGAATAAATACACTGTACATAGTACACAGCACACACACAGACATTTTTTTTTAAAGAATGAATATGCCCTTACATCCTACATCCTCGTACGTTCCCTAAATTAAGCAAAATTGATTGTGTTATAGGTGAACGAAATCGGTCGTGGCAGGATTCGAACTCGCGATCACTGGATTACTAATCCAGCGCGCTAACCGCTCTGCCACCACCCATCTAAATTGTGCGGAATCTTTTAGAATACAATCTCATCATGATACTTGTTGATAAACTGCAATAAAATTTTTTAAAAATTGCGAGTTCATAACTTCCCATTAATATCTCCTTGAGTGAGTGAGGAGTTAAAGACTATTTATATAATAATCGATAAGTACGCATTTTCACAAATACAAAAGTTTGATGACTGTAATTGCTGTTAGGAGCACTGCTTGAGGATTTGTCCAACTGATGCAGAAGGCTATGCGTATGCATCAAGTTGATATCAATACATTAAAATATAAAAACAATCTTGGACGTGGTTATAACTGAAGATCTCATTTTTATTAAAGCTCATCTATATCAATATGAAAGCTTACTTTTATAAAAACTCATATTTATGCATAAACACTATGCACGCAGGTAGGCACTCGGTTCATTCATCAAATTTTGATTGATAAAACTGGTTCTGATACATTCTGTCACATATATTTCGAGTGCATGTAAAGATCGCGGTTGAAGCTTAACATTTACACAAAAGCTGATCGTTGGGGCACCCACAAAAAAAGTCATTCATTGCATTGAAAACAAGGCATTGCACAATACTGTTCCCATATTGTTGGGTGAATGAAGAATCTTAAGATACCTGAAGCTCTGAATAGAATAAGATTTGGTTAGATGCATATTTTTGGATGAGTTGGCACTTTCTCTAATACTTCGTATAGAAAACAACATGTAGGTATCTTGAGACATTTTTGTCAACTATAGCAATAAAGACACGTCGTCTAATGAATTGTCCATCTTATTTTAACAATGATAAAGGATTTTTTTAAACAGTGTAAATAATAATTATGCTTATCGATCTCTTGAAAAATTGTGAGTAGGTCTGTACCTACAACATTTATTTCAAGGTTTAAAAATCATTCTACATAACATAACACAAAATTACTACAGGAATTCAACACAAATCATAGCAATAAAAAATATTTAAAAAGACAAAAAGATAAATATATAGATGAAGAAATTATTAGGAATCGACAAGTATGATAGGTAGTATAGGGAACTCTTCAGATCGTAATATTTTGATATGATACGTATTTGGAAGGGTGAAATTTCTACTTGAAAGCATGATCGGTGCATTTTATTTTGATCTTTTGAAAATAATTAACAATTCTGCGTTTTCTTTCTAAAAAGTGCGTAATGATAAAAATAATAATGGAGTATTTTTATTTGTAGTACCTACTTTATTGTTATTAATATCATTAGTAAGTCGGTTGGCACCGTAATAAATCCTATAATTCAGGGAAAACATTATTAGACCACTACTTTGAGAAAATAATATAGGTACTAAAATAATTATCAATCTAATATAGCTATAATTTTCGCCAAACATCTTGAACGAGCATCCGGTTTGTGTCTGTGTCTTTTATCTTCCTTGGTTTACGTGCAAATCGCCCCCCCCCCCCCCCCCCCCACCGTCACGGCAGGCATAAGGATAGAAAAAAGGTTTATATTAAAAAACCTATATCCATGTTGCAACTTTGTCGTATCAAAATAATGTCAACAAAAGCGATTGAGGATATGGCTAATTAGGGAATGAAAATAAATTCTTGTATGGATATTGTTGTAATCACGATGATATTATTTCAGACTATTTTATCATGAATACATTTAAGTAATATTTAATGAAAACATTCAAGAATTTCGGTAAAATGATAGATTTTTTTGTCGCATACAGTTTCAGAATGTGGTGAATTTATTTTTACTAGTGTAACATAAATTTTTAATAAAGTTTATTTTTATCATTATCAAATCAATACATTTTTGTACCAATTAAATACCTACCAAATTATATTTATTTATTTTAACAAACAAAAAAAAGAAGATTATAATAGTTACCAAGATTATAAAAGTTACTCAGGTTTGATAAATCAGGTTTTTCCTGTACAAAATGAAAAGTAAGATGACAACGGAATCATTCTATAAAAGGAATCGATTCGATTCCCGATGAAAGACAATATTCAACTGGTTTTGAGTTGAATGAGAAGGCTGTTTTCATTTTTTGGCAATTTATTTTTTTGTTCGTGATACGTTGTGTTGATCGTGATTATAAATCGTCAAGTGTCATAAAATAAAATCGTTCAGACGTGAAAAAAGAATTTTCAGTGATGTTTCATACATATATTGTTGCATCTCCTATTACTTTTTATTTCAACAAAAAAAAAAACGGTGAACGTTGTTTTAAATGATCATGGACAGGACCGACCATACTTTATAGGCGAAGTAAACAAGGTGTTGGGGCGCTCCTTTCAAGAATATTTTACAATTAATAATATACATTTTGCCATGACATTTAAGTATGAACTATTTATTCTTTACATGCATACATATCGTCACGCCATGTCCATAACGTGGTAATCTGAGATAACCGAGCGCCATACGCCTCTATTTTTGCCCACATTCATGGCTTCCTTTGCATCCCTGCATCGTCTTATACCTACTTCATAGTATGTTAAGCGGTTTCAATATATAATTTTTCAGTCACCAGATAAAGCGTTTTAAACCCTCTGAAATTATATTTGAGTCAAATGTCTAGAGTTTGATTTCCGAGTTTCCAAGTTATCTCTTTCGTTTTCACTTATCCGATTCGTCCTCATGTCAGCTTTATGATAACCCTGAACAGACTTCTGAACATATCCTATGGGAATGCACTAACTTCTCAGTGTCAACTTTCCGACGAGAACTCTACGACGATGTCCGAGGGAATTTCTTTGGACCCATTGGACATGCGGACCTTCTAATCACGAAGAGCAACTTTAGGGCTTTCAAGACTTTCTTTCTAAAATACGGTGCACAGTTATCTTCCCTATCACAGCAATGAGCCAGTTGTTTGTAAGTATATGATTAGCTCTCTTTGGCACATTAAGTGCAGTGTCTGCAAGGTTTTAGAGTTCTCCGGACTCTTCGTATGTTCTTTATGTGTTCTTTCAGAGTTTTGCAAAGGGCCGTTATTAGTCCCCATTAGCATAACGGGTGGTGGTGGAGGAAGAAAAAAAGTCTATTTTTCACCATATTTGTCTAGATTATGTTATTGGAACCTGTTGAAGACCAAAATATGTTATTGGAACCTATTGATTGTGAGATAAATAAAAATAAATTTATAAAACGTGTGTTTTATTAGATACACACAAGTCTTTAAAGTAAAGGTATCTATGATCACTTCAAATATTTAATTTATCCTTGTTTATTATTTATAATAAATGAAAAACAAAAAAATATAAGGTGAAATAATCTTCAGAAACGGCCCCGTGCGTAAGTACTAAAAGAGGGTTTCAATTGAAGTTGAGTTGCAAAATGATTCCGCTGGGTATTAATTAAATCCTCTGTTTTCCCAGGAGAATCAACACTGATTGGTATTATAAACCATCCCAGAACAATGCGCAACAATATGCTTCGTTAAAGGAACGTCTTCCTGAAACAGAATATGTCAATCACCAATTGTTTATAGTCAACTTCAGACCGTGGCCCTATATATTTTCTCAACAACGGACACAAAGGTAAGTAAATTCTACTCTAACTAATGCGTACGCATCTCTTTTGCATCCTTGCAAAAAAAACCTTTGCATGTTTCATGACAAAAAAAAGTAAAAAAAAGGCGTGTACTCTCTTTCACTCAGATGAATATAATATTTACATTCCCCAAACTGATCGAATATGCTCTTTTATATACGCACACAAGAGGTATGAAAGTGGAGTACATGCCATTATAAATTAGGTCGTTTAGAAGGATATATATGCAAATAAATGATGTATGACATAATATAGGCAATACGACCATTTAAGAACGATTTGTGCTATTTGACGACGTAAGAATTTTATTTAAATAAAAAAAAAACGGTTTAAGAAAACGCAAACAACGCCTACAAAACTACTGTGTTTTCCTCAACTAATTTTAAAATTTCCCAGGAAATCATCGGGGAAGCAATTGCAAGATCTTTAGTGTCTTTAGTGTCTGTCTTTAGTCTCTTTAGTGTCTGTAAAAATCTTTAGTGGAAACTGCATAAAACTACATTAAATTGACCTATTTCAGATATTTTGTGGGTAGATGTGGGATTCAAGAAAGTTGACTTATTACCATATATTATGTACATATGTAGTTACGAGAGAACCTACTGACAAAATTAAAAATGATTAAGTAAGTATATTTTTTCATATCCATGTACAAAATTCAAACATAATAGTCGTATTTATTGAATTTATTCATTAATTTAATTAGTTACATTTAATTTATTTATTTATTAATTAGTTAATTTATTTATTAATTAGTTAATCAATTTATTTATTTATTAATTTATTTAATAATATTTTTATCTATTTAATTATTAAACATTTTATTAATTCATTAATTTAAATATTTATTTATTTATGTTTTTTTTCTTCAATTATTTATATATTTATTTAATAATTTATATATTATTTTATTTTTATATTCATTCATTTATTTATTTAATTATATTAATTAATATATTTATTGGTTGATTGGGAGTTATATTCCACACAACTTATAAAGCAGACAATGTTTATTAGTGGAACAGTGAATACTCCATGCATTGCAATTCAAATCCAAAGAATTCATCAAAAGGGCATGTGATTTGTATAATATTAACCTCTCAGGCAGTGGGTACCCCATCCTACATTCTGATGTATTCACTGCTAGTAATAGCTGCTACAAAAACTATCTATAGAGATGCATAGCGTAATCTTGTGTATTGTCGATATTTTTAATTTGTGTACCTACCTACCTACCTATTTTATTTTTTGTTTTAATTTTATTTCAAAGCAGTTACAAATTTAATCCATATCCTATCCATTTTTCTTCCCTTTCTTCCCCGTCACATGCAAACATACACTTAATTGTGATATATATTTTTTTATTATTTCTGTTTTTCTTTTACATATATACATAATAAGACTATATTTTTCCCTTAAACAAATAAAGGGCTGGTAATATATATTAATTTAATTAAATATTTTATTAATAAATATGAAATAAAATAAATAAATTATAATATTTTTGTCATCTTGCCCCATACACAAGTGTCCACACGTTCAATGGAGAGTTAATATTTAATTGTGTTTTTTTTGTATTTTCATTTAAAATTTTCTCCTTCTTTATTATAGAAATTTTTTAAATCACCAAATCACACAAATAGTTATAATATGTTTTCGTGCAGTAGGTAAAAGCTATATTTAGAGGCTTTTTTAATAGCTAAAAAAGTAATTCTTAAATAAAAAAGTAAAAAACTTACTCAATATGTTTTCATATTCTCTTTTGTTTATAGTATTTTAGTTATTTACAATAAACAACGAGAAAAGGATTTTATTTAAACTATTTTAATAAGGAGAAGTTTTCGAAAATTCAAATTTCAAAATAATCTAAGAAAAAAAAAGTAAAATTTAACTGTTATTTTTTTCATTGAGGTATCTTTTGAGGATTCTGGAGAACAGATTTTCAAAATTTAATATAGGCCTACTATAGACTTCAAGATCTAATGATATTATGCAATGATAACACAGGTACCTACATGAATGGATCATCATTTCATTGCTCAATATCTATCTTTGATAATCAGCTTCCATTGCAGGTTCATAATCATATAACATAACTACAAGAGAACCGTCTCACATGATCATTGTAATTTACGATTCAAATCTGTGTACTGCAATCTTAACTCCCGACTCCGGATTCAACTTGTATTGATACCATTCTCGATGCCGCTTCGTTGCAATAGCGCACCATTATTGAAATATATAACTTAATAATTTAGGGTATTATTTTATTTTTCAAACAATAAAAACTGTCAAAATTTACTTTTGTTTGACATCAAGTGATTGTTTTCAAATCCAATAACAATTTGTCACATTTCGATGAATTAGCGTTGATCTATTGATAATAGAAACACAGCGAAAACATGAAAGTGCCATGCTGAATCACAGACTCTCAGGTAGAGTGAGATTTCAGAAATGAGTAGAAGATCAGGAGTTACTGACGTCGTTGAAATAGTTGCAAACCTGATGTGGTCATGTGCGGGACATATTGCCAGAGAGAAAGACCAAAGATGGACCAAGAGAATCCTGGAATGGAGACCACGTGAGGACAAAAGACCTCCCCCGCGATGATCCGATGACATAAAGAGGTTTGAGGTTTGACTATAGATGCAGAAGGCCCAGGATAGAGAAACCTGGAAAGATATGAGGGAGGTCTATGTCCAGCGGTGGAGGAGACGGCTAGATAAAGTAAGTAATTGATAATAGGCGAAAAATAGTCTGAGGTTGTTTGAACATATTCGAAGAGAAGCGCCAGAAAATATTATGTAACATTGCATTGGACTCTAGTGTCCATCAAGAGATTCAAAGAGCTTCACGAAAGACGATGTAAGATTTTGGTGGCGGAGGCATGTAATGTCTCTGAGGACGGTGCTGAGGAGAGGACAAAGTGGAGGAGCGCAGTAAGGAGATCTGACACCAGCACCGTGTGAGATACAAGTTAAGGAGGAGAGAGAGCTTTGATCAATCGATGAACACAATTAGATAGGTACCTATGCAAAGCTAATAGATGATAAATAAAAAACATTGGTTGAATTGTTGAAAATGTAGAAAAAATAATTTTATTAAATTAAATTTTACTAAAAAAATATTTATTACGTAAATCTTTCTTTTCTAGGCTGGCAACACTGTCTGTCTTTTATTTGGAAGAGACTGGTAATTAATCAGCCAATATGCGTAATTGAAGAGTAGATAATTATTATTTTTAAATTAGTTTGATTTTGTCCCATAATTCTTCCTAAAACTGTTTATAAAATAATAGTTAGGTATATTAGTCGTTTAATTATGCAGTACTACTTACTTACTTCCGATGGCCATACAACTCCAGTAGAGCTTTAGCCTCCTGAACAATAGCTTTCCAAGCCTTCCTGTCAGCTGCAGTGGACTCCCAGTCATCACAAGCATTCAGCACGTTCAGATCTCGGGTAACATTGTCCATCAATCTCTGCCTTGGTCTTCCCAGGGGTCTCTTGCCCACCGGGTTATTTTGCAGGATACGTTTTGTGGCTCTTTCTTCCCCTGATCTGATAACATGTCCAATCCAAGCTAATCTTCTGGACCTGATTTCGCTGGTGATTAAAGGTTGTACTGTCAATGCACGAATTTCCTCATTGCTTCGTGGTCTCCAGGTACCTGCCGCAATTCCTGGTCTTGGCCCTAATATTTTACGCAATATCCTGTTTTCAAACGTTAGCAGTCTTTGCTGGTCCTTGAGTGTCATGCATCAGGACTCGGCACCATACAGGATTACTGGTTTAATAAGGCTATTATAGACCTGGAGTTTCACTCTTCGGGGTATGGACTTTGGAGACAGGAATGCTCCCAGTGCTGCTGCTGCTCTTGTGCCACTTTGAATTCGGGACATTATCTCAACGCTCATCTCATTGGTGTTAGTAATTATGCAGTAGGAAAGAATTATTAGGGGAATAATTTTTTGTCAAGTTGATAAAATAAAACAGTTTATTCAATTTAATCATTTTATTACTCGCAACATTCTCAGGGTGAAAATAACTGTCTTAATGTAAATTATTATAATAAAAGAACCGTTTTTTTATCTAAAGTATTACTAATTCATCTTATTGTGCATAGATAGTATATAAACAATTACATTGCTAACTGGCAGGCCTTTTACCATCATTCAAGTTTTTCCAACCAACCAGAGAATTAAGCTTTTTTCTCTTTGCAGATTTGTTTTCTTAATAATTACTTCTTATTTATATTTTAAATACCTGCTTATTTAAATAAATTTGAGTTACACCACTGTCTTTAATAATTATGATAAATAGGTAACTATTCAATACTTAGATATATTTTATGGAGAACATAATATTTTTGCATCTCCCTGTGTTCTAGAATCTTCCGACAAAATCTGCATTATTTTCCTATACGAAAAATTATCTTCATTCATTTATACGTGATTTTTAGCTGATACCTACATAGACAAGAATCATAATGGTAGATATGAAACAATGCTACAATATAATTCAAATTATAACTAAAACGTACATTGAAAATTACTGCCGAGAAGGAACATGGAAAGTATATTGAAAATATACATTTTCATTATTAAAAAGAATGTATAGGTCCTTGTATCAAGTACATATTATATGTCCTCACGCATAAGCATATGCTTAGTTTAGGGAATATGCTCAGGTGAACGAAATTGGTAGTGGCAGGATTCGAACTCGCGACCACTGGATTACTAACCCAGCGCGCTAACCGTTCTGCCACCACCCATTCATATGTATGTTTATTTTTTGCTGTCTTGCTTCTCGAGCAATTTACAGGTACTGTATCAGATATTAATACATCATCGACAAACGATTGTTTTTTACTTTGTGGTATCATTTTGAAATAATTAAGATATTAATAATTTGATACGCTCCTTTTAACAAATTGCCACATTTTGGAGTTGATCGTTATTTGAAAACTATTAGATATAGTAATCATAAAACAACTTGAACCCGTCATGTGGGAGTGCAGTTCGCAAATGTGTCTTTTTCTTTGGTTGGTATATGTATGTACAAACCACCCCATCCACGGCGAAAAGGCTCAAGAAGTTTGATGGAATTTATACACATGTAAAAGGAGAAGAGTAAGAAGACCCAGGCTGAGATAGAAAGACGAGGTGAATAGGCGCGTTAGTGAGTTGCTTTATAAATTGATTAACTAGAAATCGGTTGCAGAAAAATTATATCAACAACTTTGCCATTTGTGGTGAGGAATAAGTTTATTATGTATTCCTATTTGTCAAGCCATATGACCACATTTTTAAAATAATTTCTAAATGCTAACATATTTTACCTACTTTTATGGTTTTGAACACTATTTATTATTTTTATGTTCAAATTATGTCGTTTGAGGTCAACTTTGACAGCTCATTCGACATTGCTAAAATGACCTGTGTGTTTTCTAAGCTCTAGTCATGTATTTCGATCAAAGTGTCAATTTCTTATCCCACCATACATAGTTTTACCACACAGAACTCAGTTCATTTTCAAAATGACTATTAAAATCCTCATCAAACTGGATTTAGATCACTCATATTCAACGCAGAAATCTAATGACATCTCGTAACAGTAATTTCAACAACACGTCAGCTATGTTTTGATCCTCAACGCGAATTGAAAAAAGTGCTTGTAAATCATCGATCCATTGTAATGATCGAGGATGATGACTCGGTGTTGGCATTAAATCCTAATATTCTTGCAGAATATACCAATCATTATTTATTATCCCGCCATTCATGACATGATGTTTGGTAGGTAGGTAGTGTACCTACAGAAGTTGCAAGGATTTAAACACATACCACATCGTTTGAAGTAGGACTTCTCGTGAAGATATTATAATGAAAGAGGGTAGAGGTATGTAATTATGGAAGATTATATCTGAAACAGCTTCTTGTCTACCTATATTATGCTGTAATATCAACCACGCGACACTGTACTATATAACACAGCATGCATGCGTATATCGTAAGATGTAATTTGCATCGTCTACTTACATACATACTTTCATACCATCAAGCCATGTCACTTTCAGAGAAAACAATGTTGCTGTCTTCTCGTGAATCTTTTCATGCACAGCCCCTTGTGTTTATTTTTTAATATTTTTTTTTATCAAAAACCAAAATGCAATGAATGCATCATTAAAAAACGTTTTTTTTTGTTTATACCACCTCACAATACCAGGTCTCTCCCCAGGTGGTGGCTAGTTATATAATTTATTTAGAGGACAACGTACAGCGTAAGTATAATAAATTATATTAAATAAAAATGATTTAAGTAAATATTAAAGCCAATTACAGGTTGTCACTGGAGTTATTGTAGTATATTAAGATAAGTTAGGAATAGTTAAATATTATTATGGTGAGATATTGTATGAATGATGTGTAAATTGCATATATAAATGTGTGCAGTATATTAATTGTTGGGTAAGATTATGAGGATGAAATTTTAAGTCTGATATATTTTTTAAATGTGGGGGCGCTTAGTAAATGGCGCTTAGGCGCTTATTATTATTATTTATTACTTCTCGGGCAACGAACAGGTACTATGTCAAATATTAAATTTAACACGCACCCAATAACAAGTTGTCACATTCTGGAGACATACGATATTAATCGTCTCACAGATCCAGACTGAAAACACAATTAAAAACTGTGTCTCCACCGGGAATCGAACCCGGGACCTTTGGATCAGCAGTCAGATACCCAACCCACTGAGTCAAGAAGGTCGACAATATGTCGAACTCTTGGAAATGTCTATTGTATGTATTACAGATTCTGTAGATTGTTGCATGTTGAGCATAGTTAGTGTGCTGAGTGTTGGTTAGGTGGAAAAGAGGAGTGTGTCTAGTTCTACGGGTAGGGATGTTGAAAGATATATAATTTTAAAAAGCAGGATAATCAATATTATCATTAAGAATATTGTGGAGAAGCATCATATCAGATATTGTACGTCTGTTTTCAAGTGAATCAATGCAGTGGCAGATCACGATACGATGGGAAATCAAGAAATGAAATAATATATATTAACCACTAAGTATAATGATTTGGATGATTTATGTAGCGCCGTTTTCGTGAATTGGATTATCAATGACACTAAAAATTAATTTCGTCAAAAGTTAAAAACACTTACTTCGTTGTTTTATCAGGACGCACCACACATATGCATACACCTTCACATACGCACCACACACATAACACAACCACTCTCACACACATATATACATAGTCTCATGACACAAAGATATACATGTATCTATAAAATAATATATTACTTATCTTGATAGTATTGTATGAAGCTTATATGTAATTGATGTACGGAGTAGGTATTTGTGTAAGTTATTTTATATTCTGTACTTAATTTTTACTTTATAAATTGTTAGCTTCGATTTGAAAAAATAAAAATGAAATTAGAAAACACAAAAAATAGTTCTTCGATCTGCCATTTCGCTAGGGCGTATGAAAAATATTTTTATTTAATAAATCTTAACAGTCAACTTTATAGAGTTAATAATTTTAAATAGAAACATCTGATCCGCGACTTTTCTTCTGTATACGATCTTTGTTAATCGGAAATGTTATTTCTCATAGACATCCAAAGAAATTATTAAAAATTACGCCATTTACTATAATGCTTCACAGAAGGTAAATGCTGACGTGTTTAAATAGCAATTTTCACACATTGGAGGCTGTTATCTCCGAAAGTCACCAGTAATCGGGGTTTATATAATCCAATATTTGTTACCAGCTGTAGTATCCTTACACAGAAAAAGTCGTTTTACTATGAAGAAAGTCTGGCAGTCGCTTACTCTTGGTCTGCTACAAATCATAGCAAATTAATAAGTAGGTACCTATTTCTGGCTCATTTACACATTTCACATACAAACCACGGCATTGATAGCTCGATCAAGGTCGAGCGTTCGGAGTCAAGTGCGCGCGTGAATTTCGTCCCCAATCGTGATGTCAAGATTAAATAATATCACACGGCGGAAATGCACAATAAAACGAAATAACGAATAAAGCGGTGGATTGGCGAAATTTCTCCATTAGCCTAATTGTTATATAGGCGCGTGAACATCCTCGGGCGCTATATTTAGGTCGGATGGACGGTTGTAATTTCAAGAGAGTTTGTTCAATCAAGAATCGATTTAGACACTACACCAGCCACTGAATTGAGATATTCCGTCATCTCCCGATATCCCAAGTCCAGAAAATAATCTTGCGGACTTATATTTTATACTGGAGAGCATGTAAACAAAATCTACCAAAAAATCCACATTCCAAGCCGTTTCACAGCCTGTCAGACTAATACTGAATACTTTCCTTATAAAAGTCAATGAAGCAGTTAAATGTATAAGCTCGTATATTTTTTTGTTAACATGTCTACGTAGGGGACACCAGCTATTAGGATTTGGGTCCATTTTGCTCTTCCGAAGAAGCGCACTACGTAGCGTTGGGAGGGGTTTGCAATCTAGAAAAGAGTTTATTAATTCGGATTTTAAAAAGAGACGGGTTGTACGAAGGTGGAAACACAGAATTCGGAAGATCGTTCCACAGTCGCGCTGCTGTATTAATAAAGAAGTTCGAGAAGCAACTTGTTCGTATATGTTGAAGGTCCACTGTGAATGGGTGCTGCGATTGAGTAAAGCGAGTGACTCTGTTGCGAGTGGGTGGAGGGGGGACCAAAGATGCAAGTTCTTCTGAGCAATTCCCGTGGTAGTATCTATAAAATAAACTTAAAATACCGACTATTTTGATCGATATTTAACATAAAAAAAAGTAAGTATAATTAAGATTTTTTTTAATTCGTTTTCCTTAACCATTAACTACTAGATATAAGACTCTAATATTTTCTATATTGTCTTATCCGCATTCAGAATCATCCAGCCAGAGGCTATGACATTTTACATATAGATAAAATTGTTGCCAAATTACTTGAACTTTTAGCCGAGAAGGGGGGCGATTTGCACGAAAAACCAACGAAGCAAAATTAAACAATTTTGCGCTCTGCGTAACCGGAAGCTCGTTCAAGATGTTTGGCGAATATTATACGTTATATGAGGACAAAACGCTCTAGAAAAATGGCACAGTTTCATGAATTATTACAATATCACCGAGAAAGAACACACATGACAGAATACATCAAGTGAGAAAAGGATAATAGACTAATAGGTATATTAATTCAGACACTATTTACTCCAGTGCCATCACAGTATAATTTTCTCTCACACCAAATAATGACTGTGAAAGAGACAAACTTATATTAAGTTGTAGCCGTGTAAAAAAGCGAAAACAACAACAAAATCCCTCTGCATAACTACAAGCGAATATGTCTTGACTACTCTCTCGTTTACTCATAATTAAAATTACTATCGAAAAATTCCATATAAATATATTAGAATTCATGAAATCATATATGTGGTCTTCCTTTACCGTTATAGTGTAATTTTATGTTTTCATCACACAAGATGATATTTTATCCGAACACTACAACATCTTGCGTGTAACTAAAGTGCGGTAAGAATTAAGTAGGTACTATTTGTTTACTGAATTTTCCAGAGGCCATAGGTATGCGCATTGGACTATTGTGGGTGCCCATATGTCCATTTGCCAATTTTCTTTATTTTTTCTCATAGAATAATGAGGTACAGAAGCCGAGTGCAATATAAATTTCGACTTCAAATGTATGACAAGTTTTCGTTTCGGTAATCGAATCGGTAGGTGTACGAATAATGCATAGAAAAGAGATTTTACGTGTACTACTATGTGTTCTATAACTGTATCGACGGCCGGGCGAGTGAACTCAGAACATTGTTCTTAGTTTTAGTTGTCATACTTTCATTGCGCTGACTAGGTATCTGTATCATATATAGTATAAGTCTTTTCTATTAAAATGTTATTCTACCAAGAACCGTAGAGTTTGCTAATATATATTTTTTAATATCCAGGTACTCACTGTCCAGAAAATGTCTTTAATATTTCATACCTGGGAAGGGCGGTGTTTATCCCAGTAAGATTCAGTAATTAGACGTAATGTTAATTTAAGTCGAAATTAATCACAAGTCTTCATTCACACTCACAAATTATTTGCCGATGATATTTTGTACCAATAATTCTCAAGACAGCCATGGTGTAATTTGCGCTCCTTTGTAATCATTTTGTGTAATAACTCTTTTTCGTGTAAAAAAAACTCTCACATATGCGTCATTTTAATATAGATCGTATAAGTAGGTACATCTAAATATAAATACCTACAAGTGTTATTTCCGCCACCCAAGAGATTCTGTACTCTGCAGGTATTCAGAAAGAGCGATTGTAATCGGGTGTAGACCAGAGGCGTGCCCAGAACCCTCGGACTAGGCAAACTCTGAACGAAATTGAGTAATGTCGAAAATTTGATGTTTTTTTAGCATCGTTGTTCATCTGAGTGGCCATGAAAATATTTTAAAATTACATGTCAAAATAATATTTACATGTGTGGCCCTGTCAAAAATTCTCTGAAAAAAGTTATGTTAAAATTAACCGAACTAAAGTGACTACAAAATAATTCGTTTTGTGCTGCTAAATATTTTATGCGCTTAACCAAACAGTACGGTCATAAATGAATTAACTTTTATTGCTGAGGACAAAGGTTTGGCTAAAAACGCTCTTTTTTCCAGTGTTTTGTCTACATACTGTTCAATTTTTAATCTTGTAGTATGGTTTCAATAAAACAGAGAAAAAAGTATAAGTCTTGAATTTCTTAACTTAATATATGTATATAGACAAACCAAGCTTTTCGGCTTGTATAAGCAATCCCGCTACTGGACATTTAATTATTATGTTACATATATGCATACAAACATACGTACCATCACATTGTGTATCTAATAAGGTAGGCAGAAGGAACTGAATAGTTTATAATTTTATTCTGGTAGGCAACATCTTCATTGTCTCATCAAAACGGATAAAATCATATTGGTTAAATCAAACTAGATTAAATTTTCTGGTCGTTTTGCATTGTAAAGGTATTTTAATCTGATTGTAAAATATAAAAATATTTAATGATTCTAGAGTTTTTGTGTAAACAGAGTGGAAATCCATTTTAAAATTAATAAATAAATAAATTAGTATTTTTCCACATTATTTTTTTTTATAATAACGATAGAACAATGGACCTTGATAATGCAATGTAACCTTGGCGTAAACGTTCGTTATTATAAAAAATGTTGTGGAAAAATACTTATTTATTTATTTGTTAATTTTAACCCTAGAACAGGGTTTCTTGTTGGGCAGAAGCAATCTAGGTACTTGGTTGTGTCATGAATAAAAGTGTTAAAATTAAGAATGTATGGTTCATGTTTCTTTTTCTTTTTTGCATAGGCTCCTGATTCTAATCTAGAGAACCTCCTACTTATGGAAATGGAGAAGGGTAGAATATCGCACACTGACCCAATGGATTGAACTTGCTACAGGATCTTCTGTAGCCCTTCGATCTGCCCATGACCGTCCTACATGTCGAGTGATTGAGTTATCCACAGTCGCAAGGCCATGAAAAAATAAAAATAATATTAATAACAACAAAAATTAATTTATTTCTTTTTCCATTACAAAATACATACAATTGTTGAACTTATAATTCATAATTATAATTCATTGTGAACAAGAGCTTTAGGAATCTGGGCTTTATACTTAAATGTACGAAATCCTTTAAACGCACTAGTTCCCTTATTCTTCTTTATAATGCTTTTGTTAGAAGCCACCTAGAGTTTGCGTCAACCGTGTGGAGCCCTAACTACAATATACATATAAATCGTATCGAAAAAATCCAAAGGAAGTTTGTCAAATCCCTTATCTTCCGTAAACAAATATACAATTACACATACAATCAATCCTTAAGGGAGCACAAATTACTTTCTTTGGAAAAACGAAGGAAAAATACAGATATCCTTTTTCTTCATAAAACATTAAATAATCTGGTCGATAGTCCTTATCTTGTTGGAAAAATACCTTTTAACTGCCCTTCTAGAACATCGCGTCACCATAATCTATTCTACACACCTTTATCAAGAACTAATTACGATCAAAACAGTTTTATCAACCGCTGCTGTAATTACTATAATAATCTTAGCCCCCAGCCAGATCTATTTAATCTATCCCTACAAGCATTTAAGCAAATTCTTAATGCGCCTACAAGCATCGGTTAGGGAAACTGTCCTTTCCCTCTCTTCCTTCTCCCATTTCATTCCTCAATTCCCAGTTTCCTAACCATACCCCATTCCTAAACCCTTCATTATCAATATTCTCATAAATTAGACGAAAATGTATTTGTAACTCTGTGAATCATTATAATAGGCTTCTTATTAATTAATTTTTAACTGTATTATATTTTATATACAAAAGCTGTTATGTTTCCAAATAAAATAAAATAAATAAATAAATAATTATTGTTGGGAAGTATCATGCTTTGAGTTCCTCCAATTGATATTTGACAAACAAGGAATAATTCCTGTTTTAAGACAGAAAATCAAAATAATCCCGTGTTTCAAACAGACAATTTAAGAATTCTCTAATAACCCTATATTAAATATTTTCCCAATACAGACATTAATTGACCAATAACTTCATTGCACCCTCCGCCCTAAAAAAATTTAAACCAGCCCACACTCCACCCATTATGTTTACCTTAAGTCTATATATTGTATTTTATTTTAGTACACTTTGTATCCTCCTGAGGAAGGGAACTTTGTTCTCGTAACATGTAGAGGAATTTTTATTCATTTGAATAAAAGTTATAATTGTAGTGGTGTATACAAAGTTGTGTTTTATTTCATTTAATTAAAATTAAGAATTCATCACAAATTTCACAATTTAATTATACAGAAGCATCAGTCAGTCAGTGATCGAAAATGATTGGTTGCATCACTTTTAATCCATTTCTGATTTTTTTATCTGATGACTGCTTGACGTTCATCGTTGGAATGATGTGTAAATTATTATCAAATGTTTAGAAGATCTCACACATATATTATTTTAATAGTTCGTTTCCTTTTGAATAATATGTATTTCTCTATACTTAATGACACAGCAGTAACACTAAGAAGACTGATAGTTTTAAAACCTCTCAATAAAACATCGCATTGATAATATTATCTTTTGTTATTAGACATATTAAAACACTTCCCATTCTTTTGTTTCATATTCAAACTTTTTATCTCCGTATCTTTGAGACCATTCATCGACTTAAACTGAAATACTTAAAATAAATATCAAGGATGAACAATTTTTAGTTATAAATTAAATATGATAAACGCTGTATGAAAAACGCATAGATGTTTAATATTAATGATTCTAATCTACGTACATAGTGATACTTATTTGTGTTGATTTTTTTTTCAATTAAAGTCACATTTTTTAAAATACACTAAGTCAATTGTCATCGAATTTTTACAATGGTTATTGAATTGAATAAATAATAATAATAATAGAAAAATGCTTACAGCCTGTACAAGTGTTTTATTGCTGACATGTGATTACTTGTATTTTTTTGCACTATGTAAGAAATATTATAATGTTTTTTCTTTGCTGGAAATTGAACTCTTTATATCGACAGAAATTAAACAGCATATCACTATACCACGGCAATCATGTACATGCTATTTATTGTAACTAAAAATAAAATTATTATTTCAATAATTGACAAAACCCTACTTTCAATCCTTAATTTGTTACTCATAGGCATGGTTTTAAAAAGGTTTCAACGTTTTCTTTTGCTAGGATTATGAAAATGCAATAATATTCGTTACCTTTTTATAATAAATCGTATCTCGTATAATTTTACAAAGACGTTCTATGATATTCTAATCGGTTTCAAGACAAAAAAATAAGATTTCTTAAAAGATACATGAGATCTTCTGATTGGTCGGATGATGTATTTTTTATGCTCCTATCATTACATAATATTATTATCAACAAGAGCTTCCACTGGTGACTAGACACGTATCAATCCATTTTATTTATTTTGATTTTATATTGATATAATCGATAGAAAGAGATAGAACAATATCCTCCTAAAAATACGAAGTCATTCGTCTAAACATTTAACTAACGCTGTCTAGAAAAGGAATTTGACTATCAAGTAAATATTCAATGAAAGAAGAGACAGCATTTATTTTATTTTAAGAGATAGCAAATTTAAAAAAATTTATATTGGTATGAATAAAGTAAGTTAGTTATCGTTTTGGCATGTGAATTTAAAATATAGTGGTTTAGGGCAAAATTTACATGCCAAAACGGTTTATATGAACAACCACAAAATATCCGCCGAGTATCTAAACTATATTAAGTGAGTTACACTTACCAATGAGCATCTCCTTTCTATAGGTGAAAATTTGCAAAAATATCAAAAAAATACCCATTAATAATTTATTTCATCGACTATTACAAACATTGCTATCACTTGAACTATTACAACTACCCAGTGCAAGAGGCGAATTTATTATCAAACATCATTTTCATCTATCTGAACAGATTTTTTCAGTTCAGATAAGCAAGATATATTTACGTCAAAATATTTATTTGAAAAATTTCTTCTCTCTTGGAAATCAAACCCAGGACAACAACACTAGAGTAAAAACAGCTTACCACTCTGGTGCGACGGTAGAAATCACAAACATTAATTTGTTTAAAATATAAATAAACAATATGATTTTTAATATTTTAAAATAAAACACATTTATAATTTTCTTCCACTTAGTTTGATTTGACTTACTAGTTTTGCTCTAGACGAGCATTTTCAGAGTAGATTAAAATTATAAATATGCTTTATTTTAATAATTATAAAGGAATTACATCAACTATTGTCGATCGAAAAAGTAAACAAAAAAAAAAGATTTTGTATGATTCTCACTCAACGTAGTTTTATTCTACCACACATTTCGAAAATGCATGTCCATATTATAAATTGTATAGGAATTTGAACAAAACTTAAATATTAACCATTATTGTAAGCCAAACAAAAGGACATAAATATTTATATTCTAAGTCATTTTCTATCTATTCAATTATTTCCAATAATTGAACCATTGCTGAGAAACTTAGTTCAAAAGAATCCGGTGAAATAAAAAAAAACCGAGGTAAAACATAACTTTTTGGATCTTACCAAATATAATTTTTGGCTAAGGTGGGCTTTAAGACCTCTTTTGAAGACAAATTAACAGATTTGTCTTGAAACAAAATGAACACATTATAATTGGTTAAATTATAGCCAATTTGTGCACTTTAAGACAGTCATTAGAGAAATTCTGAGATTTGGCCGAGATTGAAGATATAATTTGCTGCAGAAAATAATGCTCAGACAGTCAAATTCATAAAGTTGTTTTGATCCTTTTTATTTAATGTAAATGCTAGGTAGCAACATATTATAAGAACATAATATTTAATAACGAAAAAGAAGTGCCTACAAAGTGTTTTTATAATCAAAAGTGAATGTTACGTGTTTATGAATCGAAAATTATACCAAATTTTGAATGAAAGTTGTTATATTAATATATCTTTGATATTGTTCATCATAACTATCACCGATCTGATCGACAGTTTCAAATCATGGACAACCATAAAGCTACCGTCAAATCTATTAATCTCATGATTAGTGTGTTTAAACCTATCATTGATTAGTCTTGGATTCCCCGTTTACCATAAACTTAATTAAAACCACTTTTTCATCAAAAAATGAATCAAAACATCAATCTGTAGAATGTACTTCACAAATTATTACTCTTTACTACAAAATAGACGATAGATCAGTTTAATAGAGTAGGTAGGTACATATTATTTACATTCGTTTCCCTATTTGGGGTAGGCAGAAAAAACTGAACCACATACTGAGTACCTATTTATTTAATAATTGGTTAATAAATAAATTTTTTATTTACTTATATATTTATTTATATTTTTATTTTATTTATTTAAGTACCTATTTATTTATTTATATTTTTATTTTTTTTATTTACCTATTTATTTGTTTATTAATTGATTTATTTGTTTATTTTTTTTATTATTTATTTATTTATTCATTTATTAATTAATTAATTAATTAATTAATTTATTTATTTATATTTATTTATTTATTTTTATTATTTATTTATTTATTTATTATTTATTTATTTATTTATTTAATTATTTATTTATTTATTTATTTATTTATTTAATTATTTATTTATTTATTTATTTATTTATTTATTTATTTATTTATTTATTTATTTATTTATTTATTTATTTATTTATTTATTTATTTATTTATTTATTTATTTATTTATTTATTTATTTATTTATTTATTTATCTTTATTTATTTATCTTTATTTATTTATTTAATTATTTATTTATTTATCTTTATTTATTTTTATTCATTTCTTTTTTTATTTATTCGATTAATAATTTGAATCAGTAGGTATATTTTATGAAAAGTATATAAACGACTCGTTTTACGTATTATACACTTACACATTTATTTATCTCTTAACGCCAGAAATACAATAAATATATAAAAGTAACAGAAATAAAAGGTTGTAAGTAAAATGTATATGTTAAAAAAATATCGGACTGTTGTATGTGTTACATATTTGTTTGTATAAATATTTCATATTTAAATGAATTAAAAAAAGCAAAAAACAAAATCACTAAGGTAAGTAAATTGAATGGACAGGTAGGTAGAAATATGGTTAGTAGTAGGTACTAATGTAAGTGTTATGAAATATAATGAAGTTGTAGCCGCAGGTGAACACAAGATTAGGAAGGTCCCTACTTTTCAATTTTCAACGCGCTTTTGAGTTCGGCTTACAATCATAAATTTGATATTCGAAAATATCATAGTATTAATGAATTCTTCGAGCTGACTATCGGATATTAAGTTATTTATTGCAATTTTATTCATAAGAGTATCATTTTTGATATTCGCGTGAAAGGTTTCATACATAAAAGATGGGAATGCAAAATATACCCGATATCTATGGCCGTAATGAGGTATGTAGTTTAAGGGAACATAGCGACACACTCAGCACTCATATTATAATATTTATCCTAGTTCGTATAATATGCTTCATGTTTTATGTATCATGAAGAGTAATTTTTCTTATAATTTTAGCGACTTCTTTATAATCAAATTGTTGATATTATTTCAGTTTCTAATTTATGAATGAAACGACTTTTGTTCGTTTGACCGCGGTATAAGGCGCTAGAATGACCAACATCGCTTCTTTTTTAATTCTCATGGTTTTATTCTGAAATCAATAACAAATATCAAATCGATACGAGAATTTTAAAAATGTTATAATAAATTCTCTATTTCATGTGTCAAAATCAGTTTAAAGACCATTGTAAGAATATTCACACTTTGATTTTATAAAAAATAACTAGCTATATATATTTTCACTGGTTTCATTCCAGTTATTTACTAATACCGGTTAGGACCCCGTAAACTGGCAACAAAGTTTAATTTTATGATCACAAATAAAACATTGAATCAAGTCCGCATTTACTTCACGTGCTCTGCAAATTTATAGCAATTTTCTCAACCAGAAAGTGACCACTTATTGCTTTAATGTATCCGAGGAGTTTACCGAAGTGTGTTATGAATTTGTCTAAAGCGGGGAAATTGGCGGTTTAAGCAGCACGAGTTGCTCAAATCCTTTAATCCCAGAGTCAGATGAACTACATCGACGTTACGCCATGATTACAAATTAGAGAGTATTTTGGAACATTATTCAAAGGCTGCCGAATTTTATTGATCATCAATTGGAAATTAGGCATTGATAATTGATAAGCGAACAACCCTTTCGAAATGTTTTTAAAAAGGACGCGATTTTGTGCCTGGTTCGGAGCGCGGTTAATTAATTCTTCACGCCGTGTTGAACCAAGTGGTATAGAGTTAATGGCTGTTCAAAAGCCCTTCTTAATGGTTATTGGTTCTAAACACGGAAGAAACGAAAATCTGCAAAGGAAACTTAATTTGAACATCAGCTTAAGAAGTTAGATGTTGTAATGGGCATTGAAGTTAATCAATTGTTAAATAAAATTGAAATATCCAAAAAAATATCGTCTCGGAACAGGTCTAGCCAAGTGAGGTGGTATAAAATAGTTAGTGATAAATAAAACGACTCCATTCTCAATCGCTATAATCGAAAGTATAAATGAATGCATAAACAAAAAAATGAACGTAAGAAGACTACAAGTAATGTGAATAAGAAAATATTAAAATGTAAGGAAGGGATTCGTGCTACAAATAGTCCATATAAGTATTATCTTTATGATAAAATTCAATTACTTACATACCTTCACTAATCTCAAGTAGGTACATAGGTTGATAACTTTAGGAAGTGAATAGATTTCAGTAAGCACATTCCTATTTCGATGCGTAATTTATGTATTATTTTTATGAACCATCTTCACGGTTAAAGAAGTTAATGCAACAGGTAGTAGCACCACCAAATTACACCGGAGCAATATGAAGTAGGTCGATAGACATGACATACAGTCTTACATCATTCGTGTCCGTAGGTCATCAAACTGTGGCTCATAATATGATTCGAAAATACTGGTCGATTCGCCATTCTTTTAGCCTTACAAAAACGTTGAAAATTTTGTCCAGCGCTTTTGGTATTTGAAATTTTTAAATAAAAAAGATTTAAAATATTTGTTAACTAATGCTTCAATTAATTTAGGTACTGCCCAATGATATATAAAAATAATAAATACGTTACTAGTCTTAATTTTTACCGCACTTTTGTTACACGCAAGATGTTGTAGTGTTCGGACGTATTGTCGTAGTCAAAATGCCATCTTGGGTGATGAAAACATGTAAAAATTACACTAGAACTGTAAAGGAAGACCAGATAATATTAGGTCCTTACATTATGAAATTGGCGTTTTGCCGTACTGGCAACTTTGATCTCAAATATCTTCTCTTTGGTTAGGAATTCCAAATTCAAATTTCTGCAGCTATTTGCTCATGTATTTGTGTTTCGAAAATTATAATTCATTTGTTTTTTCCTCAATTGTTTTTTTCTTCGCGTCACTCAGTTTACAAAATGGAAAACTTGAAATATCGCGTTATTTACGAGTACGAGTTCCACCGTGGCACCAGTACTGCAGAAACGGCTCGAAGGATTAATGATGTGTATGGCGACGGTGCCGCAAAAGAAAACACAGTGCGTTTTTGGTTCCAACGTTTTCGTTCTGGGAATTTCGACCTGCAGAACAAGCCCCGTGGACGGCCGGAGACCAAAGTTGATAATGAAGAATTGAAGGCCATTGTGGAAGCGGATCCATCACAAACCACGTCCGAGTTAGCTGCTGGGTGCGGTGTTAGAGATAAAACTGTTTAATTCACTTGAAGCAAATTCGTCGGCCTTCGTGGCTCAGTTGGTTTTTTTTTCGTTGGTTGGTTGGTTTTTGGCTGTCTGCTGAGCCAAAGGTCCCGGGTTCGATTCCCAGTGGAGACACAGTTTTTAATTGTGTTTTCAGTCTGGATCTGTGAGACGATTAATATCGTAAGTCTCCAGAATGTGGCAACTTGTTATTGGGTGCGTGTTAAATTAATATTTGACATAGTACCTGTTAGTTGCCCGAGAAACCATATTAAATAAATAAATAAATAAATAAATAGTCAAGTCATATTCCCTTGTAGCTATGCAGAGGGATTCGCTATTTCACATAGCTATAACTTAATATGAGTTCGTCTCTTTCACAGTCTTTATTTGGTGTGAGAGATAATTATAATGTGATTGCACTGGAGTAAAAGAGAAAATATGTCTGCAAAATTTGTCTGAATTATACATAATATATTACTGTATTATCTCTTTCTCCTTTGATTTATTCTGTCATTTGCGATCTTTCTTGGTGATATTGTAAGAATTTGTTAAACTGTACAATTTTTATAGAGCATATTGTTCTCATATAACGTGTTTATATGTAAATTGTCATTGGTAGGTACTGCCATAATAAATTGTCCAAATGCATCGCCCTGCTAGACACGAAATAAGGCTAAGGTAACGACGAGTATGGGCTGGTTAAGAAAAAGTTGGCATATCCGTATAAATGTGATCTTTATAAATGGATGAAGTAGGTTATATAGGTGTAAAAGAATTGCCTCTAACATCTTTGGAGAATTTTCGCCAGATTTTTGGCAGGGAGAAATTAGTTTATTTATTTATTTACTTATTCATCTTTTTTTACATAATATAAACAAATAAATTGTACACTGGCGGGTTTATTGCCATTAGGCAATATCTTCCAACCAACCACATTACAAATTATAACAAAATTATGTATGTACAACGACAAAAGAGTAAGAGCAAAAAAACAAAGAGAGTATATATTATAACATTAAGATACCTACTATTAAAACAAAAAAAAAATACTTCATGGCAAAAAGGATAGGGTAAGGACAAGGAGAGGAAATCAGGATCAGGTGCTCAGGGATAAATATTCCTTCTTTAGTTTTTTCTTGAAAATACAAAGTGAGTTAGACGACGCAATATCCGGACTGAGGCTATCCCATAATCTTGCTGATTGTACTTCGAACAAAGAGCTGAGAAATTCTGTATTATGGATAGAGATGGATAGTGTTGTGCGTTCAGCAGATCGGAGTGGAAGGCCATGATTGGATAAAGAAGTGAATTTGTTTTTGAGGTACTGTGGCATGTTTGGATTCGAGAGAATATTGTACAATAGTGACATAATGTGTATATTACATTTCCATAATATATAATCAGGTCAGTGTAATCAAAACTGACATCAGAAGGAATCGTACAAGTGAAATTAAAATTGTCCAATAATCATAAATAATCCACATTGAAAAATTTAGGTTCTCACATCTATGCATCTAAGATTCTCTACAGAAAGTTCGAGAACCTCTTTTGTTTTTATGGGAATCTCCGTGGCGTACCAGACGAAATTATTTAGATTGAATATCCATCCCATTAGAGAAGATGTTGGTGGCAAGTATATATGGGAATATGGTGATCTAATTCATCAAACTTTATGAATATATAATAATGGAAGTCTATGACTATTATTGAGATCACGACCGAAGCCTATACCAAATCAAAAGTTACCGGTAATTGTTAATATTATACCTTCAGAATCTCCTGGTTCAATCACCTATGTACTACGCCATAGAATGAAATATTACTAATCTAATTTAAATTGAGACATGGTGTCCGTACATGGGAGGAAGTACAAGTTTAATTTAAATAAAACGCATTAAGTTTACATTTTTCAAAATTGCAGTCAGCGAAAATCTCAGAATTGTAAAAAAAATATTATTTAATCTTGAACATTTTATGTATGTTTATACTCAGCAGAAACACGTTAATGTATTTTTTGTAGACATACTTCATAAATCAATTTCAAAAATATCACTTGTTCCCTTTTCTGATGATATAGGTACACTTGAAATTCTGAAAGTGTAATATTATTATTCTTGTATTATTTTTTCGTAATTGTGTGTACTTGTATAAAATCATTCTGTACAATTATGAAATACAATTCCAAAATTGAGGTCTAGAGGCAGTCGGATATCGAAAATTTAAAGGATTCTACTATTTCTTTATGAAAACATATTATTTCATAGCATTACGTTATAGTTCTCAGTGAGCAATGCAGAAAGGATAGATCTTCTTGGTCTGTCTAGATATCAATTATTTTCTGTTAATCTGGATTCTCGAAAATAATTTTATTTGCTATTTATTATTTTATTCTTATTTGTTATTTATTCACGCTGTTCAAAACTCGGATGTGCTTTTTAATACATGTTTCAAAGCGATCGCTTCGTCCCTAAGACGGATGATATCCAATTGTAAATGATTTATTTAATTTTAATATTCATATCTACAAAACCTCAAAAGGAACATTTTTTTTTGTTTTTTTAAACAAGTAACTTTAAATATACCAACTAAATGTTCATTTATGTACAATTTTGTATCTAAAAATTAATTAAAAAGATTACGTTTATACCTACATGAAAAAAAACAAGGCTTATTTGTAATAACCACAATTATGTTATATTTTTTTCAACACACGCTCGCATATTTACTTTCAGTTTAACGAAATGTTTAAAACAAAATGGACTCTCTTCGATTATCTGTCGTGTTAATACAATAATGATGTATAATTTTTGGTTTATCGAAAGAGAGATGATAGTGTATCGATGTAAGAAGACGAAAGACGTAGGTAGGAAGTAAATTAACGTCATGAATGTATAATCAAAATAATTGAACTGGCATTTATTCATTAAAAATGTGTGGCACCATCACAGATTTCGGACGAATATCGACACGAGACCAAATATGACCAAAATTCAGAGCCGTATGAAGAACTAGTTGCCCCATTTTGATTGCGTATGAAGCATTTGTTTTTAGGAACAATTTATTTCAATATTCATAATGTACAATAGTGAAGATATATAGTTTTTTTGTGAGTTATTTTGTGTAGTTATAATTTTTAAAACATAATAAATAATATGTGTAAATAATACCAATTTCTATAAATCAAGGTTTGAGTAAAGTAGAAACAAAGAGTATTGCCATGACAAAAGGTTAATTCATTTATAAAATATGTATACATTGTCAATTTGTGTATATACTCGTATACCATAACTTGTTCAATATAATTATTTCACTATTGAACGAAGAAATGGGAAACGTTGAGGTATTTTTGTATAATATACTGAATAAATGAGTGATTAGAAATCATTAGGATTTCGCTAAATATATTTGGTATTAGAATTTCGTGGATTAGCTTAACTTTTCATAATTGCAAAAGCTGTTGGTACTTTTATTAATTAGCCTATAAAATTATACATAACAACTTAAAATCTTACAACGCTTATATATTTAAATTCATGACAAGTTAATTTCTATCCAATCCTTTACCCCTGGCGAAAAAATCATGTAGATCCATGAAGCAAAATCTAGATTTAAAATATTGTAAAACTAAAAAATATATTACATATTAAAGGCAGCACATTTATGTGTACATTCTGGTAACTTGTTATTTAATTGCCAAAAGGGATAATAAAATAAATATTGTGTGTTGGACCATATTACGTTTTAATCATAAATGCCCACTTAATTATTCGCCAATTTTGTAATCGCAAAATAAGATTAATGTACGATAAAAATCTCGCACACGCGTTTTTAAAAATATTTAACACCCGTCGAAAATCGGTAACGAATTAGGTGTCGTTTAATATTTTTATACGAGATCTTTAATCCCTACCGATGTTTTATCGTGTATATGGATATGACGCCCCCGGGCAAAGTCGCTTCCGAGTGGTTTCTCAAGTTGCCTAGCCCCCTAGCGACGTCCCTGTACTTAATGACGACGCTACCAACCATTATTGAATGTTACACCGAATAAACACTCTGAGCTCTCATTTTCAAAAGATATTTTAATGGTTTTAATGCGTAAGAGATGCACCCGGGCGATTAAATATTGAAAAATGTTTTATGGAAACTGTACGAGTATTGGTGGCATTGTAGTTAGTGTACTCAGGTTCAAATACTGCCACGACCGATTTCATTTTCATACTACACAATTATTATTGCTCTCTAGCAAATGCAGCAAATGAATTTAGAAGTGTTTATTATACCTAACTAATTTTACTTATTAAACTTATATAAAACTTTTATACATAATTTAATGCATACATTTTTCTAAAAAACGACACTTATTTTACGATTCCGTATCACATTATTCCCATCACGTAAAGTGATAGACATTCCCCCCTAGACAACGTGTCTTTTAGCTCAAGAAAAGAAACAAGAAAAATAAAAAATAATAACTCAATGTATGGAAGTGACAGTTGTCACGTGACTGGCAACTGTCACTTCCATACATTATTTCTTTTCTTGAGCTAAATTACACGTTGTCTAGGTGTGCAGCATTTTACATTGTACAGTGATAATTCGTTCGAAATTTGTTTCGATATTATGGGTTCAATAGCAGAAAAATATTTCTTGAATAATTCTTGTTTCTTTGAGCTGGATACATTGATACATCAGCAGTAAACATCACGTTTGACAAGAACATCGAAAAAATTAGAGTATTTTTTCATTTCATATATTTTTCTCACACATTATCATGAGAACTGATTTTCTGTTCTAGAACTAGATACTAGTTTAGAAGAAGATCTTTAATCGCTTTGACTTAACTAGTTTTGCAAATCAAAATTTTCTGATACCTATATGGCTTTATTAAAATGGCACTGGTCTTAGCATGATATTGCAAGACAGGGTGACGCTAGATGGGCAACCAGAATATGCAATATGCATGGAGGCCATGGTCATACGGGAAGATCCATACTTCACCCTCTAAGATTGTCTGTAGTCCATGTTGCTGGGAGAAACCTGGATTTAAAGGGAATGAAATAGAGTGGAATCAGATTAAATAGTTCTATATCTTGCAGAGGAAATGATAGCTTGGGAAGAAGTTAGGCCTCGATAAAATCATTTTGACCTGAAATCAGATATCGATAGATCGATAAAATAATTTTGACCTGAAGTATATACATTACTTATAAACTTACATTATGATCTCGATACCTCATGGTATTAGAAGTGTATTAAAGTGTTTATATCTAGTATACACCTGAGGGTAAATAATACTCTTATACCTTTGATTATGAATACACCTACCTAGTGTACGAATTTAATAAACATATTATATACCACGTATAATTTATAATATTATCTTTGATAACATTTAGTCTACTAAGGCATCGGCAACATTTTGTCGTTGTTAAGAAACGAGTTTAACATATACAGTAAGTTGATGTTATTTGAAAACAGTTATGATGGCGCTAAAAATATACCCTATAGAATGAAACATTAAGACACGAGATTAGAAAAGGTAAATATAACAATAGGGCGAACACTTTATTACACACTCTACTACACAACCTTACTTCTCTACATCATATTAATTTTATATATTTTACTTATTTTTTTTATTTTACATAATATATTTTATTTTTTTTATATTCCAATTATCTATTATATAAGATTACTTAAATGGATCCATTCAGTAGATGTTCTTTGAGCGAAACGCGTCAGTGGTCAATATTATTTAAATTAGTGGAAAAAAGTTAAAAATTTGTGTTTTTACTTACTTTTAAGTACCTAAACATAATAATATATTATTTGATAATGGAATTCCATCTACAATTAGCAGTCAAAAATTAGAAATAATTTAATTTATTTTAGATTTTTTATTTTATTTGTTTTATTTATTTTACTTATTTTATTTATTTTACTTGTTTTATTTATTTGATTTATTTTATTTATTTTATTTATTTTATATATTTTATTTATTTTATCTATTTTATTTATTTTGTTTATTTTATTTATTTTATTTATTATATTTATTTTATTTATTTTATTTATTTTATTTATTTTATTTATTTTATTTATTTTATTTATTTTATTTATTTTATTTATTTTATTTATTTTATTTATTTTATTTATTTTATTTATTTTATTTATTTTATTTACTTTATATATTTTATTTATTTTATTTATTATTTTCTGTATGTCCAGGACTCTTTTCAGGAGCCACGTTAGACAGGAATAATATTTTTTTTTTTTTTATTACCAGTAGTGAGTACAATGCACCATGAAATCAAAGGTGGGCTGATTAAGTTACAATTACTTATGTTGCTTACAATTACTTATGTTATATTTGTTTTAAAAAATATTATTGTACGTTGCCCATTTTTTCAAATAAAATAAAAAAAAATATTTATCCATTTAATTTTATTTACTTTATTCATTTCAGGGATCCGAAGGATGTGCAAAGTTGAGGATATCCTAAGAAAAAGGTTCTGGAACGAGCACGTGTCAAGAATGACAGACTCAAGAGCCGTCAAAGTGGCCAGGAATAATGCTCCACAAGAAAGCAGACCTCCAGGACTTCCTCCGAAGAGATGGAAGGACAGCTGGCAGTCCACGTTACAGGAGGGAAGCTGACGCAGGAATTCAACAATCCAACTAAAAAGAGAGGAAGAAGAAGAATTAATGTATAAAAATGTGTACAATGGCGAGTTTAGTGCCATAAGGCATTGTTTTCCAACCAACCAGAGCAACGTACACACAAACATACATAACATCACGGCATATCCCACAACGCGAGGTTACCAGCTACAGATGTGCGGGTGTGCATTACCTTATAAAATGAAGCACTAGTCGTGCTAGTCTCACCTTAAAAGGCACTACATTCAGAATGTATGGTGAACCTCATTGCTGAATTATGTGTGATGTTATTGATGCCTGTTGTATTTTTGAATACTATGTTCTTACGGGACACCCTAAAATGATGGTAATATAAATGAGTGGAAGCACTATTCAAAGCTGAAAATGTTACGTTAAAATAAAACAATTTATTCAGTCAACACCTATGAATCAAGTTGTTAATCCAGTAACCAATGCGAGCTAATGAAATTGTTCATGTAGCTTATCAAAATTTTAGCACCAAATCTGTAGTGAAAACGAAAAATTAAAAAAAAACAGAAAGAAAAAAACATGGCATTATCAAAGTAAAATCCCAGCAACTAAGAAAGGAACGATATGAGGTTGTAAGAAGAGCGAGAGAGGATTGAGGAGTGTCAATTGTCATTTTTTTCCCATAGAATAAAAGGTTGTGAACCAAAGATGCATCAACTTCTATAATACCCATCAACATAATTATTTGATGTACATAGTCTGAAGCCACTGAGATTGATATCGGCTAGATAAATATCACAATTTAAACACATACGAGAGGTGATCAAAATATATTCAAATTGCGTCAATTTATTAAAAACATATTAAGAGTTCATTTGTTTTCATAAAAATATTAGCATAAACACAACATTATTATATGAACCCACCGTATGTTTGCTTTTATATTATGTATATCTACCCTCATTCTTACAACATTTCATATTTATTGATGAAACATATAATAAACAGAATTTTAATAATTTTTATATTGGTATTTTAATAGCTTTTCTATGGGAAGTGTTTCTTACATATATCCATGCCATCAAGTCATTTTTCTGTTTGAGGTAGGCGGAAAGAACGGAGTGCCATACAAGACTATAGACCACATTCTGATGTATTCACTGCTAGTCATGATTACTACAAGTATTCATAGCGGCGCGGCGTAAACCTGTCTTTTGTTAAAAAAATTAATTTGTATACTTATTTTGATTTTTGTTTTTATTTAGCAGATTCTGTTATTTTTCACAACAGTAACAAATCAGGTCCTTTTCCCTTCCCTTTTCCTTTTCTTTCTTCCCCGTCACGGGCAAATGTGTGAAATATATGAATATGTAACAATTTTAAGTATATTTAAATTTATTTTTTGTTGTATTGTAGGTACATACTTACTTCTATGATTATTTAATGTACATCAATGTGGATTTCTCGCTTTATTCACATCCACGCATCGTCTATATACGCTCTTCTAATTTCTTGCATCTTCACAGATCCCGTTAATATGATGGACTTCTCATCGAAAAGGGTTGTATCAAAAAACTCATTCGTGGTTAAAAACAGTGTGAATGGTCTAATTGAATTGATTAACATTGATAATTCAATTTATCTAATTGGTATAACACAAAGACATCCCTGACATATTCAAGAGCAAATCCATCTACTGATTCAAAAAAACATACTCATGCGTATTTTTCTGCTGTGAGCCTCCAATCTAAACTACATATGTGTTACATATCTATCGGCAAATTACTTGAAAAATCACGTGGGCTGTCCAGAGCGAAAAATTTTTTTTTTCTTGGTTGGTTGGTACCGTCACGTACAAACAGCCCCTATCGACAACGAAAATATTAACCGGAAACTAGGTAGGTATATGAGGGTATGTAGGTACTTTTTTTTTCAAAAAAATGAATATGTCCTTGTTAAACAAGTACATATACATCTTCCTACGTTCCCTAAAATAAGCAAATAAATGCTTGTGCTATAGGTGAACGAAATCGGTCGAGGCAGGATTCGAACTCGCGACCACTGGATTACTAACCCAGCGCGCTAACCGCTCTGCCACCGACATTTTATTTGTATGATATTTATTGGTAACTGTATTAAAAAAAATACTTAGGTACATACATACATAAAAAATAAGATATGTCTCTCATTATTAAAATGTATAGAACTTTAAAGATGAAAGTTGCGCAAGCACATAAAGTGATCTCGTAAAACAGGCGATGACAGGTCGTAATCCCTGTAGGTACCTTAAATTCCTGGTTTTCCTATAATATTCCAACTTCCGACGAAGATATGTTTAAAAAATGTCTAAAAATCCCGACTCCCGAAAGGGAAAAATTCAATGTTTGCGTATATGAGAAAAAATATTTTTTCTACCTACCTACCATAGTATAAGACATAGGTATTGTGTTTTTTTTTGTTTAATTGTATGGCATATTAGTGTTCCTCAAACGTGACTACCACTACCTGGATATTTGTATATGATATAATAGATACAAGTGTGTTGATCTATGCAGAAATGCGATTATATTGAAGAAGAAATACTCCAACTCCAATACTCTGACGATTGTTATTTTGATCCTTAATTGAAACGGTTTGATGGTAAGACCACCCTGTTTCCTTATGCATACTGTATAATCGTAGGGTGGTCGCAAAGTAGGTAGGTATCAAAAAAATACAATATACTGTCATATTTTTTTATTTAAAAAGTTTTATAGTGAAATCGCTTATTTGTACTTGGAGTTGAAAAGTTTTTTAATCATTTTCGGAGCAAACCTCCCTAGTCAGGATTATCCGCAAACTATAGATAGGTACCTACCTAAACCAAAGTTCTATACATATTTAATTTGATTCATAACAAATTCCCCCATCAGTAGGTTGGTTTATTTGAATTTTATATTCTATGTGTAACAATGGAAACGAAAACCAACAGAATTCGTCAGAAAATCGAATATATATGATAAATTGTGCAATTTAATTATGCCTCTAACTATATTAATAATAGTTTGTTATATCCGGTGCTACTCGGGAAGATAAATGTGAGAAACTGTAAAAAATATCCAACCCAATAAATAAATATTAAAATGCATAAGTGAGTTTTTAAAAAATCAGTTCCCTTCGTTCCGTTTCCGTTTAAGATGAATCAATAATTGTGAGAGTGCAATTAACATTTAGGTACGGCTGGAACATTTAAAAATACATTTTTTAATTATTTATTAGGTGAGTACGTACCTATAGTAATATAATTCGAAAAAAAATTGTTTTGAATTGTACCCAGAAGACACAAAATTTGAAAAAAAATCTCTTCTGCCGGGAATTGAACCTGGGACGCCGCCACAGAAGCCAAACGGCTTTTCACTCTTTCTACTGCGTTCTACATATTCATACAATTGAATATTTATACTTTGTATCTGGTTGGTTGAAAGAAATTGCCAAATTCCAACTGGCCCACCAGTGTACAACACACCTAGGCGTTTATATGAACAAAAAACAAAATAAATATATAACGAGATGGTACAGATTTCCTTTCAATATAAAATAATAAATAATTTATGAGGCTTATTCGTCCTTTTGTCGATATTATATCCTATTCTGATTCGACTAAATTTATCCGCCTAAAATTTAGTGTATGAGAAATGTCAAAAAAATACTGCATTTATAAGGGACTCATTACGTCACACCGTACGGATAAAATCCTTTATCCACGGTAGCCCGTCGATTTAGACGTTTTCGTATTCTGAAACGAATCAGAATAGGACATATTCTGATTATCACAGAAACTCAAAGGTCAGATTAAATAAGGCAGATTTTTTTTATATGACAAAGACGTTCGAGTCACCCTGTTAATGTACGTTAGTATTCTTACCAGTAATAACTGCAGTGAATCGTTTCTTTCATTTCACAAACAAATTTAATGCATCTCAATATGAATGGAGGTTGTATTAATTTGTTAGAGAGGCAGAACTCTTGGGATCCTTTCTTCCTACTTATATGCTCGTTTTGCTCGAGAATCAGCCAGAACAGATATAGGTATAGCATTTATATACCCAGTCGTATTAAATTGCATCGGAATTGGTTCGACTAATCAGATGTTGAAATAATTATCTTATTGATTTGCGTATCTAACTTAGGTACGGCCAATCTACCTATTAACTTTGCTGAGTTTTTGATCGATTTACAATTTGTGATATTAGTAGCATTAGTACCAATATTAATCAGTCATTCAATTTGTATATATTTTTGGTAAAATATTATTATTATTTTATTTCTCGGGCAACTAACAAATATTAATTTAACACACCCCCAATAACAAGTTGCCACATTCTGGAGAGTTACGATATTAATCGTCGCACAGATCCAGACTGAAAACACAATTAAAAACTGTGTCTCCACCGGGAATCGAACCCGGAACCTTTGCATCAGCAGTCAGAAACCTAACCAACTGAGACACGAAGGCCGACAAACCTTATTTTTAAAAAAACCTTATTTTTTTACTAAAAAAAGCGCTGGGTGTAACTCCTAACTTTTTAAATTTCCAACTTTCCAATCCATCAATTACCATAATAAGAATCCAAGAATGTATTCTTAGAAACTCTGTTCCGAGTTATATAAAACTAAGGAATCTACTAAATCTTATGGGCATTTTGTATGTATTGATACATCAAATCATAAAGATTAAGTTTCTTGTTTTTAATTGTTAATTAGTAACCTCTTGATTTATGTCTATCGAACTTATAGATAGAACCAATTTTGATTGCACGCCATAGGTGCATACAAAACATCATGAAAACTTTATTATTCATGATTGGAGTATAGAATTTTATGTTTTATAAAATACAAAATAAAACGTCTAATTTAATTTTTTTTATTTATTTCTTTTAACAAAAATACATAATCTTATACAACATCGCCTCCCTCTTAAAGCTGACAAAACTTGTGTAGGGGAAGCTGACAAAGCTTGTGTGGCTATCACAAAGGCCAGAATATTGATTGTACATATAATTATTACATTTACATTTCATTTTATTTCACTTTATTTAAAGTACACAATAATGACTGGACAATTATAAATGACTGGTGATATACAATATATAAAACATAGTCACGCTTAATGTTTCATTATATGAAGCAGATAATTCTTCATTACATCTCGTATGTTGTTAAATTTTCGTGCTATGCTTTTTTGATCAAAGTAGCTTTTTTACAGGGATCCCTATGTATAGAGCTGATGGTGGTGAAGCGAAATATTCCTAATATATATTAAAACTTATAACATAAATAGCATTTTAGACGTATCCATAACTTAAGATTACCTCACAGTTTCATACCTACACGTGTTTCGTCCATTCTTCCACCGACACGATATATATTTCATTCTGACAATGAGAGACGTCATCTTTCCTTTGAATTGTCATCGCCATTGTAACAATGGCCGCCTGAAGTGGTCCAACAATACACATAATGCCGTACACAAAATGAAAAATGCTGACGTTTGACTTGGAGTCTTTACCAACATAATGGAATAGCTTCTATGAATATCGGAAGCGCATTCAGACTGATCACAGCACCAAGAAAAATTATAATGCATTTCATAAAATATTTCGCAAAAAAAAGACGGTTTAAAGAAATAAAACTCAGATCAGTATCAAAGTGTCATACCTGTCAAAATATACTCGAAACTCGATCTTTATTAGATTTCTTTATATCCATCTTCATAGATTAGATTTAAAGCGATCAGGTATAATATTTTTTGCAAGTGGGAATAGGAACTAAAAATATTTTTGATAATCTACATATTTTTTTAAGAAAAACATTTATTTTGTTCTTGAATTGATTAATTGAATATTTTTTATTATTGCATATGCGCAAACATTGGATTTTTTTCCCTGTCGGGAGTCAAAGATATTTTTTAACAGATTTTTAATTATCTCAATAGAGACGAAGTTGGAATATTTATTGTAGGAGAACCGGGAAATCAAGGCACCTACAGGGCTTACGACCTGTCATCGGCTGGTTTACGTGATCACTTTATGCGCTTGCGCTACGTTCACCAATTATGCCTTTTTAATCCCTGAGATCCCTATCAATTCAATTTTGAAAGTTCTAAATATTGTAATACTGAAATTCTTTTTCGCTTTAAAATAAGGAATTTTTACTACAGCCATCTATGGGTGAAATTATGAACAACAATTTTATTATTTTTTATTTATTTTGTTGTAACGCCATCTATTGAGAGAATTGGTTTTTTTGTAAATAATGAAAGCTACAATTCTTATATCTGAGGTGACAATGCATTTTTCGCATAGAAGTCACCTCTGAATTAATTGAATTTTTATTTAATAATTTTAATAGATATAGATCAAATTTTAAAAATAATAATGTCATTTTAAGAAGCACACATTAACAAGCCAAATAAGCTTTATTAAAACTGTTACTTAAGGGGCCTTATAACGCTAAATCTAGTGACTGAAAATATGATATATTAAAATCGCCTAATGCATCTAAGGTAAAGTTGGTAAGCGGTTTGGTTTCTGTGCTGGCGTCCTGGGTTCTATCCACAGCAGAGGAGAAATTTATTTAATATTATTAATAATTTCTGAATTAACTTTGTGGTACATTTTTAAAAAACTTTTAAAAAACACAAATCACTCTGTATACATACACCACTTTTTGAGTTATTTTTAAAAGTCTACCGGTTTCGAAGCGACTGCTACCTCCTCGGGACTGATTATAACTCAATCAGTCCTGATTATAATCAGTTTTGAGGAGGAAGCAGTCGCTTTGAAACTGGTAGACTTTTAAAAATAACTCAAAAAGTGGTGTATACAAAGTGATTTGTGTTTTTTAAAAAATTATTTAAATTCATTATTCCCGCTAATGTTGCTTCTCTGGGATGGAAACACTGGTTGGTTGGAAAAAAATGCCATATGGCAATAAACACGCAACTTGCGCAGGGTGCAAGGAAGTCTTTATTATTTATTTATATAGAGTATCCAACATAATCCTTTTTGTATAATGTGTCAAATTCAACGTTGAATAATTTATGTCAAAGTAACGAAAATAGTAGACGAAATTCTTATTCTATCCAAATTTATATAAATTTGTATTTTAAAACGAATTAAATTGTAAGGAATTTAAGTTTTAATCCAATCAGTTTAAGGCTGGTTTCGAATTTTAGTTTAGGTACTGAATTACAGCACATAGGTAAACCATAGTCTCTTCCAATGTAAACCATCACTCTCTTGAGTTAGAATCATTATCATTATAATCTTTATCTAAATACAAATTTAATTGAGAAACAAATTTGTGTTTTATAAAAAAACTTCTTCATTTTGATTCAATAATATCGTTAATAAATAACTGAAGAGATATGTATCACAAATTTTAAGGTAGTCGCTAAGCATTTAATTGAGACATTTGTTCAAAGATTGGTATCAATGGACCATTGAAGTACCTATTTCACCAGGGGCAATGGATATACCACTATGTTAATTCTGGTAGTGGATAGATATTATTCTAGGAAATATACTGGTTTATATTCAGATTTATATCTCGGTAATGGCGTATTATAATACACCTCATTTACATTTTTAATTACAAAGTGTCGATATTGTTTGAGATTTCGAAAAAATTCCCATGAAAACCGAACGGGCAAAATTGATAAAATTCATTTGTACGTCCCGACTTTAGTGTGAGAGTTATTAAGGTATCACTTTGGACTTCATCAGTACCTACAGAAGCATTATTTTTTTGAAAAATTGCCATAAATTAATACGAAAGTATAAATTACAAATATTATATCCTGCGTCGACCGATTTCGTTCACTTATAGTGTCCCGTAAGAGCCGGGTAATCGAAAATACAACAGGTAACAATAACATCTCACATAGTTCAGCAATGAGGTTCACCACCCATTCTGAATGTTGTGCCTTTTTGGTGAAACGAGACTGGTGTGTGGGTATACATAGATGTGTTATTCTCCCTTTTATAAGGCCATGCACACCCGGACACCTTTCGCTGGTTACCCCACATTGTGGTATATGCCGTGATGGTATGAATGAATGAATGAATATAGTACAAGGATTTATTCTTAGTTTAGTGAATGTATGAGGGTGTAAATTACATAATATGTTCTTGCAAAAAGGACATATTCATTTTTCATTATCAAAAAAATATGGAGTTTTATTAAATTCCTCAGTGTGTGCATATCCTTTTGGTGGATTTAGAGGCGAAGTCAGAACACTTCATTATATCAAATATTTTTACTTTTCTTTTCATTAATTTATATTATATACCTATCTTATTAATTATTGTACATATTTTTTTTTCTTATATTTCAAGGAATTTTCATAGTAAAAAGGGTCGTTTTTCATTTTTAGGTTGTGTAAGGGTTGTGTGTCGGCCTTTGCGGCTCAGTTGGTTAGGGATCTGACTGCTGATCCATGGGTCGTGGGTTCCATCCTCGGTGGAGACAGAGTTTTTAATTGTGCTTTCAGTCTAGACCTGTGAGACAATTTATATCGATTGATTCTCCAGTATGTGGCAACTCTTTATTGGGTGTGTGAAAAATTAATATTTGACATAGTACCTGTTAGTTGCCCGGAGAACACATCATTATTATACAACACAAAATAAAAATAAACTAAATTAAAAACAGTGGTCTCACTAATACAGTATATAATGACGTGGCGCCCTTAATTTTTGGTGGATATTATTAGTGTTATTACATTTATTTTGTGTTTAAAACGTATCACTTTAAGGCGGAGTTGAAATAAATATTTACGGTGTGCACTATGACAAAAAAACCCTTTATCGGTTACCGAACATTATTTGTGGGAGGAATATTTTATCAATATTCTCCCTTTTGGTGTAAGGAATGTTTTAACAAATCATCTCAAAGTATTGTGTAGATTTTGCCTATCAAAAATGTTTTCAAATAAAATATATAATTAAGATACCTTTTGATAAACACGTGCAACGCATTATTATACATTGGGACCACATAAATTAAAATATATTTTTTAAAGATTTGTTTAAAATACATAATTAAAATATAGCTAAACAAACAAACCCTGTTAATAATTAAGAAATTTAAATCAACAGTTTGATCTTAAAGTAATTTTGGGCTTATCTTCTGAATAAAAAACATACCTCCAATAATCATTTCAATTTTTATTTTAATTTCATTTAACATTTGGTAGTTTTGAAAATACAAGTTAATTACTGGGCGTGTCTACTGAACAAAAATATTTCTTTATAGTAAATTTTATTTCAAATATATTTAACTAAATATAGTTTGTCGATCGACAATTCTTGATAGAACTCCATTGTATGTTGATATGTTATAATATAAAAATACTTGGTAATAGTTCTATTGTATTTAGTGGTAATTTAATATTGTTTCTCGGGTAAATAACAGGTACTATGTCATTTAACGCGCACCCAATAACAAGTTGCCACAATCTGGAGACTTATGATATTAATCGTCTCTCAGATCCAGACTGAAAACACAATTATAAACTGTGTCTCCACCGGGAATCGAACCCGGGACCTTGGATAAGCAGTCAGATACCTAACCAACTGAGCCACGAAGGCCGACAATTATAAATACAATAGAACTATAGCCAAGTATTTTTATATTATAACATATTAACCAAATATATTTGATATCATGTCATCAAAAAATAATACCTGCTATAACATTTTTTTTGCATTTATTTTTAAATACACTTGGTTATATTTAGGACTCGGTTCTCGGTTATATGACAGAGTACAAAATGAAGAAACAAGGAATGAATGCAAGATGAAGGAAAATGTAGGTATCAGAATAAAAGTTAACACATTGAAGCCACTTGGGAAGAATGATGAGTGAAGAACGCCTGACGAAGAATATATTAAAACCTTTCAGGAACGGAATAAGAGGTCGGGGGCGCCCTAGAAAAGGATGGCACGACCATTTGAACAATATCCTGATAGATGGATAGTAAGAAGCGTGAACAACAGACGAACATGTACATATAAGACGATGTATGAATGTCAACGAGGCGATAAATATGTGTCAATATAGAAAAATGTGGCTTTCGGTTCTCTCTGCCAACTCCGTTAGGGACACGGCGTGATTGTGTATATATAGTATCTACCACGTTCAAAGCCATTATTGTAGTATGAACTGAAAAATGACTAGCTGTTTGATACTATGTAATTTAAATATCTTGTTAATTCACAAAAAAAATCAATTTTTTACAGTTAAAATATGTATTGTTAATTGATTCTACATAATACAAAAATTGTGATTCTTTTCTGAAAATCAAAGTGTACCACCACAAAGAAAATGTGGTATTTTAATTTTATAGTTAGAAAGTTTGTCAATTCCGTCAGTACTTACGATTAGCCAAATCCAATAAAATATTATTTATGATATTATGGCTAATATATCAACTTAATGTGCGATGGGTTCACTTTAATTGGATTCTCTTAAAAATATTGTAAACACTAGTCTTCAAATTATAATCCACATTTGTTGAAAAATTGGCTAGTGTTAGAATAAGTTATAGAATTGTGAAAACAAGTATTTAAAGTAGGTATCACAAAGTGAACAATACCATATTAATTGAGAATATATTGAAAAAAAATGTGAGGCACCGGCTTAGAATAGTACTTCCACTATTTCCTATTGTTGTTTTCGAGTGTCCCTTTAGAGCCAGGTAATCGAAAATACAACAGGCAACAATGGCATCTCACATAGTTCAGCAATGAGTTCACCAACCATTCTGAATGTAGTGCCTTTTAAAGTGAGACGAGACTGGTGTGTGGGTCTACACGCATGTGTTGTGCTCCCTTTTATAAGTTATGCACACCCAGACACCTATCGATGGTAACCGTGATGGTATGAATGAATAAATTTATGGTATTGTCATATAAAATTAATGAACTATTCAGAAAACACTTATTTGGTTTCAATTTCCTGCTTTGGTTGGTATTAGATACCTAATTATGTTTAAAACTTGACAGGAAATACCATTTACAGAGGAAAATAAATAAATATTGTCGTGTTGTTTAGAAGACTATTAAATAGTTTACTAAATTTTGTTTCATTATCTGAGATAACTTTACGATTTTCACTGATGATTCGAATATTTATTAATTAAGGAATGCTGAATTTCCAATTTGTATAAAGAAATCATTTACGATCCCATGGCATTTTACCTATTCACATATTTTTTAAAAAGCAGTTCAAAAATAAATGTATGTCTTCATAAGAAAAATCAATGTAGGTATTCCATTTAAGTTGAATTTATAATGGTTTGATTCTTCTGCATTTTCATTATTCGTTATATTCAAAAAATATACATAAATAAAAATTTAAAAAATAACAAGAATGTGAAAAATAAATACTTCTGAAACATCGAAATGATTTTATAAAATATATCTATTTCTTTTAATATAAAAAAAGTTTTCATCTCAAAAAAACACGCCTATTTATGACAAATATTTAAAAAATAACTAGTCAGGCAAAAGGGTTCTGCAGTTTTACCATGCCTCTTAGCCGATTAGCAAATAGAACTGATCCCCACACACCTCATAAATAAAAAATATATTATTTTTAATTTAGAGTATCACCACTACAAATATAGGCATTAGTGAAAACGAGTGGGTTGTGGTCAACCCTATAATCCTCACAACATTAAAAAATTACAAGCACTGATCAGATATCCTTAAAAATCTAATGGGGTCTAAGCGAGTATTATTTATACCTACAAATTTGCAAAATTTATAAGGAATCGAATAAATAGGAATGAGTATAATCGATAAAGTAAAATAGAATAAACACGCCATACATAGCACATTGTGCACAGCATACTTACACACAGATACATTGTGATGAAACATTTAGAATAAAATTTCAGCATGATAATCTGCAATAAAACAAATAACCTGAAAAATTGAGAATTCTTAAATCCCCACTACCCCCACCCCTTGGGGCAGTGAGGAGTAAAAAATCATGCAGTCTCATAACATTAGCCATTTAAATGTAGAGAGAAAAAGTGGAATATTTTTCTACATTGACATGAATAAATATGGACCATCCGATATGTAATTTGCTCTCCATATGAGGGCTGTAATCTGTTCCTTCGCATGATGCCTTAAGCCTACTACAGTCAAGAAACTATATCATCTTGCGGGTATTGCTCCACCACACATAAGACGCAATGTTATATGCCGGATGGAAATGCACAAAGCAGAAACCCTTTCTACTCACTCTCTATATGACGACGCCCTCCCCCCTGACATAAGACTAAAATCACGCAAAAGTTTCCTGAGATCAACGCAGCCACTTCCATCTCGCCCTGAGCAGGAAAGGCTCCGTCTATGGCAGCAAGAAGCCCCCGATAATTTCGTCCGCCCTAAGGAGAGTCTTCCCCCGGTCCACAACGTGGAGTGGCGTACGTCGAATTCACTAAACAGACTGAGGACGGGCGTTGGGAGAACGCTGGATAACCTGTCTACATGGGGCTTCCTGCAACAGGGAATACCAACGACATGTGACTGTGGAGAGCACCAGACCACCGCACATCTGTGCAGGTGCCCAAGTCCAGTCAACTTGCACCATGCACGATATTATGGTGGGCAATGATTGTGCTATTGCTAGGCACTGGCAGAAGATTGTATAAATGCTGACACGATAGAAGAAGAAGAAGTCCCTTCGCAGAACTTTAAGTGAGCAACAAAAACTGCACAGCACGAAGAGTAGCTCCTGAAGCCCTCTATATTAGTAATCACGGAACCATAGTGCATAGCACATAGTACACAGCAACTTTCAGAATACAATTTCAGCATGATAATCTACAGTAAAAAAGCTATAAAAATTGCGAATTCATATATGTATATCCCCTTGAGGTAGTGAGGATTAAAAAGGTATATTTTGGTAAGTATATAATATCATGCAATATGTGTTAAGTACAATAAAAAAAGAACATTATATTTATAAATATTTTTTTTTCAGTAAAGACTACCACAGACATACTCAACTTTTTGATAATTACTTTCAACAAAAAATCTTTTATTTAATCTCCATCTTGTAAGATGTATGTTGTTGGATCAGATCTTCCTGTTTGTAACTATACAAATACAATACAATAAAAACAAAATGAACTGCCTACCTACTTAGATAATCAAAAATAATGTGAGTAGATAATTAAGATGACAGTAGGAAGGTTCTTGCACAGTGTGCGGTACATATTGGTTGAGGTTAATCTCTGATGTTCCTCTCCGCATCATTGCACCGGGCACGTGCGATACCTTAAATAATAAAAGACAGATCGATACAGATGTACCGCAACTGGACCACAGGATGGCCACTACATAACAAAAGAAATCCAGGTAGGCACTTATAAAATAAAGAAAAAAAATATATGTTTGATTAGATGCGGATTCGTCAGGGACGAGTGAAGAAATGTACCTATGAATAGTAGAAAGTAGATATGTACTTAGTTCATTGGCCACACAAGTCCTTGGTAACTAAAATTATTCAGTCGAATACAAAGCTGGATCAACACAAACAAAATGATTTTTTAATATATAATTGTGAGTCTAGAATGATCTGGGAGGGCAAGTTCCGTTAAACGGTGAAATCAAAACCCTCACGATTACCCATATCAAGGATATAATTTTATTTATATATTGATTCACGGCTCAAAGCCCCTTACAAAACAAAAATATTACATGACACAGCATAAACCAAAGAAATACAAATTATAAAAATTCATAACATCTAGACTTATCAACAGTAGCAGAGGATATATAAAAAAATAAAAACACATAAGAAATATATAGTATGGAGAAATATATAATCTCTTTAGATATTATAGAACGAACTCCATATGATAATTATATCCATGATATGGGTAGTCAAAAGGGTTTTGATTTCACTGCTTGACCGGATTTACCCCCCTGGTAAAACGATGAAATCAAAACCCTCATGATTACCCGTATCGTGGATATACTCCATGATATGGGTAATCAAAAGAGTTTTGATTTCACTGTTTGACAGGACTTGCCTCCCTGAAATCAATGACAGTCCACGAGTGTGATTCTTCCGTTCACAATCGTCGATTGTTCTTTTTGCACTATGGTGCCGAAATTGCCAATCTAGAGGGCTCAATGAGCTACTTTTCCTTTTATTAATTTTGTGTTAGCGTTCTGTGAATGGACTGTATACAGTACCCATTTGCAGAGCGGGTGGTGGAATGAGTAGCGAGTCTAGAAATTAAGTCATCAACTTCGCCTTTATATTAAAAGACGAAGCCTAAACAATAATTTGAAAATCATGGGCCCACGTTAGTAAGGGCCCGTGACGCAAGTCCCAACCACCATTCACCTGTATCATATTCCTGTATTTACCGAATTTGACGTAAAATTTGTAGATCCATGATATTTACATAGTACTATTCTAATAATAATTTTATAGTTGTTCATAGTACCAATAATTCTTACTTATTCCAGTACATCAATAAGCATTTTTTATGTTTTATTGAGAAAGTAATACTAATAGGTATATTAGTGGGTGGAATAGATTTTACTTCGAAATAGATAGATTTAAGTCAAAAATCTCAAATTTATCAAATAAAAAATTAAATTACATTCACAACGGATCCAATCCAGCCCATGTGGCAGCTGATTTTCGATCGGACACGTGGAATTATCCTGGACGAAAGGGATAGTTTAATAAGGATCCTTTTAGAAAGAATGAAATGCACTCACATCATTATCTTTAAAGATCTAAAAGCAATCAAAAGAGAAGGTTGCAGGAAAATAATGAATAGATTTAATGTAGGTACAAAACAGAAAAGCTAAATATTACTGAGGACGAATCAATTCTAAAATAATCTAGAACTTTCTTAAAAAACTGATCATGCTATGATAATCATTTTTCTATAATATATTCTTACAATATAATTGAAATTAATGTTTACTATGAAAATTATTATTAAATAAATTATTATAATTAAGTGGAATTCGTTCTCAAACTACTCCATATCTACCATTTTTTAGGGAATTTGTGATATTTTTTTTCCGAGGACATGCCAATTCATAATTAAACGAAATAAAATATTTTATAGAATAACATGATGTATAGGCAAACGTATGAAGGTAATTAGTTTATGTACCAATATAACATTGAATAATATTTTGCAAGAAACCCTTTGCCCACTAGGGACATGACATGATAGTATGTACATACTATGCACAAAACTTAATCAAATTTTATCATCAGACTGTACCCACTAATGATACCTAATTATAACAATTGTCATATTGTTTTTACCCTCCACCACTATGGAATAGTGAAGTGTTTTGGTTTCACAAGTGTAAAGCATATTTTAATACATCCCTTTCTAAAAAAGTATCATGTCGACTGCCGTGGCACAGTTGGTAAGACGTTCGGTTTCTGTGCGGGCGTCCTGGGTTCGATTCCCAGCAGAGGAGAAATTTATTTAAATTCATTTCTCACGCAAATATTGCTTCTCTGGGCTGGAAACACTGGTTAGTTGGAAGAAATTGCCATACGGCAATAAACTCGCCACTTGCGTAGGGTGCAAGGAAGTGTTCATTATTATTATTAAGAGAATGCACACTATGTGTGTATGGCGTACTATGAATATATGTGTCCATGTAATGCACAAACTTTAATAATTTTAATCAACTTCATATTGATATCGCATGCACAATAATATATGAAAAGTACATTAACACAGAGCTGATTAGTTTTCCATGGAACACCATTAATTTCTTCTATATGATTTCATCTATGATTCTTCAACCATTCTGAATGTAGTGTCTTTTTTGGTGATACGAGTCTGTTGTGTCTGTTATAGATACACGCATGTGTTGTGCTTCCTTTACTTAGGTAATGCACCATTACACACCTGTCGCTGCTTACCCTACATCGTGGGATATGTCATGAGGGTATGCAATGTATGTAGGTATGTATTTAATGCTCTCATGTTCTGTAAAATCGAGTTTTTATATTATTATCGTTTAAAGAATGTCTATACAATAATAACGTACTTTATATAAATCCTACCACGATTTCGTACACCTATAGCACAAGCACTTATGCTTAGTTAAGGGAATATATGAGGAAGTATATGTACTTATTTTTTAGCACTTCATTTAAAATATATTCAGCTAGACTATGGAATTGCCTTAGTCCTGATATTACGACGTCTATCTCACTAAACATCTCCAAGAAAAGGCTAAAGCAAAAATATTTATCTGACAACACTTGATTGCATCTTCCTCTCCTCTTCCTTTCCTTATCCTTTGGTTTTCCTATCATTGCTATGAATTGTTCTTGTATGCTATCTTCTTTGTTTTTTTGCGTTTCTTCTGCTATCTTTATTTATTTTGTAATGCGATTAACTTATTGCCATAGTACACATTGTTTTGTATATTTAACATTTACTCTAGTTGGTTGGAAGAAATTGCCATTAGGCAATAAGCCCGCCAGTGTACTAATTGTATGTACAGGAAGATTCAAATAAATAGATAAAATACTTGGTACAAGCACATATTCAAATAAAAAAAACATTTAGAGAATGCCAAATTTTCAAAATGAAAAATGTATCCACTATCCATTATAACATGGAGAGTTTTGTGTTGGTCACAACCCTCTGTTTTTTTAAATGATTTAAAATAACTAACTGGAATAGTAGCCAGCGATAGAATCAAAATAATTCTCGTTTTATGAAATGCATGCACCGAGCTTCGAACCAAAACCACACCTGCCTGTGGCGACGTCGCTTTTTCGTTTTACATTATTCAACTGCACCGCTCGCTGTATAAAAGGGTTGATTTTGAAATACCTAAGCACAAAAGTCACCCCTCCGTAAAATAACTGAGCACAAACATAGTAAAGTACTCGAATTAATAGACATCCAAATCAAACGACATACCACCTGCCCATATTTATTATTATTAGAAATACAGATTTTATAACAGGGAATATTTAAATTAGAAAAATTGTCAGTGTACAAATGATGTTATGTTTTTATTACTTCACTCAGTCATTTCATAAGGACGCTATTAACTTATAATAAATTTAGTATTTTATTTATTTTATTTTTTTACTTTTTGTACATATAGCCAACCAGAGTAAATGTTAAATATATAAAACATTGTGTACTATGGCAATTGTAAGTTAAGAAATTACAAAAAAACAAAGAACAAAGCATATAAGAACAATTCATAGCAATGATAGGAAACCTAAAGGATAAGGAAAGGAAGAGGATAGAAATATGAAATCGGGGGTGCAAGTCTGGTTCTTTCTAATGATCCAATGATATAATATTATCATATGGAGTTCTATACTATCTTTAGATGTTAAAGAACTCCATATGATAATTATATCCATGATATGGGTAATCACGAGGGTTTTGATTCCGCCGGTTGAACCAGACTTGCCCCCCAGATATTGTCATATTTTTTTTTGAAATTCTATAAAAAAATGTTTGAGAAAGGAATGAAAAACAATTTATCAGTGTACTATTTAATATATTCAAGAATATTTTTTATTTTTAACATAGCTATGTAGGGGACACCAGCTTTTAGGATTTGGATCTATCATACTATTCCGAAAAAGCGCACTACGTAGTGTTGGGGAGGGTTTGCAATCTGCTCAGGAAAATATTAATTCGGGTTTTAAAATGACCCGGGTTGTAAGAAGATGGGCTATTGTTTAAAAAAAAGAGTTCGAGAAGCGACTTGTGTAATAAGTAAATTTAAAAAAAAAAAGAGCCAAAAATCTTATTTTGTAATTTTTATATCTACCAAATCTTCTTCTTCTTGTGTTTCATCTGTCAATATTTTGAAAATGCTCTCATGTTTTGAAAAATTGTGATTGTATTGTTGTTCATATATTGTATATGAAATTTAAAATCTCCATTATTATGATATGAACTTAAGAAAAATAAGTGTCATCTGTATAGCTCAAATTACATAATATATTGTATTTATAAAAACTACACTATTAGTCGTATTACGGGAGTTATTTAAGAATAACGTAAGAAAAAGTTGAGATCCCATAAGCAGTATTCTCGCAGTAGGAGACCTTTCCTTTTTCTTACATACCTCTCAAATAACTCTCGTAATACGACTCTGCCTATGTGGTTGAATGCAGGTATATTGCAATAAAAATGACCTATATACTCAATAGTCAACGCTTAATAATCTTACTAATTGTTTTCAAATTAAAAAAATAATAAAAATCACGAAAGCTAGCACCATAATCTTACAAAATAGCAACAAATAACATCCTTACGAGTACAAATTTGACAAAAAATGGTATTCTTTTTCAATATCTACAGTACAAACCTACTTGGTCCATTTTGTTATTCAATTTGTTGATTATTATGGCAGCCCGGCCTAATACATCATAGAATAAAGGCTATTTTTTTCTGTATAAGGATACAACAGCAGACAACAACGATTGGATATTATGAACCCTGAGTAGTGGTGGTATTTGGAGTTAACAGCCTTCAAAGTATTGAAAATTGCTGAAAATTGCTTTTTTAACACGTCATTTATGCATAGTATAAAGCGTCATAGTAAAAAGCGTGTTTTTTTTATTTTCTTCGAAAGCCACCACTGCGCAGGGTTCATATAATCCAATTGTTATACTTTTATAAAAAAAGAATCAGCCTTTATACTATGATTATAAGTATAAATTTTGTCTGGTCTCACTACACATAATGACTTTATCTAGAATCGCGGGCTCTTACACAATTTTGTTTGAATTTCGTTCGACCAAAAAATCTCAATATCAAAAAAAACAACTAAGTACATTAGCTATTTATTTCGTTTCTACTCGCTTAGAGACTTTTTTTATATAATATATACCCATTATTTTGTATACTATAATAGAACACGCGCACACGTTATGTCTCTCTGCAGGATTTGCATTAACAAGTGACAGGATTTGTTATCAAAATCATACAATGGTAGATAATTATTTATGTATATTACAGCAGGGGTGATTGTGTGACACATGGTGTTGGCCGACACCTGCCCACTTTACCAGCAATTGGATATCAGCAAAGGAATTTCAATCACCCCTTACATCGTACCATATATCCGTTCCTGACTCCACACTCCACATGATATAAAATTCCTCGTATTAATCAACAAATATTTGGGATTTTTAACCAATCATCTCGAGTGATTGTATCCACATGTAGGTACATGCAGAAAAACTACATATAAAAAGAAAAATAATAAAACAAATGAAAATAATGAAAAGTAACACTGCATTAAAGTAATACATCTCTTCCCCCATTTCGCTCGGTCTTTAGCGACATTCTTTAATTCTGTGTAGGAGGCTCTGTATCCTGGAAAATCTGTTATAAATCCTCCCAGCAAGGGATCCCTTCTGCCAATCGATTCCTTATCTATTCCCTACAAGATGATGTGTAGGAGATCTTCTTATCGCAACACATGGCCTCTATCAATTTGTACGCTTTGTCGATTTGGTGTCGACAAGTGCCTGGTTTCTTGGATTCCGCTGAGTACCTCATCACTGCTTTACAAAACAAAATTAAACTACTTTTGCATTCTCGCCAACTAAAAAAATATTTCCATTCATTGGATCTGACTGTTTAGTATTGTGTTTGTCTACCAATCAAAGCTGTTTTAGTCTTTAAACGAATGTGCTCTTATTTTTAGTACTGCGAACATCTGGAGGAATTGCATATAACTTTTTACGACCACTCTCACTAGAACATTTATCATAGGAAGCTGATCTTTTGACTATGTTCATATTCCTCAAGGAGTCATTGCTCTATAATATATAATATGAACTGAGTGTGAGGTTCCTATCAGAGACCCCTTTTCTCTGACACAGTTCAAAATATTTAACACCGTCAGACAATTTTATTGCCAACTCCCTCTGAACTTCTGTTATTCGTCGAGACATCGTTTTTTTGCATTCTCTAAATAAACTTAGCTGTACTAAATACAAGAATATTAACGACCGTGTTTTCATAAATAATATAGGAAATTATGTTTTAAAAAATGCACTAATTATCGAGTCGAAAATAGCAAGATTTGACGAGTGTGTTCATTTTATTCGGAATTCAGTGTGATATATCATGATAAATGAAAGCATTGAAATGAAATACCTATATAAAGTTGGAAATTAATCTTCTTGGTTCATTTTATGACATTCAATTATGCAAATAAAATAAAACATTCTTCTTCTTCTTCTTCGATGGTGCAACGGTCCAAATCGATCTTTGGTCTCCCTCAGCAAGCGCCTCCAACGTCCCATATCATCAGTTGGACACTTGAAGAAGCCTTTCAGCGTCCCTCTTCACACCATCCTCCAACCTTATCCTTGATCTGCCAAACCTCCTATTTCTACTCGTATGCCAAGGTTGACCATTTCAAAAGAGAAGTTGTCTTTAAACTGTATCATTCCTCCTGTTCTATGTGACGGATTCATACTCTGAATCATCATTTTTGTTTTGTGGATTAATTTACAGAACGACATCGAGGGTCGCTGCTTCTAGTGGATCAAGTACATACTTATCTAGTTCTTTTATGACTGTTAGCGATCTACCAATGATGATCAGGTAATCTGCATACCCAAGTAAAACATATCTTTTTTATAAAATATCCACAATTTTCTATGCTGCTGTAACAGAAATAAAATTGACTCTGAATTATCGTCTTTTGTGAACTTATCTAGGTTATTAAGGACCTTTGTAAATACATCTATAATATTAAAATATACCTACTTTCATTTTTAAAATTATTCAATATGAACAGTGAAAATAAAAACATATATTTATGGATTAATAAAAACATATATTTATGGATTATATTAAATAAATTATGTTAAAAGTGAATAAAAAAATTACTTATTCAGTTTATCATTAAATAACTTCCCAATATAAGTAGCCCTTAAGTGATTTCTATTTGATACTATATACACGTCACATTTATACACCCTGTCATGTCATAGTATAGTGACAATAAGATTTGCAATAATGATAAGACTTTGTATTATCGTCCTTGAATCCTTGTCAGTATATCTTCAGTTACAAAATAATTATTAATGCTTAATATTTATCTAAAATGTTGCAATTCGAAACATTCATTCCATCATCCGTAGATATAGGTATGTATAGTGTAAGGAGTAGCTGCGAATATGTACAATTCTTACGGAACCCATCATTATGCACAATTCATAATAGGTGCACAATTCATCATTATGCACAATTCATAATAGGTGCACAATTCATCATTATGCACAATTCATAATAGGTGCACAATTCATCATTATGCACAATTCATAATAGGTGCACAATTCATCATTATGCACAATTCATAATAGGTGCACAATTCATCATTATGCACAATTCATAATAGGTGCACAATTCATCATTATGCACAATTCATAATAGGTGCACAATTCATCATTATGCACAATTCATAATAGGTGCACAATTCATCATTATGCACAATTCATAATAGGTGCACAATTCATCATTATGCACAATTCATAATAGGTGCACAATTCATCATTATGCACAATTCATAATAGGTGCACAATTCATCATTATGCACAATTCATAATAGGTGCACAATTCATCATTATGCACATTTCATAATAGGTGCACAATTCATCATTATGCACAATTCATAATAGGTGCACAATTCATCATTATGCACAATTCATAATAGGTGCACAATTCATCATTATGCACAATTCATAATAGGTGGTAATATGGTTAAGTGAAAAAACCGCATAACAAAGTCACAAAAGTTAGACAACTCATACGATACTTTAAAGTTTAATTTTAGGTCATTTTTTAGCGCTCCCATTGAACACATCCTTTTTTTAATAAATATACCTAAAATATTCTCGCACTAAACCAACGTTGTATCTAATTCAGGAACAAGCTATTGCTGATTTTCAATTAATTGATCGAATTACCGTTCTGCTATTGGTCAAATAAAATGTTGATTGATAGAAAACTTAACTTCAAAGCGACTGCTTCTTCTTCAGTTGTCATCCTACCTGAGGAAGATGATGCGGGCTTTGAAAGCGATCTTATCAAATAATAGTTCCTTCGTGATTTAACACAAATTGTAATAAGTAAAAGACAGATGGACGTCAGCCTCCCTGAAGAAACTTTCGAAGAAAAAACAGATCTACATAAAGAAGAAGAAGAATTAAAAATTCTTTGCACCCCACGCAAGTGGCGAGTTCATTTCCAAATGGCAATTTCTTCCAACTAACCAGGATTTTATAATAATTTAAAGAAATCGAGCTAATCACCATATATTTTTTCAAAATTATCTGTAATTATTACAGCATGATTGTTAGAGATTTATAAATTCGTGATATTTAGTGCGCACACATGCGTTTGCAGGACACTTATTATGCACGGTCGTGCGTTGTTTATTATGCCCACTGGATTAATGGGTTGGTACCGACCAAACTACAAACTACCCCTTGTTACTAAGGGGGGAAAAAAATTAAACACGTTTTCATATTGTTGTTGCACAACTCTTGGTCTGACGGAATTTTTATTTAAGTGGTTAAGTTAGGGGTTGCAAATGTATTATAAAAACGAATACATTATTCGAAGGATAAATAATATAAAAGATTAACATACTCGTACCAGCTAAAAAGAACACGTGTGCGTCGTATTTATAATGTTTTTAAGAGAAAATAATTATTTGCATATTATAGTTTAATATCTCAACAAGAAATGATATGGTAAATTGTACTCCGTGTTAAAAAATACACTACTTTATATGTTTTTCAAAATGTGTTTGTTTCAACCACAATTGAAAAATTTGTAATAATTAAAATTGTTTAAAAATATGCATTAAAGTTGACTCAAAAATATGAATACTAAATAACATAAATTTACAATAGGTATATTATATGTATCAAGATATAAACCTTTTAAAGGTTCTTTCAAATTATTAAATTTAAACTAAGTGAGTAATATATTTAACAACTACAAGATTTTGATTTGTTCATAATTGAGAGGATGAATCCAGAAAGGCTGCCAAAGATTGTAATGCGCGAGATACCTGAGGGACGCCGACCACCGGGAAGACCATCAAAGAGATGGAGGGAGAGCTGGACATCCTCGTCCCAGGACCTTTAGAAACAGATCATAAAACAGGAAGAAGAAGAAATTAAACCAATACTTATGTACACACTTCAATAAAATAGTGAATTCGTACAATTTATTATTACCGGTGCAGTGTTCACCTGTAGCACAAGCATTTTCTCAATGTAGGGAATGTATAAGGAAATATAATAAATTCTTGTTACAAAAACATTTTCGTTCTTTATATTTTCTTATTTGCGAATTTAGGTTAGGTACTCATATTTTGGAATTATTTCAATTTAAAGAAATATTGTATTAATAAGTAAGATATATTACATTAATATATACATTTTATATTTTTATAAATATTAAAAAATTAAAACAAATTCATACTACCTACTTAATACAAAATTATCGTCCTTTGGTTAACCACGGTAACAAGCTATACTGCCTTACACAAACCTGGCATGTACAATGTACACAAAATAGTATGTACTACGAAAAGTTCTTCTAATGTACTGTGTACTCCTTGTCACTTTTTTCTGTTTCTTTTTCTTTGTTTTTTTATTTCGATGTTGTATTTTTATTTTTTTTTTTATTTATAATAAACATGACATTGTACATTAAGAGGTTTGACATCAATATTAAAGGTATATAAAAAAAATATTATGTATATATTTGAGACAGAGACAATGGAAGGGTACACATAAACATCCAGACCATTAACACTCTCTTGCGCTTTGTTGTCAATTAGAGGTTTTGCTCTCTAATATGCTAGGGATAATCCCTGTGTTATATTGGATGCAGTCTTTGGTTTTGTAAGTTAAACAACATTATTTTAAAGTGGATTTAGCACAATTGATCATACACTTCCTAACATACATGCACAGGCACTCTCCATACACACGTAATATACTGAACCATATAAAATACACACACAGCACACACACACACACACACACACACAAACACACACACACACACACACACACACACACACACACACTCACACACACACACACACACACACATACATACAGTAAACAAACAATAAGTTAAAAGAAATGAGAAAGAAGTTACTGTGGTGGGTTTGATTCGATGATCCATAGGGTTATTTCCCTTTTGAACCTTTGGTAGTTATTGATATTTTTAATAGAATCTGGGATGATCTTCTTTGTATATTCTTTCTGTTTTTTTTTTGTTTTTATATTATGCGTTATTGGTCGGTATGATGTTATTTTGTTTTTTCATTATGTTTTTTTTGGCTTAGGGAACTAAGTGTAATCTTGTGAGCGCCTGACTCACCATACGAATATATATATATATATATATATATATATATATATATATATATATATATATATATATATATATATATATATATATATATATATATATATATATATATATATATATATATATATATATATATATATATATATATATATATATATATATATATATATATATATATATATATATATATATATATATATATATATATATATATATATATATATATATATATATATATATATATATATATATATATATATATATATATATATATATATATATATATATATATATATATATATATATATATATATATATATATATATATATATATATATATATATATATATATATATATATATATATATATATATATATATATTGTCATGTTATAGAAAATTATGTATAGGGAAAAATTAATAATTGGGAATTTATAGTTTTTTTTTTGTGCGAACACACTAAATTGATTTTTGTCAGGTGGCAATATTTTTTATGATTAGCAAAGCTTATGTCAAATTCTTTCTTTTTGCATACACCTATCGAAGCGGTACGGCCAGTGTAGGAAAATGGCGGCCGACGTCGATTTGAATTTCTGAATTTGGGGTAAGTTTGTTTTATGTGTTCGTATGTCAAGATAGTTTGGCGAGAGATCATTTTTCAAACCAATAATCCTGTTTTCTTTTCTATAATCTAGATGCTGATATAAATGTCAGTCATCCCAAATTCAATCCTACCCTGATATTGCGCACCCATTCTGACGAAAATAATTTTTATTTAATTCTACAAATGGATTATTCGAATGTTATTCCATTTAGTTTTCCATTGGAAATATATTTTATTTGGATATTATTTTGCAATTACCATGCTTGCATATACACGACGATGAAATGTACGACATTTAATTCTGCCTAACCTAAAATTTTATAACTGACGACAAAGGAGTCACATATAGGAAATTGTCGGAGACAATTTCTTCATTTGGATTTTTACTTGGACACAAACAAATTTCTTCACTTGGATTTTATTGTAACATGGAGGGATCAAGATACAAATAGTCACGAGAATTTTAAAATCTAAATACATCTTCTACAACCGGATTCATTTGAAGATATTGGTCATCGAGGGGATCTCCTTATTCATGCTGCGAGTCGATATTGTTTTATAATGTTTACTCCATAGCTGTATGATGAGTTATACCTTTATGATTTTATTGTCTGAATATATGAATGTGAATCCATTATGTTTGAACCTAATATAGATTGAAATCATGATTTTGAGTATGATATGAAAGAGATTTTGTTTGATTTGATTTTGATGTAAATTCATGTTATATATAAGTTTCAATCTTTAACATTATTTTTATAACAAATATTTAAAAATTTCACTTTTATATTCAATTTTCATTTTCCTCTTATAGGAAATAGTTGGTACTATACAAACAAAGTTTGATATTTTAGAGTCATGTATTATAATTTATTTCTACAATAAAAATGTAAATATCTCAAAGTGCGTTATCTCTCTGTCTTCCTAATGCAGTACATCATTATCTCTCATATTCAGTTGATATTTTTATTTAATTTAATTCAATTGTTTGAATTCATTTTGTCTTCATATAGGTTCACGATTAAAAACATGACCCTGAGAGTAAAATTTTCATGAGTCTCATTGCCTCTATCGCTGACTGTTGGTGGAAGGAAGTGTTGAAGCATATCAAAATCTGTTCCATTATCACACACCTTCTCATTGGCGGCCCAACGTGGAACCCCTTCTCATTAAAGTCACATCGAGGAGCTTAATTTTTAAAAATTCTTTGGCGTGGACTATTAGGCGTTCATGGATCGTGAATTTATGTGAGGACTGGCGCCCAGATTTTAAATTTTATACCTTTATTTTGTTGTGCTGTGTTTGGAGGGGAGAGATTAATAGGTAGAATCTATAGAAAGTTTACGTTAGGTAGGAACTCCTATATTCCATATAAATCCCACCTTTTAACCTTCCTTAAAACTGACAAGGACACTAAGATGATCAACATGGCTTGGAGGATGACCAGGAAAGATCTGATGCTCAGTTATGTACAACATCAATACAATTTGGCTTTGAGCATATCTCACATCGTCAAAAGTTAAGTGATTGTTTTGTGTTTTTTCTATCATTTTATAACTGATCGTTGAAAGAATCTGAATTTTATTATGTCTCTTTTTATTCCAGCATACAGAAGCATTTATTTGAAGATTTTTTTTTATATTTGACAAATTTTCAATGTCAAAAGAAATTTCATTACCTACATAATTTGAATTTTTTTATATATGCAGAATGTTGTACAGAATGTATTGTTTCAGTAAAAAATTATTAATTACCTAGTGACAAGAATTATTGTTGAGTGTATTTTTTTTTTTGAGGGAAATTATAATTATTGTATTATTGTAATTGCATTCTGTGGGGAGACAGATCTTTTCTAACTTTGGAAGTGAACAGTCATATTTACAAATTCAATTTTGATTATTTTTTTTTGAAAGGAGAGTTCTTGTTTGAAAAGTTGATTATTAATGGGAAGAATAACTTAGTGATTTTTTTTAGAGAGAATATTTCAACATAATCATTTTAATGTTTTCTTTTCTTCTTAAATATGAACAATTTAGTTTTGGTGTTTTATCAAGATTTATTTTTTTAAATTCATTATAGTGTGGAAAGGAATTGTTAAATAATTTTCAATTAGTATTCTTGGGGATTTATTTGTTAAAGGGGGAAGTGTGAAAAATTTTCATCGTTGTTTAACAGGTGTGATTAATTCTTTTTACAATTTTCAGATTTTGGATTTTGTTTTATTCGAGATTCACTTCTGGAAGCTTTTATATTAATACCATAATATTCAGATGATTTTAAAGGGAAAATCTCACATTTAATACAAATAAGTGGAGATAAAAAGGTATTATTTATTTTATTGAATTTTTCACTACTACAGTTTTTTTTTATATATTTTTTGAGTTTATTATGCATTTTTCCAGTTATTTTTAGGAAGATTAATATCCCATATTGAGGTGTGATTTTGTTTATCATTAAATATAGTGTTTTATTTTTAAAAAGAGGTCATTATTTGTTATTTTAAAGGGAATCAATAATTATTTGTTCAATGAATTTTATAGAAACGAATTAACGCCACCTGTGAATAAACGGTCATACTTTTATGTGATTCAGTTATCTATTCAATATTTTCTGTATTTCGAATATCACGAGCGATTAATTGTTATATATTATAGAAATCTTCTTACCGACATAAATACGAGTTGTCATACTGACATTGTAAATATAATGCGTTAATAATAAACGTTAAATATGGTTTAATAGGATGAATATTATCAAATTACTGTTATTCAGAATCGTTTTAAGGTCAGTCTTATGTTATTTATGGTTTTTGAACGTTTAATACAACATACTATAAAGTTAATCATAATTTTCATATACTTGTTTGACGCAGAAATCATCTTGTCAAATTCAAAATAAAGTTTTGGTTTCATCTTTGAGATATCATAATATCTAAAGAATATTGAACAATAGTTGGGTAATCGTTGACTTTTATATTCATTTATATTCTTTTCGAGTAGTCCATTTATGTAAACCATAAATTATTATTCCGAAATCAGTTTTTTTTTTATAAGAACCGAAGTGTCAAAAGTTCAACATTTTTTTTATTATTTGTGAAGTATTTTATTGTTTGATTATCAGTTTTAATCTAGTTCAATTTTTTTATTTTTAAAACGAATAATTATGGATCTAATTCCAAAATATGCTTTTAAATCAATCGAGGAATTAAAAATACAATTAAAAATGCGTGGTTTACCATCAGCAAACACATGGAGGGATTTGAGATTACAGGCAGAAGCATGTAATGGGGCAATTAGACAAATAATAGAAGAATTGAAAAAATCAGAGGTTGACGATGATTCAATTAGAAGCTTGAAAAAATTCTATGGTATACCATATGTTGATATTGATGTTGATAATAAGGATAAAGAAATTTTAGTGGATGATTTCCCACCTCAGTTGTCTAATGGTAACGATGATATAGACTTATCAATAATTACGAATGATGAAAATTTGAAAATAAGGGAAAATACTTCCATAATTTTGTCAAATACGGAGTCCGAAACTACACAGTGTGTACGTGAGGTGGAAATGAATAAATTTAGTGATTCGAATTTGCTCAATGATAATAATAATTCAGATATCCATGATCCTTTAGTCGATCCTGTAAATACTGAGCAGACGTATTCAATCTCTGATAGCGAAGTTAATTACACAATGAATGGATCAGTGGACTTAATTAAGAAAAATGACACTCCTTATTTATATTGTTCGTATCTTTATTCACCTCAGGCCAACGTTGTTGAAGTTCAACATAGAAAAGCTATTACGGCACTTACCACATTGGTTGATGATAATCAACGAGATGAGTATAACCATGTTGTCCCTATTCGCTCAGCGATGAATTCTTTAATTAAGATGTCAACTGGATACATCCCATATTTTACGTTGTCTAAAAAAGAATACATAATAAAAATGGAATACCATAATAAATATAATCCTGTTTGCTCCTCATTTAATGAAGTTTCGGTTGCGTCCACCAACATTTATATGAATCATGTTTCTTATTTTAAAGATGCTTTCATGAAAGTTCAAAATAATACATTCGAGTCATATTTAAATGATACTAATGATTGTGAAAAGGCTGGAATTGAGGAAGAATATAATATAGGGGATTATTTTTATGAAAATAATTTTCCTCTATCAAAGAATATGAATTGTTTTTCCAATAAAAGGTCTCTGAGTTATTTAAAAAATAAAATAATAAATAGAAGTTCATTTCTGGTTTATATTTTTTCTAATTTGGATAAGAATAGAGTATTAAATTCCATAGTAAAGACATTGTTATGCAGGGTTAACGATTGGATGTTAATTGTTAATCGTTTTATTGTTTTTCGTTATGATATAATTAAGTATTTATTTTTTCAGAATTTCACTTTGAGGTGGATGGACTGTCTCAATTTCTAATGTTATTTTATTTGAGTAAGGTATTGATGAATCATTAATAATGGATTCATTTAATTTTTTATTCTTGTTTACTTATTTATATTGATTAAGGAGTTTTTTTTGTTATTAACATTCAGTATAGTAATGGGAGAAATGCATAATGAACACAAACAAAGTTAACGTTGATTATTTATTTTAGATTCAAACCATTTTAAGCATAATATTTTGCATTTCAATATCATCCAACTAGTATTTAGTGATAATTGTTTCACTTTATTCAAATTTAAAGATTTAATTAAAAGTAAATAGTTTTTTATTTAGAGATTTTTAGAATTTTTTTTTAGAGATTTTTAGAATCTTTTATTATGATGAATGGTGATTGTCAGAGTGGGGGTGAAATATTTATTGTAGATAGATTTGTTTTAAACATTTTATTTTTTTTATTTTTGAATGTTTATTTTGATGTGATGTATTAGTATTGGTATCGACATAACATACAAGATTATTTTAGGTACAAATCTTATTTTTTTTATAATGTAGACTGGGGATTTAAAATTTACAAATGAATATTTTACATTTTATTATGATTTTTTTTACTGTCATCAGTTAGTTGTATTACTTCACAATTTATAGTTGATCAATTTTTATTTGTGAATGCTGTTAGGTATCTGTCGTCAGAATTACTTTGTTTCTTAGATAATGATGTAAATTCGCACATTACATCGTTATTGTTAGTTATATGGTGTTATGGTTGTGCGACCATAATATAATATAATCTGAATACAAAACAATTTAAAAATCTGGTAATGGAGATTGGATAGCAGAAACAGATTGTGAATTTGTTTTAAATTTCTGTGGTATTGTATATTTTTTGTATAAATCAGTTTTTAAGAATTTGATTCTGATATATATTAAATTTTAATATTGAATTTGAAATTTTATTGTGGAGTATTACAACATTGTACAGCGCTTGAATACAAAACAATTTAAAAATCTGGTAATGGAGATCAAATAGTAGAAACAAATTGTGAATTTGTTTTAAATTTCTGTGGTATTGTATATTTTTTTTGTATAAATCAGTTTTATGAATTTGATTCTGATAGATTAAAATTTTAATATTGAATTTGAGATTTTATTGTGATGGGTTACATCGTTTTGTGGGTAAAAGAAATACAAATTTCTTTAATCATTGAGTGATAGACATCAAATCACAGGAAACATGAGAAGGGTTTAAAATTAATTTTTAATAATGAATAATTTTAATATTAATTTGTAGTAATCTGTGTGAAAACATAAAATATATAGGTTCCAGAATTTATTTGTTTAAATAGTTTTAATTGAGAAGGGATCTTGTATGTGATGTCACTGCTAATTAATAATTTATTTATTTATTTTCTTTTATATACAAGATATGAAGGTGTGGTTGTTTGGTCTTGAACTGAATTTCATTCTATGGAATCTCATAGATGTGATAATTGACATTTTGTCATAATTTATTAAATGTTTTAAAATTTATTTTGAAGATTTGGGGTTTTTAATTTTTTATAATTGATGTTAGGAATAGTATTAAATAATGTTTAACCAGTTTTTGTGTTAAATGTTATATTTTTTTTTTAGGAATTATATAATATTTATATTAAGACTTTCCATCCCATATGATAGCTCCTGCATTTTTCCGGCTTATAATTGGATTTTGCATTTTGTATCTCGCTTGAGGGTATCCGATGAGCCAAGAAATCTTTGTATTTCGCTTGAGGACATCTGATTTCCCAAGAGATCATTTTTTTTTTTATATCTCGCTTGAAAGTACTTTGTGACTTGAGAGATTATTCTTTATGCTAAAGCCTTTTCGGTCGTTTTAGCTAAAAAATGAAAATGAGCGATATATGAGAGTATTTTTAGTCAAATTTTCTACTAATAATTAAAAATTTGTTAGGGGAAAAGTTTTAAATTTAAAAATTGTAGTCTTCTTGTGAGCCTTCAATTATTTTTGGGATTTAGGGTGTAAGTTTCACTTGTTATAAAGTGATACTTGTAAAAATTGATGTAATAAAAGATCATAAAGTAACTCTAAATGAGTCGTTTTAATTTTATTTTATCATTTAATTGGGTGTTATGTTATTTCATTAATTGGGATCATTTTTTTTGTTTTTGTTAGGAGTTTTCTTTTCTTACAAGCGGAACTCTGTTATGTCAAATTGTACTTAAATATTTTAAAGTTAAATTTTTTGAGATATTTGTATTTAGGAATTGGGGATACATATTAGAAGGTTATGTTCTGAAGGAATAATATTTTATATTTCAAACAGTATTCGTTTTATAGGTCAATATTTTTTTAATCCGTTAACATGATTTTATATGTTTCAGGTTATATTTTTTTTGAATGGTAGATAAGTATATCGTTGTTTTACCATGTCTATTGTGTAACTGTTTCAGGATGATGATTTATGATGCAAATGATTTCCTTTTTTCTTTTCATATCCTTCGGTTTGATTTATGATCTCTGGGTTGGTTTCATAATTTGCAATTTTCAGTTTTTTTTTAAAAAAAAATTTCTATTAAATTTTTTTTATGTGGGGTTGCGGGTATGTCATGTTATAGAAAATTATGTATAGGGAAAAATTAATAATTGGGAATTTATAGTTTTTTTTTTGTGCGAACACACTAAATTGATTTTTGTCAGGTGGCAATATTTTTTATGATTAGCAAAGCTTATGTCAAATTCTTTCTTTTTGCATACACCTATCGAAGCGGTACGGCCAGTGTAGGAAAATGGCGGCCGACGTCGATTTGAATTTCTGAATTTGGGGTAAGTTTGTTTTATGTGTTCGTATGTCAAGATAGTTTGGCGAGAGATCATTTTTCAAACCAATAATCCTGTTTTCTTTTCTATAATCTAGATGCTGATATAAATGTCAGTCATCCCAAATTCAATCCTACCCTGATATTGCGCACCCATTCTGACGAAAATAATTTTTATTTAATTCTACAAATGGATTATTCGAATGTTATTCCATTTAGTTTTCCATTGGAAATATATTTTATTTGGATATTATTTTGCAATTACCATGCTTGCATATACACGACGATGAAATGTACGACATTTAATTCTGCCTAACCTAAAATTTTATAACTGACGACAAAGGAGTCACATATAGGAAATTGTCGGAGACAATTTCTTCATTTGGATTTTTACTTGGACACAAACAAATTTCTTCACTTGGATTTTATTGTAACATGGAGGGATCAAGATACAAATAGTCACGAGAATTTTAAAATCTAAATACATCTTCTACAACCGGATTCATTTGAAGATATTGGTCATCGAGGGGATCTCCTTATTCATGCTGCGAGTCGATATTGTTTTATAATGTTTACTCCATAGCTGTATGATGAGTTATACCTTTATGATTTTATTGTCTGAATATATGAATGTGAATCCATTATGTTTGAACCTAATATAGATTGAAATCATGATTTTGAGTATGATATGAAAGAGATTTTGTTTGATTTGATTTTGATGTAAATTCATGTTATATATAAGTTTCAATCTTTAACATTATTTTTATAACAAATATTTAAAAATTTCACTTTTATATTCAATTTTCATTTTCCTCTTATAGGAAATAGTTGGTACTATACAAACAAAGTTTGATATTTTAGAGTCATGTATTATAATTTATTTCTACAATAAAAATGTAAATATCTCAAAGTGCGTTATCTCTCTGTCTTCCTAATGCAGTACATCATTATCTCTCATATTCAGTTGATATTTTTATTTAATTTAATTCAATTGTTTGAATTCATTTTGTCTTCATATAGGTTCACGATTAAAAACATGACCCTGAGAGTAAAATTTTCATGAGTCTCATTGCCTCTATCGCTGACTGTTGGTGGAAGGAAGTGTTGAAGCATATCAAAATCTGTTCCATTATCACACACCTTCTCAATATATATATATATATATATATATATATATATATATATATATATATATATATATATATATATATATATATATATATATATATATATATATATATATATATATATATATATATATATATATATATATATATATATATATATATATATGTTATTATTAAGTATTTTGGGGATAACCCGCGTCAAATTCTGATTCCCGAGAGAATCAGTCGTCTGCCGACGTTTCGTCTGAATCACATCAGACATTTTCAATAGGCGCCTTGTTAATAAATTTCCGTCGCGAGGGATAGTGCGCGCACGTCCGTTCGCGTCGGAAGCTTACCACCAAGTGAAAGTTTGAAAGGAAGCCATGTCAGTTGTTAGTGGAGGGGTGGGTTTCCCCAATGACGTCATTATTGCGTTTTGTTTGGCTTCTAGTGACTCGAGTACTTAACGGTATATTGTTTACAGGTGGATTATCAGTTTTCGGCTTACTAAGAATTTTACTAATGTTTTTAATGTGACTATTGTTTGAAATATCGGTAGTTGGGTTAATTTGATTATTATGGTTTTTCAAAATATTGTTTTCAAGTACACTTGTCCATGCGGTCGGGATTCGAATGCTATCGTCCCTGCTATTCATTATACTGTTGCTTCTTCTATATATTTCTATTGCTTCCCTGTAAATTCTAAATGTTTCATTGTTGATATTCGCGACTACTTTTGAATTTTCAAAGTCTATGGAGTGATTTTCGGTCAATGAGTGATTTACTAGAGATGAAGTTAATTTCCGGTTTTTAATATCTACGCGATGTTCAGAGACGCGTGCCGAGATTCTGCGATTTGTCCTGCCTATGTAAGTTTTTGTGCAATCACCGCAAGGGATTTCGTAAATACCGTGTGACTCTAATGGTATTTTATCTTTCGGACTTTTTAAAAAGGATGAAATTTTGTTGTCTGTTCTAAAAATGGTGCGAATATTATGTTTGTAAAGTAGGTGACTTATTTTGTCAGTAGTGCCTTTTATGTAAGGTAAAAATGCAATGGCGAGTGGCTTTACTTTCGTTGATGTATCTTTTTTATTAAAATTTTTATTCGTTTGATTTTTTATTGCATTATTTATTGTGAAGTTTGAAAAACCGTTATTTCGTAGCGCGTTTTTAAGATACTCTAATTCATTTTGAATGTTTTCGGAGTCGGTTATCCTTAATGACCGTGTTACCAAGGTGTTTGCTACAGAGGCGATTTGTGCTGGATGATGGTTCGACGATGCGTGGAGATATCTGTTGGTATGTGTTGATTTTCTGTACACAGTGTGGCCGAGTGTGCCATCGTCTTTTTTGATTACGAGAACATCAAGAAAAGGAATTTCACCGTTGTTTTCGATCTCCATTGTGAATTTGATGTTATTGTGGAGATCGTTCAGAAAATCAAGAAATTTGTGAAGTTCCTCCAAACCGTGAGGCCATATAACGAAAGTATCGTCCACGTATCTAATCCATAGCTTTGGTTTTAAGCGCGCTCTATCTATAGCTTCTTTTTCTAACTTGGTCATGAATATGTTAGCGACTGGCGGTGAAAGAGATAGACCCATTGGTGCTCCTTTTACTTGTTTGTACATGTCGTTATTATAGGTGAAAAATGTGTTATTAATTGTTTCAGAATTCACTTTGTGGCACATTTTTAAACACTTTATTAAAAAACACAAATATCTTTGTTGAGACCACGATTGAGTTTTTATATTCGACCGGTTTCGAAACGTACCGTTTCTTCGTCAGGACGGATAACAACTAACTCTCTATGTATTATGTATGTTGCGGTCGGTGGAACTAATGGTGGGTGGTGGAAGTGGAGGGGATGAGGGAGGTAGTAACGGGGGCGGAGTCAATATTTCTAACGGGAACATATTGATGAGCGGACTATTAGTTAAAATCTGATTATTTATTATGTTTTCACCTTTATTTATTGCTTTTCTTATTTCTAATGATTCTAAATTATCTAGTCTGTGACCCTGTTTATGTATATGCAAAATACATAATAAATAATCAAAACATAATAAATAATCAGATTTTAACTAATAGTCCGCTCATCAATATGTTCCCGTTAGAAATATTGACTCCGCCCCCGTTACTACCTCCCTCATCCCCTCCACTTCCACCACCCACCATTAGTTCCACCGACCGCAACATACATAATACATAGAGAGTTAGTTGTTATCCGTCCTGACGAAGAAACGGTACGTTTCGAAACCGGTCGAATATAAAAACTCAATCGTGGTCTCAACAAAGATATTTGTGTTTTTTAATAAAGTGTTTAAAAATGTGCCACAAAGTGAATTCTGAAACAATTAATAATATTGTAATAGCGAGTACGGCTAATAAAGAAAAAATGTACAAAAAACTCTCTATAAAATACAGAACAGTGTGTCTTAATCTATATTTTTACCAAATGTGTTTAAAGTATAAAGTTTTTCCCAAATACATTAATTCAAAATTTAAAAAATCATTAAATAATTGCAATAAAAAATCCGAAAATAAAGCAAAAATAGCATGGTTGAAAGAAGATCTTAAAAGTGCGTTTATAGAAAGAAACAACTTAAAAATACTAATTAAAGTCTTACATATAGAATTAGTACATGTACTGCACCGTGTAGAATGGGATTTACTTGATGACAAAGTCAGGGATTTCGCAAGTAGAGAAGCCTTCAATAAACGAAATACAATCGAGAAAAAATTAAAATCTCTTCGTGAACAACAATCGAAAAAAGTGATATCTATGAATACAAACAGTGAAAACATTCCGAATTTCTACCCACGTGTTATTAATTTATCAAACCATAACTTCCACCAAGATCAACTCTCACTTCTAGAAAAGGGGCTTAAATACAACATCAACTATGATAATAATTCAATAAACTCAGCAATTGAAAACTTGGCAGTCGATATTGAAACATCCCTTTATAAACAACCGAAATCCTTTCAATATAAATGTGCAGAAGTATTAAGAGATAATAAATGCAATATGAATTCGATACACAACAATCGAGACCTTAGGGTTATAAAAAGTATTCGTAAAGACATTAGACAAGAACAGTTAACTTTAACGAGAGCAGATAAAGGCAACACCGTAATTATTATGAACAAGAGTGAATATAATGCTAAAATTCAAAACTTTCTTAACAATGATAACTTTGTGATACTATCAAAAGACCCTACAACAAACTTTCAAGAAAAAATAAAAAATGCAATTAGAGACAGTAAAAGTGAAATATTTAATAATCAATATAATAAAAAACAATTAGTGTCAATGAACCCAAAAACACCTAAATTATATGGTCTTATAAAAATCCATAAACAAGAAAAACCCATTAGACCAGTAGTTTCATCTTGTAGTTCCCCGTCATTTAAATTAGCAACAAAAATTAGTGATGTCATAAATCAAACAAATATTTTTCAACCTAAATACACCATTAAAAATTCCCAACAATTAATAGAACAGTTAAAAGATATTAAATTTCCAAGTAATGCTAAATTGGTATCCTTTGATATTGTTAACTTATTCACTAATATTCCCATTGATGAAAGCAAACAAATAATTAATGATATATTGAATAAATCAGATTTAACTGATGACTTGAAAAATGATCTAACACGGTTAATTAACATTTGTTTAAATCAAAATTATTTTCAGTTTAATAATGTAACTTATCAACAAAAAGAAGGTCTACCTATGGGTGCTCCTACAAGTCCAGTTTTTGCGGATATTTTCATGGACAATTTAGAAAAAATAATATTTCACAGTAATTCACCACTTCTTAAATATGTTTCGCTGTGGAAAAGATACGTAGACGATGTTCTTTGTGTATGGTTAGGTACTCTTAGACAACTTCAGTCATTTTTGAAACATATTAATTCTTTCCATCCAAATATTCAGTTCACAGTAGAAATAGAGGAAAAATCAACATTAAACTTTTTAGACCTAACATTAACATTAAAAGATAGTAAAATAGACTTCAACATCTATAGAAAACCTACATATACTGATATAGTAATTCATAATTCATCAAATCATCCCATTTCTCATAAACACGCGGCATTTCATTCAATGGTCCATAGGCTAATATCCGTTCCACTGTCAAATAAAAACTTTCAGACAGAATTAAATACGATAAAACAAATCGCTCAAAACAACGGTTATGCACCGCAATTGATTGATAGTATTTTAAACAAAAAACAAAAATATATAACAACCAAAAAATTTTTATACAGTCAACCAAATGTTAATGAAAAAACCTACCGTAGAATTTTATACATTAATAATTTGTCGAACTATATTTCAAAGCAACTACCGTCTAATATTTTACCAGCTTTTTATACAAATAATTCTTTAGGAAAATATTTAATAAATTCAAAAGATAAAGTAGACAAAATTAGTCAATCGGGAGTATACAAATTAACATGCAGTGAATGCACATCTTTCTACATAGGTAAAACAGGGAGAAACTTTGAGACGCGTATAAAGGAACATATGCGATGTTTAAAGAGCAATAACTTTTCAGAATTTGCGGATCACCTTATAGAAAATAGTCACAATTTCGATAGTAGTACTGGGGTTCAAATTTTGCATATACATAAACAGGGTCACAGACTAGATAATTTAGAATCATTAGAAATAAGAAAAGCAATAAATAAAGGTGAAAACATAATAAATAATCAGATTTTAACTAATAGTCCGCTCATCAATATGTTCCCGTTAGAAATATTGACTCCGCCCCCGTTACTACCTCCCTCATCCCCTCCACTTCCACCACCCACCATTAGTTCCACCGACCGCAACATACATAATACATAGAGAGTTAGTTGTTATCCGTCCTGACGAAGAAACGGTACGTTTCGAAACCGGTCGAATATAAAAACTCAATCGTGGTCTCAACAAAGATATTTGTGTTTTTTAATAAAGTGAAAAATGTGTTATTGAGGCAATGTTCTATTAAAGTTATTATGTCATTCGGTGGGTCACTCATTTCTTTTATTGCTTGAAGAGCTTCGTCTGTAGGTATATTGGTAAACAGGGATACGACGTCAAAACTGACAAGGATGTCGCCCTTGTTTAATTTTTGATTTTTAATGATTTGTATAAAATGTTCCGAATTTTTGACAAATGATTCCGCTGATTCTACATCTGGTTGTAAGTAGTTGGCAAGATACTTTGATAACATTTGAAGTGGCGAACCGACAGAACTGACTATGGGTCTAAGAGGAACATCCGTCTTGTGAATCTTTGGCAAACCGTATAATTTCGGAAATCGTGACGATTTTTCTCTAGGTATTAACGACTTTTTTAATTCTGGACTTAATTTGGATGATATAATTTTTGTTTTAGTCGTTTTTTCTAAGTATGTTATAGGATTATTAGGATGCAGTTTATAAGCCGGATCGTTAAGCAAATTAGTTATTTTAATGTGATAATCTTCGCTTTTCATGATCACTGTTGCGTTTCCCTTATCTGCCGGAAGAATAATTATATCTTTATTTGCGCGTAATTCTTTAAGAGCTCGTATTTCATCGAGAGATATATTTCTTTTCGGCGGAAGCGATTTTCTAAGTATATGGCAAGTTTCTTGTCGTATAGTTTCGGCTATATTATTTGGTAGTTTACACACGGCTGATTCGATACCCGTAACAATGTCTTCTTTCGGAATTTTCGGAGGAACAACACCAAAATTAAAACCTTTACTTAGAACAGATATTGTATCGTTATTTAATTTTAGATCAGTGAGATTGTGAATGATTTTATCGGTATTTAACGACTGTTGGTATTCTTGTTTTTTGATATTATTTTCGATACGCGTGAATTTACTTATTTGGCGGTCGGAGTTTATTTTATTATTCGTTTCAATCCTATTATGAATGAGATTATCTAATTCGGACCATATTAACGGGTGTAATATATTAGCAAGTTTTATATGAAGATTTCTAATATCAGTACCAAGTGTATGTAATTGTAAATGAATGTAACCGATTTCGTCGCGTATGAGGGAAAAACTAGTATTATAAAGAATTTTTCTCACCGATTTTCTGCTACCGCGTTGTCTCAGTTGAAAACACTTTGGCACTACTTTTTTATCACGACATCGACACAAAAAGGTTAGGTCACATAGAAGCTTAGCGTGTTTTGACTTTAATTTTTCAAACTTTTTTGTTTCACTGTATATTTCCTCCCCGTAGAGGTTATTTATGTTAAATCTAAGGTTTTCGCGAGTACAAAATATGTTATTATTAAGTATTTTGGGGATAACCCGCGTCAAATTCTGATTCCCGAGAGAATCAGTCGTCTGCCGACGTTTCGTCTGAATCACATCAGACATTTTCAATAGGCGCCTTGTTAATAAATTTCCGTCGCGAGGGATAGTGCGCGCACGTCCGTTCGCGTCGGAAGCTTACCACCAAGTGAAAGTTTGAAAGGAAGCCATGTCAGTTGTTAGTGGAGGGGTGGGTTTCCCCAATGACGTCATTATTGCGTTTTGTTTGGCTTCTAGTGACTCGAGTACTTAACGGTATATTGTTTACAGGTGGATTATCAGTTTTCGGCTTACTAAGAATTTTACTAATGTTTTTAATGTGACTATTGTTTGAAATATCGGTAGTTGGGTTAATTTGATTATTATGGTTTTTCAAAATATTGTTTTCAAGTACACTTGTCCATGCGGTCGGGATTCGAATGCTATCGTCCCTGCTATTCATTATACTGTTGCTTCTTCTATATATTTCTATTGCTTCCCTGTAAATTCTAAATGTTTCATTGTTGATATTCGCGACTACTTTTGAATTTTCAAAGTCTATGGAGTGATTTTCGGTCAATGAGTGATTTACTAGAGATGAAGTTAATTTCCGGTTTTTAATATCTACGCGATGTTCAGAGACGCGTGCCGAGATTCTGCGATTTGTCCTGCCTATGTAAGTTTTTGTGCAATCACCGCAAGGGATTTCGTAAATACCGTGTGACTCTAATGGTATTTTATCTTTCGGACTTTTTAAAAAGGATGAAATTTTGTTGTCTGTTCTAAAAATGGTGCGAATATTATGTTTGTAAAGTAGGTGACTTATTTTGTCAGTAGTGCCTTTTATGTAAGGTAAAAATGCAATGGCGAGTGGCTTTACTTTCGTTGATGTATCTTTTTTATTAAAATTTTTATTCGTTTGATTTTTTATTGCATTATTTATTGTGAAGTTTGAAAAACCGTTATTTCGTAGCGCGTTTTTAAGATACTCTAATTCATTTTGAATGTTTTCGGAGTCGGTTATCCTTAATGACCGTGTTACCAAGGTGTTTGCTACAGAGGCGATTTGTGCTGGATGATGGTTCGACGATGCGTGGAGATATCTGTTGGTATGTGTTGATTTTCTGTACACAGTGTGGCCGAGTGTGCCATCGTCTTTTTTGATTACGAGAACATCAAGAAAAGGAATTTCACCGTTGTTTTCGATCTCCATTGTGAATTTGATGTTATTGTGGAGATCGTTCAGAAAATCAAGAAATTTGTGAAGTTCCTCCAAACCGTGAGGCCATATAACGAAGGTATCGTCCACGTATCTAATCCATAGCTTTGGTTTTAAGCGCGCTCTATCTATAGCTTCTTTTTCTAACTTGGTCATGAATATGTTAGCGACTGGCGGTGAAAGAGATAGACCCATTGGTGCTCCTTTTACTTGTTTGTACATGTCGTTATTATAGGTGAAAAATGTGTTATTGAGGCAATGTTCTATTAAAGTTATTATGTCATTCGGTGGGTCACTCATTTCTTTTATTGCTTGAAGAGCTTCGTCTGTAGGTATATTGGTAAACAGGGATACGACGTCAAAACTGACAAGGATGTCGCCCTTGTTTAATTTTTGATTTTTAATGATTTGTATAAAATGTTCCGAATTTTTGACAAATGATTCCGCTGATTCTACATCTGGTTGTAAGTAGTTGGCAAGATACTTTGATAACATTTGAAGTGGCGAACCGACAGAACTGACTATGGGTCTAAGAGGAACATCCGTCTTGTGAATCTTTGGCAAACCGTATAATTTTGGAAATCGTGACGATTTTTCTCTAGGTATTAACGACTTTTTTAATTCTGGACTTAATTTGGATGACATAATTTTTGTTTTAGTCGTTTTTTCTAAGTATGTTATAGGATTATTAGGATGCAGTTTATAAGCCGGATCGTTAAGCAAATTAGTTATTTTAATGTGATAATCTTCGCTTTTCATGATCACTGTTGCGTTTCCCTTATCTGCCGGAAGAATAATTATATCTTTATTTGCGCGTAATTCTTTAAGAGCTCGTATTTCATCGAGAGATATATTTCTTTTCGGCGGAAGCGATTTTCTAAGTATATGGCAAGTTTCTTGTCGTATAGTTTCGGCTATATTATTTGGTAGTTTACACACGGCTGATTCGATACCCGTAACAATGTCTTCTTTCGGAATTTTCGGAGGAACAACACCAAAATTAAAACCTTTACTTAGAACAGATATTGTATCGTTATTTAATTTTAGATCAGTGAGATTGTGAATGATTTTATCGGTATTTAACGACTGTTGGTATTCTTGTTTTTTGATATTATTTTCGATACGCGTGAATTTACTTATTTGGCGGTCGGAGTTTATTTTATTATTCGTTTCAATCCTATTATGAATGAGATTATCTAATTCGGACCATATTAACGGGTGTAATATATTAGCAAGTTTTATATGAAGATTTCTAATATCAGTACCAAGTGTATGTAATTGTAAATGAATGTAACCGATTTCGTCGCGTATGAGGGAAAAACTAGTATTATAAAGAATTTTTCTCACCGATTTTCTGCTACCGCGTTGTCTCAGTTGAAAACACTTTGGCACTACTTTTTTATCACGACATCGACACAAAAAGGTTAGGTCACATAGAAGCTTAGCGTGTTTTGACTTTAATTTTTCAAACTTTTTTGTTTCACTGTATATTTCCTCCCCGTAGAGGTTATTTATGTTAAATCTAAGGTTTTCGCGAGTACAAAATATGTTATTATTAAGTATTTTGGGGATAACCCGCGTCAAATTCTGATTCCCGAGAGAATCAGTCGTCTGCCGACGTTTCGTCTGAATCACATCAGACATTTTCAATAGGCGCCTTGTTAATAAATTTCCGTCGCGAGGGATAGTGCGCGCACGTCCGCGACGGAAATTTATTAACAATTATATTATTTAGAAATTTATTAACAATTTATTAACAAGGCGCGACGGAAGGCGCGACGGAAATTTATTACCTCGCGACGGAAATTTATTAACAAGGCGCCTATTGAAAATGTCTGATGTGATTCAGACGAAACGTCGGCAGACGACTGATTCTCTCGGGAATCAGAATTTGACGCGGGTTATCCCCAAAATACTTAATAATAACATATTTTGTACTCGCGAAAACCTTAGATTTAACATAAATAACCTCTACGGGGAGGAAATATACAGTGAAACAAAAAAGTTTGAAAAATTAAAGTCAAAACACGCTAAGCTTCTATGTGACCTAACCTTTTTGTGTCGATGTCGTGATAAAAAAGTAGTGCCAAAGTGTTTTCAACTGAGACAACGCGGTAGCAGAAAATCGGTGAGAAAAATTCTTTATAATACTAGTTTTTCCCTCATACGCGACGAAATCGGTTACATTCATTTACAATTACATACACTTGGTACTGATATTAGAAATCTTCATATAAAACTTGCTAATATATTACACCCGTTAATATGGTCCGAATTAGATAATCTCATTCATAATAGGATTGAAACGAATAATAAAATAAACTCCGACCGCCAAATAAGTAAATTCACGCGTATCGAAAATAATATCAAAAAAACAAGAATACCAACAGTCGTTAAATACCGATAAAATCATTCACAATCTCACTGATCTAAAATTAAATAACGATACAATATCTGTTCTAAGTAAAGGTTTTAATTTTGGTGTTGTTCCTCCGAAAATTCCGAAAGAAGACATTGTTACGGGTATCGAATCAGCCGTGTGTAAACTACCAAATAATATAGCCGAAACTATACGACAAGAAACTTGCCATATACTTAGAAAATCGCTTCCGCCGAAAAGAAATATATCTCTCGATGAAATACGAGCTCTTAAAGAATTACGCGCAAATAAAGATATAATTATTCTTCCGGCAGATAAGGGAAACGCAACAGTGATCATGAAAAGCGAAGATTATCACATTAAAATAACTAATTTGCTTAACGATCCGGCTTATAAACTGCATCCTAATAATCCTATAACATACTTAGAAAAAACGACTAAAACAAAAATTATGTCATCCAAATTAAGTCCAGAATTAAAAAAGTCGTTAATACCTAGAGAAAAATCGTCACGATTTCCAAAATTATACGGTTTGCCAAAGATTCACAAGACGGATGTTCCTCTTAGACCCATAGTCAGTTCTGTCGGTTCGCCACTTCAAATGTTATCAAAGTATCTTGCCAACTACTTACAACCAAATGTAGAATCAGCGGAATCATTTGTCAAAAATTCGGAACATTTTATACAAATCATTAAAAATCAAAAATTAAACAAGGGCGACATCCTTGTCAGTTTTGACGTCGTATCCCTGTTTACCAATATACCTACAGACGAAGCTCTTCAAGCAATAAAAGAAATGAGTGACCCACCGAATGACATAATAACTTTAATAGAACATTGCCTCAATAACACATTTTTCACCTATAATAACGACATGTACAAACAAGTAAAAGGAGCACCAATGGGTCTATCTCTTTCACCGCCAGTCGCTAACATATTCATGACCAAGTTAGAAAAAGAAGCTATAGATAGAGCTCGCTTAAAACCAAAGCTATGGATTAGATACGTGGACGATACTTTCGTTATATGGCCTCACGGTTTGGAGGAACTTCACAAATTTCTTGATTTTCTGAACGATCTCCACAATAACATCAAATTCACAATGGAGATCGAAAACAACGGTGAAATTCCTTTTCTTGATGTTCTCGTAATCAAAAAAGACGATGGCACACTCGGCCACACTGTGTACAGAAAATCAACACATACCAACAGATATCTCCACGCATCGTCGAACCATCATCCAGCACAAATCGCCTCTGTAGCAAACACCTTGGTAACACGGTCATTAAGGATAACCGACTCCGAAAACATTCAAAATGAATTAGAGTATCTTAAAAACGCGCTACGAAATAACGGTTTTTCAAATTTCACAATAAATAATGCAATAAAAAATCAAACGAATAAAAATTTTAATAAAAAAGATACATCAACTAAAGTAAAGCCACTCGCCATTGCATTTTTACCTTACATAAAAGGCACTACTGACAAAATAAGTCACCTACTTTACAAACATAATATTCGCACCATTTTTAGAACAGACAACAAAATTTCATCCTTTTTAAAAAGTCCGAAAGATAAAATACCATTAGAGTCACACGGTATTTACGAAATCCCTTGCGGTGATTGCACAAAAACTTACATAGGCAGGACAAATCGCAGAATCTCGGCACGCGTCTCTGAACATCGCGTAGATATTAAAAACCGGAAATTAACTTCATCTCTAGTAAATCACTCATTGACCGAAAATCACTCCATAGACTTTGAAAATTCAAAAGTAGTCGCGAATATCAACAATGAAACATTTAGAATTTACAGGGAAGCAATAGAAATATATAGAAGAAGCAACAGTATAATGAATAGCAGGGACGATAGCATTCGAATCCCGACCGCATGGACAAGTGTACTTGAAAACAATATTTTGAAAAACCATAATAATCAAATTAACCCAACTACCGATATTTCAAACAATAGTCACATTAAAAACATTAGTAAAATTCTTAGTAAGCCGAAAACTGATAATCCACCTGTAAACAATATACCGTTAAGTACTCGAGTCACTAGAAGCCAAACAAAACGCAATAATGACGTCATTGGGGAAACCCACCCCTCCACTAACAACTGACATGGCTTCCTTTCAAACTTTCACTTGGTGGTAAGCTTCCGACGCGAACGGACGTGCGCGCACTATCCCTCGCGACGGAAATTTATTAACAAGGCGCCTATTGAAAATGTCTGATGTGATTCAGACGAAACGTCGGCAGACGACTGATTCTCTCGGGAATCAGAATTTGACGCGGGTTATCCCCAAAATACTTAATAATAACATATATATATATATATATATATATATATATATATATATATATATATATATATATATATATATATATATATATATATATATATATATATATATATATATATATATATATATATATATATATATATATATATATATATATATATATATATATATATATATATATATATATATATATATATATATATATATATATATATATATATATATATATATATATATATATATATATATATATATATATATATATATATATATATATATATATATATATATATATATATATATATATATATATATATATATATATATATATATATATATATATATATATATATATATATATATATATATATATATATATATATATATATATATATATATATATATATATATATATATATATATATATATATATATATATATATATATATATATATATTATGTTTTTTATAATATTTATTCTATGTATAAGAATTGCTCATGTTTTACATCTTAATAAAACTTTACATAAATACATACTCGTACCTACATTATATTAAATTACTCTTTGCGTTCTACTACTCACCCTCTTGATTAGACGCGTGCATTTGAAGCTATGTTCTTTTCCTAGAGAATACTATAGTCCCTACATAAAAATGTATAATGGCCACGTGCAAAATTATTATTTGTGAAATTGAGCGTAAAAATGGTATAATTGTCTGATGAAGTTGACCCCATATTAAAGCTCACATTTCATACAATGAAATTTTATTACCATTTTTATACTATTGCATTCTATAACTGTCTCTACGACTATTCTAAGAATATTATTTTGTTCAATAAAAAGACTTTGACTTCGTAAAATTGTTATTTTATTAGTATCAATCCACAAAAATGCGATAGTACCTAATTGATTAGACAAGAAATGGATCCTAACCAATAGGTATATTGTGTTTAATACATGTACGTAATATTGTATTTAATTAATTTTGTATATGCTGTTAAAAAATTAAGGTTTTTTTTTTTCTTACATAATTTAGTAACACATATACACAAGCTAATCAGCTTAAACAAAGAGTATTTAATACCAACGAATAAGCTTTAAGAGGGGGGTATATTACAAATTATATAATGTATAAACTTTGTATGTTCATATATTTTGTTATGGTTTGAATAAAGGAAAGAAAATTGAAAAAAAATTATTTCACAATACGTCGAATTCAAAATACTTGATGTTTACATTTTTTTATTAATATTGTTTGAAATTTTAACCTTTAAAAGTTTAATCACTTCAACAGAATCATCAAAAGATACGTCTTTGAAATAAAGAGCTGTTTATTTTTACATATTAATTTATTAAATTATTTTCTCGAAAAATAAGGTTTAGTAAAACTTTTTTTTTATTTTTACAATATCTAAAAAACTCCAAGGCATATGTAGTAGGTTTTTACTTTCAATTCAAAATCTACCGACTGATTTTTTTCACCTTTTCAATTACTATTCTTGCTATTTAAAAAAAAATACCTTTTCTTCGCGAATAAAGGTAGGAATGTCACAGATTTGGTGATTTAAAATATTTGTTCGTGTTTCATACATTAGAAGATAATAAGTGTGCATATTTGTGTACATCTCGTATGCCCAAGGTCATAGGAGTTAACAAGGGCCGGAGATCGAAATCGGAGACCAAGATCATAAACCGAGACCGGAGACCGAGATACGAGACCGAAACCGAGACCGTTATTTGACTAAATTTTTCTGTCGTGGCGTGAACTCTTTAGTGCGAAAAAAATATTATAAAATTGGGTCAAATAATTTTTTCGAAATGCAATTCCCGAAACACATTTTACTTTATCAATTCTGTACGGCTTCTCAGCCAACCAACATATATATTTTACACTTAATTTTATTGAATACGTACCCACTTATAAATTGCTTGATTTTGAGGCCTGTCAAGTTAATCGTCCCACGAATCCAGATGAAAAACACAGCGACTATTTGACTCGAGAGTCTGATATTGTGTTCAGCCATGACGGTTTGAATATAAATAAAATATAATATACAACCAAAGAAATAGGATTCTTCTCCATATATACATAAAGGTTACTACAGTTGGAGATGAGAATTACATACATACACATATGAACATCAGCAATGTTTTGTCGCGTATCTAGGTACGGACCAATTTGTTGTGAAGGGCAAAATTGTCAAGTCAATGCAATAAATCTTCGGTCTTCTCCAGGAATTGTCAGAGCACAGAGCCAAACCTACAATTATCAAGAGTCGAACCAATTAAACTACCGTAACGTCTCAATTAAACTTAACTGAATTATTCGTGTATATGTTGTATCAAGCATCTACATTATGTACCTACGTATCTTCATACACATGTACACAGGTTGTAAAATACGGACAAACAAGAGTTATGATACATTTTATTAGCAGTTGTACATCCTACATATTTAACAGGGGGTGTAGCCGATGGCTTCCAAGACCAAGAAAGAAAATTAAATTATTTCTTAATCTCCATACAGAAATATACATACACTAGAGCAGTTAATATTTTTTTATTGACAACTAAATATTTTACAGACGTACGAATGTATGAGCAGCGGCAAATTTTTAACTCACGTCTTTACTATAAAATGAAAATTGATTTTGCATACTCGCGTACAAAACCATAAAGCCATATCTTGCCACGAGGCAGGCAGAGAAAACCGAGCGCCATATTCATCGTCTTTATTCCACTGATCATCGATTGAGAAATATGTTTCAAATGGATATATATTGTGCTGGGGATTGAACCAAGGAGTCGAACAACTAATCACTATGCTACGATGGTCATTTGCCGTTTTCTGTATTCTGTAGTTCCTAGTTATACGATAAGCACAATTATGGTGAAAATATTCATTTACACCATTGCGACGTTTCCCAAAATATGAGGTAACCAGCGACAGGTTTGCGGGAGTGCATTACCTTATAACGGATGCTAGACACACACCAGCCATTTTAGAATACCCGGCTCCTACGGGACACCGGAAAATGATGATAATATAGAAAATAGTGGAAGAACTATTCTTAGCCGGTGCCTCAGTTTATTTATTTCATGGCGAAAATAAATAACGTCGTTGGGTGTCGCTTTGGTGCAGTTCTTTTCAAAAATTCTGACTTAATTAATACCATTAGTATATCTATCGATATGAAGACATCAGATTTAAAAAAATAATAAGCTATTTTCATCTATATAAAACATAGATATTGTAACTTCAGATTACATCGCCTATGTGTTGTCAATTTATAGAGGGAAGTTGAATTAAATCCTAATAATTATAAATCTGTAAAATTGATATAAACTGGGTGGTTGATATCATTCCAGCTAGTTTATTGGACAATTAAATATGATTTTCATTGACGGAATTATATCGCCTTTTGATTATAAATGAATACACTTAAAAATCATTAGATGCGATTGAATAACTTGATTTGAAATGGATTCCCATTATCTTACGTAGTAAATTTAGTTCTGAATTTTTTACCTCTTCATTTGAAGTATATTCAGCTAGACTATGGAATAGCCTAAGTCCTGATATTACGTCGTCTATCTCACTAAACATCTTCAAGAAAAGGCTAAAGCAAAAATATTTATCTGACAATACCTGATTACATCTTCCTCTCTTCTTCCTTTCCTTATCCTTTAGTCTTGCTATCATTGCTATGAATTGTTCTTATATACTATCTTCTTTGTTTTATTTTTTACTTTTCTTCTGTTATTTTTCATTTATTTTGTAGTTTGATTAACTGATTGCCATAGTACACATTATTTTGTATAATATTTAGCATTTACTCTGGTTGGTTGGAAGAAATTGCCATCAGGCAATAAGCCGGCCAGTGTACTAATTATATGCACAAGAAGACTAAAATAAATAAATTAACAAAAATATTGATACTATTTCCTATACTTATCAAATCGATTCTTAATCTGTTTATTCCAGTGCTTTCCCAAAGTTGGTAACTATACTTTTGTTTGATTTAAGTAAATACTTTTAATTAGGTGCGATGGAGTGACAATACAATGAATTTAGTTCAAATCCTGCAAAATATTTTCTTCGTTTTGAAATAAAGAAAATAGGATGTCATTATTAATCGACTTTCGAAGTTTTATTACGTATGTACAGCGATTACTTTTTATTTTACTTTTTTCTGCTTCGTCCGATTTCGGATATCTTCCGATTGGAACGGTCAAGATCCCATCATGGAATCTACGAAAAAAATATTTTTACTTCGGCGATAGTAATTCTTTACCATATTATCCGATTTAAATTATTTATTTTTTATTAGGAAGTAATGCTTCAGAGGCGATCACACACGAGTTTTGATGATACATAGGACTCATGAGAAAAAATCATCTAACTATTCGATTTCCAAAGGCGTCTGCATTATGAATAACTCGTATTGTTGTATAGGCGAATTGAATGAAATTGTATTACCTACTACGGGCTAAATTGTATTAGTGAGGGGGCTAATAACAAAGATACAAACAAAAAGAGATAGCTTTAATTATGTAAGCAATGGTGAAATAGTGAAATTATATTTATTGAAAAGAAAAAACTTATATTTACTTTGTATGTCTACTACATATGTATGAATAAGCTTATATTATCTTCAATTATTTTGTATCTTATATTATCTACTCTATGTTTTTGAATAGAAATAAATAAAAATAAATAAGTAAATACATACCATCACGCCATGTCCTTCATGGGGTAGGCAGAAAGAACCGAACGCCCCTTTTTTAAAGACACATTTATTATGAAGTCGGTATCGATTGTTGATTATTTTCGAAATATACTCACACAAATTCAAAACAAAATCTAAATTATGTTAATTTTCATGTTAAATATAATTTTTTCTTTTCATAGGAAATGAGAAATTAGGATCGAGTACATCTGTCGGTTTAAGTAATTTTAATTTTCACCACGCATGTTTTACCTTTTTTATTTAGTACTTTTCAGTTGAACATGTACCTATTCAACCTGTAAAATCATTTGAAATAATATTTTTGTCAACTCATGTTCTCACATCAAAAAGATATTCTACTGGATAATAATATTGTTAAAAAACTTATTTAATTTTAGTATTCCAGTTGGAATCTAACAAGTAAGAAATATTCTCGTCTATCAAGCACAAAATAATGATAGGTACATTAAAACATTTTCAAAGCAAAACCTATTTTGTACATTTTTTTGAATTGATATTAGCATTAATGCCATCAATTGTATGTCTAAAATAAAAACAAATATATCTTGATAACTTATAATTTGTCCTAAAAAATACACTTAAACTAAAAACCATGGTTGAAGTGTCCAGGATGACAAGTCTTAGACTATATGTAGAGTGTTCACGATGTTGTTGAAGGCTTTACGTCCATGTGCCATTCCTTTAGCCTTGGCCTGCTCCTCAAGAGATTGTCTCCATTGCACCATATCTATGGCCTTTTCTCTCCGTCTCGATCCCTCTCTCGAATCCATCCATCGTAGCTTAGGCCTTAGCCATCGTAGCAACACCTCTTCTTCCCTCCGGATGTGTTGTTTAAATTGTTTTTGGTGTCTGATCATCTTTACATTCTTACAATATCCATAGTTTTTGGCACACATACCATACTTTAATAGAGTATGCAAAGATATTTGAAATAAAACCAGTCAAATATGTATATGACCTCGAATAAACAAATATAATAATATGCATCCTATGGGTGTATTATTTTCCTAATTAACTTAAAATAATTTGTGTTTGGGCGATTAAAATTGACAGAACCGCTAATCAAGTGAATCACTTTACCGATAGTATTTTTATGACATTTTTTGTTTAAACGTGAATTGACGCATTTTTTTCTACATATCATATCCTGTCATGTATCGTTTTTTACACATTCATATTAACGGACCTAATTTTCAACACTATATATTTTGCTATAATATTACAGTAAAATGATCGAATGTGTTAAAAATTTCCATAAATGAAAAATTTCGTACGATGGGAAACATTTTTAAATAGCCCCTGTTAATATGCCTTTAATTATATAGGTACTAATACTTGAAGATATAAATATTTACACTGTTTAATTACACTTTAGCGGTGAATTGAAATGATGGCTTTTCGGAATATGCAATTAAGGACAACACATTAAAAATTCAATAAACATATATACAGGATAAGTGTGGGGTCCAGGACATATCGCAGCCTCGGGATCCTCAGTGTTAAATTGACCATAATAAGCAGTCTCGCAGTCAGGGTGTAATCAAAATTGGACCAAAGATAAATATTAAATGAAAGATTGAGAACGACTGTACCAACAACTGAGAACGAAGTATACAATCCTATTTGAAAACCGCTTTAGAGTATTTTATTTTAACTCACTTTCATTTTATCCTAATAAGATGGATCAGTGGCAAAGTGTTTAATGTTTGGACGAAATTCAATGGGTAAGGGTTTGAATCCTTTCTCAACTAAGTTCATTCTCATAAAATCACTAATAATTTGGGAATTCACAAGGATATATTTTGTAATAATACACATAATTTTGTTTTTTTTTAAATTAAGTATTTATGTTATAATATATCAATAAAAGCATTAATTTGTCAATATCATGTGTGCATTTTTTTATGAAATTCTTACCATTCTAAATTACAGATCATTTTTGACTGTTGAAATGAAAAACGTATTATTTATTCAAATATTTTTCCTTGTTGGTCTGCTCGTTCAAATAGTTCAATAAAAAAATCAATATCTATTTTTTTTTTGTTTATTTTCATTTTGAATATTATATTGTTTACTAGTGGGCCCGGGCAGACGTTGTCCTGCCTTCTATGTAGATCACATTTTATATATATATATAGGTACTTTATTATATTTTACCTATTTTTATTCATACATTTGAGTGTATATTCTCTAGATGCGTAATCGTCATACAGATGTCAATAGATTTGTTCACTCAGCCATCTATTACTTATTCATTTTTTTTTATTATTCCTGTAACTGATTGAATTTACTATGGTAGTTGACTGGTAGAAATTGCCTGCGGGCAATAAGTCCGCCACGTTTATCACAATTAAAGTTTTTAATTATTATTATTACTAATAATAATAATTAAAAATAAATAAATAAATAAATAAATTATCATCTATTGAAAGTTTACACAACTTAAAAATGAATAACGACTTGCGTTTATTTCTATTAAAAATCTTTCGTGGGGTGTAGGGAAATCTAATATTGTGATTATAGGTATTTTTAAATGTTATCTAAAAAAATTCGTTAAAAAAATAAATATTATATTTTTATGTATCTTAAACTGCGCCATCTTTTGGGTCCAAAACTATCATAACTTTCAATCCGGAACCAACCATATAGATTTAAAAAATTTCATTGAAATCGTTTTGGGTGGTATTGGAGATTAGCGTGTACGAACATCGGGACACTATATTTTTATTTATTAAGATGATACATGCATGTAGATACCGTTCTAGGTAACTTTGTTGCAAATCCTTTGAATAATATTCATTTCTGTACTGCAAACTCCTTACCAATCCTATACAACCATATTTCATCGCTGGTGTTATCTCTGGGCAAAATAATATCCACCATGATTGAATGAAAATATAGGTATATAATATTACTTTTGTGTGGAGTGGAAGTATCCAAACGTGTTATTATCACTTTGACTTTATTTGTTTTGAAGATTCTGATAAATATCGATACCGTCATTAAATTGTCAGGGTTTATCTTATTTCACGTGTTGATACAAACTCTTTAAACACAGCTTTACAACAAGATATCCTAGATTAACTCCACAAGACGGTTCAAATATAAAGCAACAACGCAGTATCATTTTTTTTTCAATTTATTCATTTTTACGACGCCGTCATCGCCGACATCACTTTAACTACATACTAAAAAGCATTTGCAGATTTATTTTTAAATTTTTCAAACGTATTTTTTTATTTATTTAAAAAATGGGCAACGAAAAAAATGTTGTATTTTAAACCCATCTACAATGATAGGAATGTGTGTACTTATAATAAAATCTAACGGCGATTAAAAATTCTTTGCCAAAAATACATTTTTTTAAACGTACACTAATAAAATAACTTTCAGTATGTGAACTATATATTTTTAATGTTTTATTTGTGTTTATAGACGTTTTCTTATAGACACAACGTAAATTCATTATTTTATACCTACTTGATTTTTTATTTACTTATTTATATATCTATTAAAATGGCCAACGTACAAAAACGAAAATATAAAAATTGTATATAAGCATAGGTACTAATATTGCAGTTTAGCTAAGATCAAGAGTTATTATTATTATTTATTTATTTATATAATTAAAAAAAGGGAAACGTTCAATTATAAAATTTTCGCAATATAATAAATAAGAATAACATAAGTAATTGTATCTTTATCAGCCCACCTTTGATTTCATGTTACATGCACTCTCACTGCTGGAAACAAAACAATGAATTATTCCATCTAATGTGGCTCCTGAAAAGGGTCCTGGACATACAGTATAATTTCCATAGAACTCATCATTTCCAAATCGTTATATGTGGTAAGGCATCGGAACAGTGGCGAATTCTGAGCAGCGAGGCGTTAGTGTTTTTTTTTTTTGTCTAAAAGGAACATTGAGGTGTGCCTTGTTCGATGTTTGGTTTGTTGTAGTTAATTTTCAAAATTTTATTTGTGAGATGAAATAAATAAATAATTTTCAGAAGGTATGTAAGTCAATATTGTAGTTTCTTCTGCTCAGCTTATTCCGTCCTCTCTTGGACGAAGACCGTCTTCTTCTCCCTTCAAGTCACTGTATCCTGTGCTCTCAGAATCCAATTGACATCAGCATGACGGCTGATGTCATCTCTCCATCTAAATGGCGGTCTCTCAACACCCCTGGTTGTCATTCGCTGTCTCTAAGCTAAAATTTTTCTTGGCCATCTGTTTCGTGAGGCCACCTAGCTTCGTGACTTGCCCATTTCCATTCCAGTGTAAGAATGCGGTGAAAGACATCAACCGTTACCGGAGTTTATTATGTCATAAAGGTACATTATGACATAATTAACTAAATAAATAGGGGTGACATCTGTGCGAGAACACTGTCACCTCATGTTTAAGGACTGTTGCTTTCATTGTTTACAAAAAACCAATCTCTCAATAGATGGCGTTACAAAAAGGTTTTTTCGTTATTTCATAGATGACGATTATAAAAATAGATTATTAAAATAAATAGATCTGTTTCTTATCATTAAATATATAGAACTATCGAAATTTATTGCATTGATAAGGGAACTCAATATGAAGGCATAATTGGTGAACGTTGCGCATGCGTTTAAAGTGATCACGTAAACCAGCCGATGAAAGGTCGTAAGATCTGTAGGTGCAGTTCGGTACTTCTTTTCTATTGAGATTTTAAAAATTTGTCAAAAACAAATAATATCATTTACTTCCGACAGGGAAAAAATCCAATATTTGTTTATATGAAACTTTAAAAAAATATTCGATTGAGTATTATATTTCGAATTTCACAGCAAATATTCCACTCGCCTTATAAATAGCATTTTTTTAAGTATGAATATGTCCTTCCAACAAGTAAGTACAAATACATCCTCTTACATTCCATAATACAGGCATAAATGCTTGTGCTATAGGTAAACGAAATCGGTCGTGGCAGGATTCGAACTCGCGACCATTGGATTACTAACCCAGCGCGCTAACCGCTCTGCCCCATCTAAAGCACACCCACTATCACCCACAGTCAGATTCTTTAAATAAACGTAATCAGGTTTAATTTTTTATTTTACATTACTTCTCGGGCAACTAACACGGACTGTTCTTCCTCCACCACCACCCGTTCTGCTTATGGGGACTAATAACGGCCCCTTGCAAAACTCTGAAAGAACACATAAAGGACATACGAAGAGTCCGGAGAACTCTAAAACCTTGCAGACACTGCACTTAATGTGCCAAGGATAGCTCATCATGTGGAAACAACTGGCTCACTACTCAGTGATAGTGAAGATAAGAGTGCACCGAATTTAAGACAGAAATTCTTAACAGCCCTAAAGTTGCTCTATGCGCTACTAACAGGTACTATGTCAAACATTAATTTAACACGCACACAATAACAAGTCGCCACATTCTGGAGATATTAATCTTAGAACGATATTAGTCTCCAGAATTTATATATGTATTGTTAATTTATATTATGTATTTGCGCTATGTTTCATTAAAGTATGGCGCTCTATTATAGCTGCCTACCCATTAAACGTTACATACAATATACGCATGCGTATGTAAATCGTGTGTTTCGCTCCTTATCGTGAACATAATTGCGACTGATATAATGGGCTTAAAAATGTGTGTAAAAATATGTAAAAACCAGAATCGGGTCCAAGAGAAGTCAAGTGAAGTATGTATGTAGGTACATCTGCTCGAAGAAATTACTTATTTACTTATAACTGGCCATATGAGTGCCACGCGTCTCGTCCAAGAAATAGTCATTTTACAAACCTGATATAGCAGAGAAACTGGTAGCCAAAACATCTGCCACATTGCTCCAAAACGCCATCATCTCGATACCATAATATTATTGACTACTGTTACCGAACTGATCTCTTGGACGGTTGACAATATTGACAAGGTTGAACATTTGTGTCTCATTAGTTCCACCAGCGGGATCCAGATATCATCAGGAACCAGCCGGTATCGCCTCTATCGGAATTCATTAAAGTATCTGGAAACGTGTAGTATTTGAACAAATCTCTTCCTCATTCATTATGTTCTACTTTTTCATACTTACATATTTTATACTCTCCAGAGTCCGTCGGTCAAAAGTCTAGGGTTTCATGACGATAGTTTAAGGGATTTAAAGGTCTTTTCAACTGATCCAGTACAACAAATATGCATTAATATTAACAAAAACAAACTATGGACAATCGAATAATTGTAAACTTGCATATAAAATTGCAAAAAAATCGATATAGGTATATTCACATAGGTAAAGTTGTCGCCAAATAACTTGAACATTTAGCCGAGAAGGAGGGCGATTTGCACGTAAATCAACGAAGCAAAAAGTCACAATTTTGCGCTCTGCGCAACTGGAAGCTCGTTCAAGATATTTGGCGAATATTATGCAAGAGAGTATAAAGCCAAAAATGAACTCATAATTTTGGCGTGGTTCAGGGGTGACATCTATCAAAAGCATTGTCACCTCATATATAAGGACTCGCTTTCATTGTTTACAAACCAATTTCTCAATAGATGGTGTTACAAGAAAATATTCTTCGACACTTCATAGATGGAGATAGTGTTTCAGCTTATTTTCAAAACGAACAGATCATCATGATTTAAAAATTGGATTGATCGGGAACTCAATAAGAAGGTGTAATTGATGAAAGTTGCGCAAGCGCATAAAGTGATCGCGCAAACTATTTTATGACAGATCGTAAGCCCTGTAGGTGAAATAACATGTTCAATTTAAGCCACCACAATGTGTTGATAGATTAAATGTTCTACAAATTATATGGGGTCGATAGAGAATAAATTTCTGGAACGAGCACGTGTCAAGAATGACAGACTCAAGAACCGTCAAAATGCCAGGGATAATGTACCCAGAAAGGCAGACTTCCTTGAGGTCCTCCCAAGAGAAGGACAGCTGGAAGTCCACGTCACAGAAGGGTAGCTGTGACATACATAGGTCTTTAACAGTTAGACTGATGAATTAATATTTTTTTATCAATTATATGAAAATACTTAAAAATAAGTAAAAACACAAATCTTCAACCTTTTTCCACTAATTTAAAAATATTGACCACTGACGCGTTTCGCTCAAAGAGCATCTACAGAATGGTTGACCATTTGTCAGTAGTCAACACTTTTAAATTAGTGAAAAAAAGTAAAAAAAAATGTTTTTTTTCTTATTTTTAAGTAATTTTATGATTGATAATGGAATTCCATAAAAAATAGAAATTACCAGTCAAAAAAATAGAAATAATATTTTTTCTTTAGAAGCTGTTAAAACAGCGTAAATTGGCTTACTGGAACTAGATAATTCAGAGGAATAACTTAAAAATTCCGAGGTAGGTAGTCAGGTTGCAGAAAATTTTATTTTCGAACCACTATATGTACATGGATGTTTTCATAAATAAAGACTGAAGTATTAACATTTTGCTGGATTTTTTTCTCTAATATAAAACCGTAATTTTTTTTTGCTTTTTCATAGTAAAAAGTAGTTTTATTTATTTAAAATAAGTAATAAATTATGGTTCTAAGATCAATCACTAGAAAAACTCTCCGAGATCGTGTTCGCAATGTTAAATGTTAAAATAAGAAAAACATGTGGAATGGAGGACTTCATTCGGTGGAATAGATTCAGAAGAAGACATTGGAGAGATCACGTAGCCAGAATGAACAGTGATAGACTTGCGTATATAGCAGCAAATGAAATCCCTTCTGTCTAACCGGAAAACCACCCAAGAGTTTTTGAATTACAGACCAACAGGTCTTCTAAACGAAGAAGAAAAAATAAGCAATTGTTTTTTGACAAATTTTAATCTGCTAGCCTTAGAACAGGATTTCCTAGTTGGGCAGCAGTAATCTACTACGTTGTCATTGTAAATATGGTGTGATATAAAAAAAATAATATATAATATAAAAAAATCGGTCAAGTTTTCTCCCTTTTTATACTCCCCGATGAGTCTAAAAAAATACTTGTTTTTCGTTCAATTCAATTCATATTTTGGTCATTATTAAATTGGTGGATATTTTCATTCATATGATCTGCAAAATTTGATGTCTTTCTTTAGTATAATGCATGCCATATGTTGTTTTCTTCTTGTTTTAAAAGCACGGCTTGTTTGTCCGATATATGTATGTATGTTCCCGTACATTAGTTATATTATAGTACATAAATTCCGCTATTATCTAAGGGAGAAAACTTGACCGATTACATACAATGAAGTTCTATCAAGAATTATCGATCGACAAACCCAACTTAATTAATAAATAAATGTTCGCTCGGATTAATGAGGTGATCAACATTTCATGGCTTCAATCTGTGACAAGTTGAACCTATATAATTGTCTCGGTTACCTGCAATAGTTTGACACGACACCTGTCAGTCACCAAAAAATTCATAAATAATGCCCAAAAATGAATTTCAAGGTATGTCTATTCCTGTATTGTAGAAAAAAGCTGTATTTAAATACTTGCATAACTTTTTTACTTATTTTTACTGTTGTGTGTAAGTCTGAAGGTGGCAAAATGCCCACAGCAATGTCATGAAGATACTCAGTCTGACAATAATAAATACACACATGCCATTTTTATCAGGGGGCGGGCTGAGAGAACCATACGCCACAGTATTCTGTTTTGTCACGTATCCATCGCCTCATAAAAATCATGCATAGTCTTGTAACATTGTATGTATATGAGTTTTGAATTGATTATTTTTTTTAAGATTCAATATATCCTTGAAACAAGTACATATGCAGCCTCATTTCCTAAATCAAGCATAAATTTTTGTTCTATATGTGAACGGAATCGGTCGTGGTTGGATTCGAACTCGCGACCAGTAGATTACAAATCCAAGGCGATTACCTCTCTGCCACCACCCATCTAAAGCACAGCCACCACCACACACAGTCAGATACTTTAAATAAACGGTACCAGGTTCGTTAAATAATATAATTTATTGAAATAAAATATTACTCATGATATTCAGAAAGATCTATGCTCGCTGATTGGACGTTAGGAGGAGTATGCATCCATTTGACAGGGCAATCGCTAGGCGCTGTGCTGCCACAGTTTTATAGATCATGTTCGTCAGTTTTACAAGCTTCTTACATATTCCGTTCGGAAAATCTTTATGGCGACAGTTGTTGGCCCTCTCTAAGAGTTGTCTCGTTTTTCCGACTCTGCTAAGTGTGATGGATCCTAGCCATGCGCCTGTAGTACCACATTTCGAATGTAGCCAGACCTCCAAATTCTCTCCGGCTGATAGTCCACGTTTAGCTGCAATACAGCAGCATATTCCAGACAAGAGATTTAATGAAGTGCTTTCCTAACATTGATATAAATGTTAGGTAGAGTAAGATTTTTGTTTGAAAGCAAATATTGCCTGTTGAACTCTACTTATTATTTTTGTCTTTGAGTGGCCATCTTGAGATATTTTGTGTCCCATATAGACAAATTCTTTGACTTGCTTCATTGTGGTGTCACCCAAAACAATATTTGCGGTCACCTGTTCTCTTCCAGCATCCATTCACATTGTTTTATCAGCGCCCTTGAGGTAAGGTTATCACAAAAACGGCGCTATAAAAATCATCACAATTTAGTTTTTATTATTATTCATTTATTTTATATATTTTCATATTATATTTGATTTTCATGACATTTTCTATCTTTCTTAAAGCCTCATTTAATTCCTGTACCGTCTCTGCAAGCAATGACTCTTAAGTCCACATACTCTCTTTTACACACACACACACACACACACACACACACACACACACACACACACACACACACACACACACTCACACACACACACACACACACACACACACACTCACACACACACACACACACACCCTCACACACACATACATATACACAACCTCTCTCTTACATAAACGGAATAATGATTAAATAAATAAATAATTAAAATACTTTACTACTTACACTACACACACACAAACAAAAATGTATTTGACACATGTAATTGACATTAGATTTAGATAATTGATGTATCATATGTATTATAAATCCATGTTATCAAACTATCTAATGTTGTTTGTGTTAATTAAAAATAAAAAATAAATAAAAAAAATGCAATCGAAAATACAAGAGGCAAAAAAACACCTCACAATTACGTAGAGCAATAAGATTCACCACCCATTATGAATGTACTGCACCTCACAATTACGTAGAGCAATAAGATTCACCACCCATTATGAATGTACTGCACCTCACAATTACGTAGAGCAATAAGATTCACCACCCATTATGAATGTACTGCCTTTCTAGGTAAGACAAGATTCAGTGTTTGGGGATCCACTCAAGTGCCGTGGTTCCTTTTATAAGGTAATACACACCCGCACACCTGCCGCTGGTTAACCCACATTGTGGGGTTTGCCGCGATGGCATCAATGAATGAATAAATAACTAATATAAAACATCAACCATAACGGATGACAATCTGCTCAACCTCGGTCTAGTCAAGTAGATTCACTGTTTAAAATATTTAATTATAATTCAGTTGTAGTAGTTAATGTATTCAGAAAATACAACGTAGAAAGAGACAAACATTAAAAAAAATTGTTTTGTCCTTACTCCATAGAGCTGCGGGTATGATTATGTATGTCGGGTACCAGAAATCCTTAAAAAATTGTTCTTGTAATACCACTTATCATTATAAATACTTGTAATCGTTTGCAATTTAAATATTTTTGCATCAATACTCGTACGATTATGTCCCGCGGACTTCAGAACCTACCGCCGCGTCCAAACTCACAGAAATTTGTAAAACATATTTTTTTAAAACAAGTAGCATGTTGATAATATTAAACTATGCATAATGTGTCCCTTATAAGTGATTGTCCTTAATATTACACTATGCATAATGTGTCCCTTATAAGTGATTGTCCTTAAGGTCTTCCGGAGATAGGCCTCCGTTACTACATGACAAGATGAAAGCTTGAACTGTTTCATTTTCTTTAAGATTCCTTCAATTCTTGGAGATCCTTAAAATTTCCCCATAGAATTAATTTACTTGTAACTTCTTGTACATATTTCTTCGAATATTTATTAATTTATTTTACTTTGTAAATATACAGTCTTAATAACAAGGTATACATAAATAATATAACACTCCATTAGAAGATCAATTAAGTTTACAGAAATAATCAATTTTTTGTATATTGTAATATCAATTTTATAGGGAAAGGAATAGAAAGGATATCAGGAATTGGACGGAAAGAGAAAGAGGAGAGCTTGCAAAAACACTACTCACCAGAAACCACCGAGGTATTCAAGGAATTTAATATAGCAATAAGACAAAAAAGACAATAAAAGAAATGTTAAAATAAAAAAATTAAATAAAATTACAGTTCATAGCCGGTATAATGGATCGTGTTGCTGGATAAAAATGGCAATGGGCTGGTCACTTAGCCAGACATGTGGATACTAGCTGGGCACCCAGAATACTACAGTGGTGACCTTGGACAAATAACAGGAGTGTTGTACAATACCCTAAAAGATGGCCTGACGAGACAAGTGGAAGTATATAGAAGAAACTTAGATCCAGTAGTGAAGGGACAACGGCTAGAGAAGAAGAAGAATAGCAATGATAATAAAATTAGAGGAGAGGAAGAAAAAATCAGGTGTTTTCAGAAAGATATTTTTGCTTTATCCATTTTTTTGACTAAGTTCAATGAGATAGCAGTCGTAATATCAGGACATAAGACTATTTTATACCCTTGCTCATCGTACTTCATATGAAGATCTAAAAAAATCCGTACTATGAATTAGAATAGATAGTAAAGTACATTCAGCAGATCGGAGTGGATATCGTTTGGTATAAAATAAATCAATATAGTTTTGATTAAATTCGAAGATATATAGTTGGACAGTTAGACATTAGGGACATTGGATGGATAATTTTTTTTTTATAACTTGAAATCACATGAAATTAAAATAATAATTAAACAGAAAATAAATCATCTTTTATAAATGTATTTAATACTGTTTTGCACAACAAGCAAAATTGCAGCAAAATTTTGCAAACTTAAACCAAGGAGCTATTCGCAATGGTAATATATTTAAAAATAATGACGTAAAATTGACTAGGCATATCAAGTATTGATGGTTACTATCATTATACATATCATAAGTAATTTGATTTTATTAATATATAATCCCATGTTATTATTTAATAACAGTATTTTATGAGGCTGAAAGAAAGAAATGTGCTATAAGAAGTGAATGATATGAAACAAATTGAATGATTTTAAGACCCCAATTGAACATGCATCTACATATTATTGCAAAATGATAAAAATAATACAGTTAGGTACTTTTCATTATGTTTTTATCCACTTGTACATACATCTTTATAACAAAGAGAAGTTCTAGCCTCATTTTTATTTAGCATTAACCGGGTACATTTGGAAATAGAAACACATAATGGTGTTAGTTTTATCGTGAAAGTTTTATTGTAAGTACCTAGCGATGTTAAGGGGGTATGGGACCCAGGGAAGCAGAAATTACTTGCTCCAGCCCCATAATCATCCATTGGATGTCAGCGGTATTTAAAAAAAAATAATAATAATATACGAAAAGATGTATCTCATGGCATATTGGGGCATTTAGTATCAAGTAAAAGACAAATAAGGATTATTAGTTACCAATAAAAAAATATATAATTTTTAAGACATGCAAGTAAATATGAGAATTCCGTGTTGCAAGGAAGCATGCAGAGTGAAAACACTATTAAACATTTACATTTATTGACAATCTGCTACAAATGACTAGTCTCAATAGTTGATTTTTAAAATGGAATATTTTATGATTGCATGTATGAATGAATGAATAGTTTATTTCCAAAAGTACAAATTTACAATTTTTTACTTACAGAAATTTTACTGCCTCTCTATAATAAAGATGGACCGATGATACTATCAGGACTCGGGGAGAACATGGATGCAGATGGCATCATCTATTTCAACAGAAAAAGGTGGAAGGAAATGGAAGAGGCCTATCTCCAGCAGTGGAGAGAAAAAGGCTGAAAAAGAAAAAGAAGAATGCCTCGCTATACCCTATGGCTACTCGGGATTTAATTAGTCAACAAATTAATATCTCAATAGAAACTCAACCTCAATGGTTAACGATCCAATTTCTCAATAGATGGCGTAAGATAAGAATAGTTTCTTCGTCGCTTCCATAGATGGCGATGGTGTTTTTAGCTAATTTTCAAACGATCGAAAACAATGATGAATCCAGAAATGTGTGGCAGGACTTATAAAATTAAATTAGTATTTTAATTATTTTTTTTTTGAATCAGTATTTAAAATTTTCCGTCGCCGTTTAAATCTATAATTAATAATTTAATAACTTTTACAGAAAGTATCAAGTTGGTGGTCGGACGCACAATTCTGAGAAAGACTTAAGTGTAAGCACTTAAGTAATAACTGAATTCATTCATGAACTTGAGTGAGTACATATAATATAACTACAACCAAGTTGGAATGTATGTACATAGGTTTATCGTTTGAGATAATACGGGGTTAAGTGTTAACATGTACTAATGACCGGCGCGTGACTTTAGTTCTGGTCAGTTAAGTCAGGGCTCTGCTGCTCTCTTGGCTTTTGTTAAAATAAGTACCTAGCTATATACATTATCAAGGACGAAATTTCATTCAATTTCTTCGACAAACAAACATGACTGTGAAATGAGGGCATTTTGTAGTCTATCTTTCTCTCTCTCTCATCTTCTTTTCGTCAAGACTGAGCTTATTATGCAAAAAAAAATATCACACAAGTAAATACATCATCAACGAGTTTTGAAAAAATACAAATAAAAACTAATAGGTACATTAAAATAAAGAAAATATTACAGTGATGAAGTTAAGCCGTGACAATGGCTCTTGAAAATCAAAAGGTAAATATTGAAAGAAGAAGTGTTCATGCATGGACCACATTTGGTTAACTCTCTTACATCTTGATGTCTCTGAATTACGCCAATTATCTGAAATAAAAGAAAGTCTTTGACGCTTAAGTTCTCCCAGTACTGATACATACCTGTGAAACTCTTGTGTTTACAAAAATAATGATTAATAATTCAAAAAAAATACACAAAGAGTCATGGAAATGATAATTCTGGGTATTTCGTTACAAGATATGAAAATAAATTAGTGTATAAGAGAGAAAACCAATATAACCAACGTTGTACAAAATGTTTCCAAACAGATGTGGAGCTGGGCAGGTTATGTCACAGAAATTCCCAACAGTAGAAGGTTGCCCGGAAGATCACCATTAAGATGAAAAGACAGCTGTTTGTCCTCCTCCACAGGATAGTCCAACTTCACAAACAGGTCAAATGAAATAACCCATGGTGAAGAGGAAGAAGTCAGTAGCTTAATCCTATAAGACAATCCTTAATGCATTCCCGAACTGCCACGTATTATACGTTTTAGGCATCTGCGAATCCTTATTTCATTTCTAATGTTTCATTGGCCTATTTTTAGCACTTTAAAGCAAATAACTTTTTCAAGAGCCATTTACTGTGATTGCAATTTTGCTGCAAAATATCATAATCATCCCCTGAATATAAATTAAAACACTGAATCTTGACACCTTCATTAAAATACTAAGGATTATTCGTTTCGTAGAACCAAGAATTAGCAAATGCGACCTTGGAATGAAAACAGCACAATATGTTATTTTAATAAATTTTCAATTAATATTTTAGCAAATTTCAAAAATGATACAATTTAAAATTGATAATGAAAGCAATGAAACGATGACGCAAGGCCTGTATTATGTCGTGCGTTGGTCGCGTGGCTGTCGGAAAGGGACGGACATATAAAGGCGGCCTCGAGTGCGAAAGAATGACGCACGATTAAAGGTTAACAAGTTTAAAGCGATTATGATGAAAATCGTCGGCAATAATTAATTTCGATGCAAAAAATGGACACGTTTTAAAATTGGTGGATCCAGTTTTATGCAATAACTCGATAATTATTCACATGCCTTGTCATTTTCTTGTAAAATTATTCAACTATAGATATTATTATTATTATTACGTCCTTACACTGAGAAATTTTCTTGTCAAGAATAAACTTAAGAGGACTTATCACGCAAGAAACATTCGGTGTCTCCAGTTTTTTTTTGTCTCTATAATTATATAGAAGCTTATCTAGATGGTGTCGCCAAATAACTTGAACTTTTAGCCGAGAAGGGGGCGATTTGCACGTAAACCAACGAAGCAATAAGACACAAATTTGCGCTCTGCGCAACCGGAAGCTCGTTCAAGATGTTTGGCGAAAATTATACTAAGATTGAATAGAAGTATCGTTACTAAGGTTGTGGCAATGCTAAGATCGAATAGAAACGTACGTCAGGTAAGAACATTGTCAACTAGAGTCAATATTAATCTGATAAAAAAAATATTATTGATTTTTCCTGTATTCATTTGCAAATATTTCATATTTTAGTATTTTTATTCTCTTATGATAACAACTTCGCATAGTATTTTTATTTTGATATACCTTATTAAAAAATGGGCAACGTAAAAAAATAAAAATTTAACAATATAATAATATTAATAATAACATGAGAAATTGTAACCATATCAGTCCACCTTTGATTTCATGTACCTACTCACTGCTGGTAACAAAATAATGAATTATTCCTGTCTAATGTGGCTTCTGAAAAGGGTCCTGGACATACAGAATATGTCCACAGACTTGATACTTAATAAATATTTTTTTGGATCATTACATTGACATTAAATAAAATAAACTAAAAAAAACATTTCAATATGTAGTGAAAAACGATTTTTTTATATTTTTAATTTCAATTTTTCAATTGTAATCTGTTTTTCAATTTTTTTTTTATTTCGTAAAATAATTTGTTAGTTTTGATTAAGTAAGAAAGTACCAAGACGAAAAAATGAAAAAAAAAAGAAAATTATTTTGATCAAGAATTTGTTTTAAACGTAAATTTGTTTTAAATTGCCGAATGGATGGCTTTTATTTTTTAAGTCATCTTACGAAGGTTATCGCTTTAACAGCGCTAATTTCTTTAACGAAGGGTCTTAATTGGAAGCATCTTTCTCTTACATAGTATTAAAATTATTATTTTAAATATTTCGTAAGATCGTGCGGCATTATAGACATATGCGATGCTATCTCGGAAGCTTATAATATTGATAACACCAGACACCAAAACTCAATACCCAGTGGGGTTTGATCAGTGATCAGTGAAAAAATATCGCATATCACTATTAATGCAGTAATATCGTTTATCTCATTTCACATCATACGAGTAGGTACCTACATGATGCTGTAAATTGCGATTATCTTTGAAGAACAAGAATAATTGCCTATTGTCCAATTATTAAGCATTTCAATCATATTATGTTCCTATCTTATTTTATTTTAAATTGCTACTCTGACTACAAACATGTACTGTATTTTATTAAAAAAAATTTTCAGAATTAAATATAAATTTTACAATATTAATATTTTAATTGCCCTTATTCTTCTTCTTGACGTGCCGTCTCTTCTACGAAGGTTGGCGACCATAAAGCGGGATGCAGACCAAAAGCTAAAGTTAGTTTATCTTATCTCGCATAGCTCAGGTCATTTTTCATACTAGTTCACGTAGTATGCGGTCTGCACACTTTGTATGAAAAACTACCTCAGCTATGCGAGCTAAGCTAAACTAACTTAGCTTAGCTTTTGGTCTGTAACCGGCTTAAGGGATATCTCCACATTATTTAAGGCGGCACGAAACAGTGACGCAGTGCAATGGGCCTAGGTTGCGGCTCTAAGGGCCTAGGCAGTAAAGGTGGCGGTGGGCGGCCGCCGCTGTTGTGCCCTCGTCAATTCTGTACTTAGAGAAGAGCAGGACGGACGCCTCTAGTCTCGCTCGGCAGTTACTCGTCAAACTGTGGCGAATGTTGTTGTGTGGTTCGGGCACACCGCCGGCGCAGACGTCGGGTCAGACATCCTGTGTTGACAACTAGACGTCAAATCTGACAGGTGATGATTGCGACGGATGCCCCCGGTGTTAGCTCGCGGAACCTTCGGACGCCAACACGAGGACCGAGGGGTCGGGGTACAAGCCCCTCCGACTTGAAACGGAGTATTCTTAGCGACCGATTTCGAGGCCAATCGTAGGCCCTGCGGCCTTACTCTCCACTGCAAATCCGATCCCAATACGATCCGACTCGCTAAGAACCTACCTTTGTAACGGAGAATGAATGCGGTAGGTAGGTATGTTTTAATGGTAATAGTCGTTCATTTGAATATACGCAGGCGACAGATAGGTAAGTTCTAAATGAAAATTTGAAATCGGGATCGGATTCGAGTTTCAAGAGTAAGGCTACTGACGTGTGTGGTTGGATTCTCGGGGGCAGTGGTTGAACCCGATGGATGGTGGATATTTTGTGTTTGTCCGATGTTGCGGCTGCGTCCGGTGGCGAACAGGGCCAATGGGCTCTATAGCGTCGCCGGCGTGGAAGTGGATCGCGATCTCCCTCGAGTGCTTATTTCCTCTTAATTTATAGCCAAAGTATTGCAAAAAATAAACATCAACCAATCAACACAAATTCAACTCATTATTATTGAGATTTAGTGAGTCACAATTATAATTTTAAGTGAACAAGTTTCCAAAATTCGCCATCTTTCATAAAAAATTCACATTTTAAACAGAAAACCTACAAAATATTAACGAGTATTTAAACAAATATGATCAGTATTTTTACTCTCCTTACTATGGAATAGTGTAGAGTCATGATTTCACATTTTAAGCGTATTTTTTTGCATCAATTTCTCAACGGGTATCATGTAGAGAGTGCACACTGTGAGTTTCGTCTTGTGTTTGTATGTATGGCGTACGGCGTATGGCGTATTGCGTTCGGCGTACGGATTATCCTTTTTGTGCCCTCTCTACAGCCCAAACTATAAGTTCGATCGAATTCATATTAACATCATAATATGTGTAAAGTGCATAGACCTAGAGCTGATTTAATTAGAGCTGATTGTTAGTTTTTTCTCTATGATATCATCTGTCCAAATTTTCAAAATACTCTCACGGTCAGGAACATCGAGGTATTCTTATAATGTTTGAAATTAAGATACAACAAAAATAAAATCATGAAAAATGCATGATTTTCAAAATTTAAAGAAAAAAATCCATAGTTTGCCATATCAATGTGAAATAAATTTCATATTTGTATGAAAATTGTATATAACAGAAGTAAAATTGCTTCTGTAAGGGAAAATTGGGTGATCAACTTCATATTAATATTGTATGTGTCTCTATAGACAAGTGTATTTTTTACTCTCTACTTCTATCTTCCTCAAGGGGTAGGCAGTGAGAACCTAACACCGCATTCTTCTATATTTACACACATCGCCTCATCAACATTGATACACTGTCTCATACATGCTCATCTTGCTAGTAATGCAATTTTACTTAAAAATTAACAACAGGTATCATGTAGAAAATACATTCTGTGAGTTTTGTGACAACTTTATTGTGTGTATGGTGTTTTGTAAAAACTTTTGTCCTCTGGGAATCTTATATTTGTTTAAGAATCTAATAGAAATATACTTCATAAAAATGCATTTAGAGATTATCAACCTTTCAAAAAGAAAAAATGAAAAAATACTATGGTGTGGAGAGTTTAGTGTTGGCCCCAACCCTCTCGTTTTTTAACTATTGTTATATTATATTCTCATCAAGTAGATACGTCGAAAAACTAAACTTTCTGTAACAATCATTTTAACAAACATGCATTACAGACATTTAGCAATGAAATTTTTTTTTATTATAAATACTATTTCATTACAAAACATAAGCTCTCATTGTAAAAACCAATAATTATCATATAAATGCTTCTTTATATTTCTTTGATACCACATTTTTAAAATTAATTATAGTCTTTTTTTTTCTTTTTCTTTTTATTGTATAAACAGTTTTCTTATTTTGATTGTCTCTTTTTGTATGTAAAAAATACGGCTAATCTTTATTATTATTTGTCAGATTGTAGACCAAAGAAATAAATTAATTTTCAACGTAAAATATTTTTTTTTCAGTGCATAACAATTTGACTTCACATATGATACTATTTCGGTAGGTTTGAAAACAAAAAATAACAAAGTTAAACATAAAATTAATTTTTTGCAATACATTATTATTAAATGTAACGTCGGGTGAAAAACGGAAGGGCCGTATTTTCTCGAACGTGATACGTAATTAATGTAATCGGCCAAATTATCAGTTGAATGCAAACACGAGTGCTATTCACCAAAAAACATGAGCTGCTGTCCGCCTTTGACCCATTTTATTATAACACTGAGTACCTATAATTTTTATGCAACATTTTATCATCGGCAAAAACACGATTGTAAATAATGTGCTCAGGTACAATCATGATTGCTTAAGGCTAGCGTCCATACAGGCGCAGCGGACGGAGCGCATCAGACGGAATTCATACAAGTGCGTCCACTGATCGGCATCGGACGGAGCACGCGTATCGGACGCCGCTGCTAGGAGAGGCCAAAATAAGCTATTCATTCGAAATAAAATCAGCAAGAAAAGACTAAAAGAGGAATATTTATCCCTAAACACCTGATCCCGATTTTCTCTCCTTGTCCTTTCCATTTCCTTTTTTTTTGCTATGATTTTTTTTTGTTTTGTTTTAATTGTTATCTATGTAATCTATAAGGGTTACATATATTTCCTTGTTTTTTTTTGCTTTCATTTTCATTTCCTGGGTTCGATTCCCAGCAGAGGAGAAATTTATTTAAATTTATTTCTCACGCAAATATTGCTTCTCTGGGCTGGAAACACTGGTTAGTTGGAAGAAAGTGCCATACGGCAATAAACTCGGCACTTGAGCAGGGTGCAAGGAAGTGTTCATTATTATTATTATTATTTTTTTGTTGATGTACATTCACAATTTTTTCATACTTTGTAATCTGTTTGATTGGAACAAATTGCCTAATGGCAATAAGCCCGCTAATGTGCATTGTATTTGTTTATATTATGTAGATACAAAAAGATAGATAAATAAATATTTCTAGACAACTTTTGATATTCAATCAAATAGACAATGAATATATTATTAATAGTGATTTTACATAAATATCCTTTCATCACATGACATTACAAAACATTCATTGTGGATGTTTCCGATGGTGGAGACAAAGAAAAATACCGACCGCCGTAGCACAGTGGTAAGCCGTTGGGTTTCTGTGCGGGCGTCCTGGGTTCGATTCCCAGCAGAGGAGAAATTTATTTAAATTCATTTCTCACGCTAATGTTGCTTCTCTGGGCTGGAAACACTGGTTAGTTGGAAGAAATTGCCATACGGCAATAAACTCGCCACTTGCGCAAGGTGCAAGGGAGTGTTCATTATTATTATTTCGGGCTCTTTAACACCTTCTCAGGTTTATCACCTGGTGGGATTTGGGGTAGCACGAGCAATGCTGCCAAGTGCTATCCTTACTGAGTGTATAAAATGTGGTGTTTTGTGTGTTGGTGCCATGTGTAGTATTTATGTGTTAGTAAGGTCAGTAGTGTCGTCGATTTGGAGGAATATTATTATTATTATTATTAAAATGTAGTAGAGATTTTTTTCGATTATTTTTTTGTAATGGGTATTGTAAAAAAATAAAAAATCAACAAAATAACAATAATGATTTAAGTACAGTATCTTAATCTTAAATTTCGTGTAACATGTACTATGACTCCCAAAGTCTACCAAACCTTGCCTTGCATGGGAACCAGAGAAAAGAAGAATGCCCGGAAAACCTCCCAAAAGATAGAATAGGAGGTAGATCACATCCCAAGAAGCAGGAGTTCACATCCCAAGCATCCCAAAAGCAAGGAGTTCACATCCAATGCATCCCAAGGGCAAGGAGTTCACATCCCAAGCATCCCAAAAGCAAGGAGTTCACATCCAATGCATCCCAAGGGCAAGGAGTTCACATCCCAAGCATCCCAAGGGCAAGGAGTTCACATCCCAAGCATCCCAAGGGCAAGGAGTTCACATCCCAAGTATCCCAAGGGCAAGGAGTTCACATCCCAAGAAGCCATTAACTATTCAGAAATAGGTCCTAGTTTAGCCAATTTAAGAAGAAGCAAGGCATAAAATAATACCTATACTTTAACGGTAAATAATGATTTTTCTAGATATCTTTTGACAGTCAACGAAATCATCAATGTTTAACTTTAGTATATCTCAACCGAGAACATTTTATTATTTGAAATTTTCATTGATTCCCTGACAACCAAGAAAGAATAAATCATTAACTCCACACAATGCAGTCGATATGCTTAGAAAAAATCCACAATAGATTCGGTCAAACCGCATACTTAAATATGTACGTACTTCTATAGATGCAATTTATTGAGCATTTTTATTCCCCTGTATGCAATACTTTCAATGAATGTCAGCCCTGCCTACATTCAGAGTCGAACTCAGAAATAATAAAGTAATTTTAATAATATTTTTAATTGTTATTTTAGACCAATAAGTGTAAGAAATTGAGGAGGTAGGTGTGATTTAATGATAGGAAGGAAGGAAGCAAAGAAAAAGTAATAACGGTTCCAAGGATGGAAGAAAGGAAGTAAGGAAAAATGTAATTAAATAGGTACCTAAATAAATGTGTCATGCTATATTTTATCATTTAATGCGCACCCGCATACTTGTCGCTGCTTTCCTTACTTGGAGGGGAATGTATGCCATTGCCGATATTTGTATAAATGAATGATTTAATTTTTTCCCGTTAATTTAACCGTTCATTTCTCTTTTATATCCTGACCATTAATCCATTTGAACGTACAAAACTTTATCCACATGAATAGAATATGTAAAAAAAATCTATTGGTTGTAAACAAATAAATCATTATCAAAATATAATGATTGATTGATTGTAGAAATAATTGTTAGAAAAATTATTTAAAACAAATTTCTTCTTTTCTGGGAATCGAATCTAGGAGAACCACATAGGAGCAATAGGTATGCCACGACGATCGACGTTTTTAGTAGGTACCTACCTAATTTAATTTCACTTACGGGACTAATTGTCTACCCGCCTTTACTAAGTATATGTATGTATGTTATTAATCAACTAACCAATGATATGTTCCCACTAGCTGAATTGTGACCACTTCTGTCGCAACACTATTTTCTCCTTTTCTCGTTCCAGTCAAAACTTTATTTTGGGATGTTATTTATTTTAACATATTAAAAAATAATATGATATGACAATAATAACGTTCTAATTATAAATATTCCTCTTCCTCTTCTTCCTCTTCTTCTTCTTTAAATGAAATAATATTTCTGGCGCAATACAGGGGTGACATCTGTACGAGAAACCGTCACCTCATTTATAAGGACTTGCTTTCATTGTTTACAAATAAACCAATTTCTCAATAGATGGCATTACAAAAAGGTTTCTTCGTTATTTCACGGATGGCATTAGTAATAATGCATTATTTTCAATGAATTGTTTCACGTTATTCAAATATATAGAACTTTTAAAAATTACATCGATAAGGAAACTCAATAAGCAGGCTTAATTGGTGAACGTTGCGCAAGCGCATAAAGTGATCGCGTAAACCAGCCGATGACAGGTCGTAAGCCCCGTAGGTGCCTTGAGTTCCTGGATCTTCTATAATATCGCACCTTCGTCTGTATTAAGATATTAAAAGTTTGTCAGTAAAAATATTTTTTGTCTTTAAGTACAAAAATATCATTGCAAAAACAAATTACAAATAAAAAAATATTTTTTTCGTTCTTAACCAATCTCGAGATTGGAACTCAGAAAGAGATAAATATTATTGCGTAAGCGCAATTGACTGACGAGTAGCTGCCTAGTTGCGCTCCTGCATTTTTTTCATACAAACAACAAGAGAACCAACATCCTCCGTATTTCATACATCTCGGGCGACTTTTTTTTCGCAATAATAATTGTGGACAGGAAGGTAGGCAGTACATACATACATACAAGTCGGATATCTCCCCACAGACCGGAACAGGAGAATAAGAGAAAAGGAAATACCTACATCCATTATATCGCCAAAAAAGGTACGGGGAGTATTCGCCATAATAAAGAAAAAAAAAATTCACCCGCAGTGAGAAAAGATTCCTTATGAATGATTTTATTTTAATAATACAGGATCGTCATTCAATACCACCTACATACCTGCTTTAGAGTCACATCATAAAAGAAATATATTATATTTATTATTATGTACTTTATTCGGTTTTATTTATTCGGTTTATGTTATTTTATTTGACATTCTTTGCTCAGGTGTAGTTGAATATATCATATATTTACAACGCACATTGTTCTAAGTATGATGCCGACTTCAATGCGTCTACTGGTTTTATGAATAAAATGTGCATTTACAGTTCATACAAGGGAGCAGTAGGGTTGATAGGTGGTTAAGGGACACCCACACCCGTCATTTGATATGGTATGTATCTGGGATGGGTGATTTCGTATATTATCTTACCCCATCCCCGATAAGACCCGAGATACACAAACTGCTTGGAACAGTCGCTTCAACTGCTAGAATCAGTCGGTTCAACTGCCTGGAGCAGTCGATTCACTGCAACCCGATAACTTCAAGCTGCCACTACAACTGTATCGTGTTGTACAATTATTGAGCACTCGGTTTAACTGCAACACGACTGTTCAATAATTGTATAACACAATATAGTAGTAGTGGCAGCTATATAATCAGTCGTGTTGTTGTTGATCTGACTGCATTTTGCAGTCGGTACAACTGCTTGGAACGGTCGGTTCAACTGCAACACGACTGCTCAGTAATTGTATAACACGATACAGTTTTAGTGGGAGCTTCAAGCAGTCGTGTTGCAATTGATCTGATTGCATTTTGCAGTCGGTATAACTGCGTGTGGCGACAGACTACAGCCGCTATCCTCAGTCATGAGGAAAAGGACGATTGATTGATAACTGGTTGGAACGGTCGGTTCAAATGCAACACGACTGCGCAATAAATGTATAACACGATACAGTTGTAGTAGCGGCTTGAAATAGTCAGGTTGCAGTTGATCTAACTGCATTTTACTGTCGGTTCAACTGCAACACGACTGCGCAATAAAGGTATAACAGTTGCAGTGGCAGCTTTAAGCAGTCGTGTTGCAGTTGATCTGACTGCATTTTGCAGTCAGTACATCTGCTTGAATAGGTCGGTTCAAATGCAACACGACTGCTCAATAAATGTTAAAGGGGCTAGTTCGTGGCCATAGGAGCCTAGCCAGTAAAGTTGGGGATGGCCGCAGCCCCACCTTAGGATTCTGGGCAACAGGTCGGTGCCCCCTTCAATTCTTACCTATGGAAGAGCAGGGCAGACGCCTTAATGCCTCGCTCGGCGGTGACTCGTCAAACGTGGCGATGACTCAGTCTGCATCACTGAGCGATGGAAATCGAAGAACTGAAAGTACTGTTCGGTGGTGTACCTGTAATTTAGATGGGTCGGTGGCAGAGCGGTTAGCGCGCTGGGCTAGTAATCCAGTGGTCGCGAGTTCGAATCCTGCCTCGACCGATTTCGTTCACCTAAGCACAAGCATTTACTTGCTTATTTTAGGGAACGTAGGAAGATGTATATGTACTTGTTTAACAAGGACATATTCATTTTTAAAAAAAAAAAAAAAAAATTCGCCAACACGAGTACTAAGGGGTGGAGGAGCCCCCCGTGATGGTTGGTGGGCACGACCTACTCGGCGGTAGCCCGCCATGATGATGAGACAGGTGCAGCTGACGCTGCGCCTGGCGTGGAAATCGAAGGGCTGAAAGTACTACAGGCGTAGCGAAGGCTCCCTGTGATAGTCTAGTGTACCGTGGCGCTGTCCGGAGGGAAACCCTCGCCGAGATTGACGGGCCTTCACGATTGTGGTTTGACTCTTAGTGGTAGTGGTATGATATATGCATGATAGTAGTTCTTGTTTCGTCCGGAGAGCAGCCGCTCCGGAGATGAACAGAACGCTTGTTTCTAAAACGTTCCCAATGAAGTGGGGTAGGTGACTGCGACTTTTCCTATTAATGCTCAATAAATCTATAACACTATACAGTTGCAATGGCAGCTTGAAGCAGTCGTGTTGCAGTTGATTTAACTGAATTTCGCCGTCGGTACAACTGCTTGGGCAGTCGGTTCGACTGCTCAATAACTGTATAATACGATACAGTTTTAGCGGCAGCTTGAAGCAGTCGGGTTGTAGTTGAACCGACTGCATTTTGCAGTCAGTACAACTGCTTCAAGCGGTCCGTGTATTGTACATGAGAATTTTGTATGAGTATTTTGTAACTGCAGATCAACGTGCTACGACAGCTTGAAGCAGTTGACACCGAGTGCTACAAGCAGTCCGTGTATCTCTGGTCTAAAGGATAAAGGATATAAATACGATGTCCATATGTCCATGCGCCGGCTCGTGGTTCTCTACTTACGTTTATTAAATAGATAGTTAGTTATATTGGATTAGGTACGTTATCATTACAATAAAATATTATAATAAAATAAATTCATTTTGTTAAAGTCGAAATTTATTTCAACAATGTATACCCACTGAATAAGTAGAATAATTTAAAGGCAATGTCAGTATTCGACAAGTGAATTATTCAAATTTGAAAATCTAGTATTGAACCTATTAATTTGTTGTATGTCAAAAATAAGGCTTTGCATATAAAATAAAAATATTTTAAAATCCACAACTTTATATATGCTAACAAGATTTTCGTATCCAATAAAATGAAGTTGCGTTTTAAATAGTCATTATATTATCTCCTTATACAGTAATCTGCATATTTTACCTTCAGGAGTATTGTTTCAAAGCTTATTTATTTTTTTTTTTTTATTGAGTAACATAATATGAACAGACACATAGTACAAAGATTTAAATTAATACAGTTTTTTTTTTCAAAAGGCACTGTCCCAATAAAGTTAAAAACTTGTGCTTGGGACAGGAGCTTTATACCATTATATTTTTAAATTAAATTTACTCATATACTTTAGCACATATGTAGGTACTATAAATTTTTTAGACATTGACTGAACAGTAAACTCTTTAGACACAAAGTTTTCACTTCTGTCCATCAGAAAATTTCACATTGTCTAGTACCTAGCCAACTTTTTTTTGTTTACTGGCAATTCTCCCTAAAAAGAGTGTTTTATGCCTTGGTGACAATATTATAATTTGGTTAAATTTGTTGAACATAAATGAATTAAATTTGGATGTTATTTGACTTGAAGAAGTTAGATAACATCCAAATTATTAAATTATGTTTGTTAATTTAAAATTTTGAATAGACATCATAATATATGACATATTGAAGTTATTTTAACCAGATTAAAATAAAATGAATTGTTGGAAGGTATACGGTTGAAGCAATTGAAAAATAAATGATCAAGAGTCCCTCCTCCTGACCACACTCACAAACTGGACTGTTAATTACATTGATTTTGTAGAGGTGGGAAGCAACAAGGCAATGGGCAATTCTCATACGTGTAGGTAATACAAGATATGTCTCCCCAAGGAAAAAAAAACTTTAAACTTTCTAGAAACTTTCCTTGCATTACATATTTGATGGAGAATCTTATATATTTCCATTTCAACTTATCACATGAAAAAAGTACATTTTTTTTATTCTTAAAGTTACATTATTTCGTCTCTCAGAAAATTTTCCTTTTCTTCGTCTCAATTCTTTCAAATCATCTCAGTGTGAGACCGCAACCAGCATCGGACCATCCTCGTAATAAGAATAACAGTGATCATGGCTGCAGGATATCTTCAAGCTTTTTGAGATATGATACCAATTTTTTTCGGAATAAATGGTCTTTTTCAATCTGGCCGCGCAAAATGCATTTGTTATTTATTTTGGTGTTGTCTATCAAAATTCCTCTATACAATATTGTCCATCCGCTAGTGACATTACAGACGCATTGTGTTTCATTACAAAAGGAAGTTCGTCCTTTTTATTTGGAACATCAAACATCAATATTTATCTTTACTCAGTCCCTGATTTCACTCGAAACAACAAAACAAAAGGTGAAGCAAACAAGTAGTTTGTGTAGAAAACACAAACAAAAACAATTATTGTTATTTTAAGTTTTTATGTGATCTGACCTAAACAAACATTAAATAGTCAAGCTACCAAATAAACTATCACATAATATAACGTTGCAAATTAAACATTACTATTTGAAGACCTCAGACAAACGTTATAATAGAAAGTTTTATTATAAAGACTAAGTTATTTTGCATTATTTTTTCCTATATTAACCATGTTCTTCTAGAATCTACGGGTAAACAACTTACTGAAAAAATATAATTTATAAAAACAGAAAAAAATAGACAGCGATCAGTAGTACACCGGTCTCATCGGAGTATAATCCTTTGATTATGTATCTATTTTTACTGACAAACTTTTTAACATCTCAATAGAGACGAAGTTGGGATATTATGTAAGAACCAGGAACTCAAGGCACCTACAGGGCTTACGACCTGTCATTGGCTGATTTACGTGATCACTTTACGCGCTTGTGCTACTTACAACAATTATGCCTTGTTGTTCAGTTCCCTTATCAATGAAATTTTTATAGTTCTATATATTTGAATAATGTGTAACAATTCACCTGAAAATAAGAAATTATTACTATTGCCATCTATGAAGTAACGAAGAAACATTTTTGTAACGCCATATATTGAGAAAGTGGTTTATTTGTAAACAATGAAAGCAAGTACTTATAAATGAGGCGCCAGAAATATGATTTTATTTTTAGTTTGTTTACCTACTTGTACCAATGTGTATGTAAATGGAATATTTTTTTAATTGCATATTCGTACACATTGAATTTTTTCCCTGTCGGGAATCAAATGATATTTTTATTGACAAATTTGTATCTGGATGGTTGAATTATTCCCAATTGAAAGCTTGATTGGTGCGTTTGTTGAATTTTATTTTGATCTATTAAATGATTTACAATTTTCGCATTGATCTGGTAATTCTCTTGAGGAAAATGGTAAAAAAAAATAATAATTGAGTGTTATTATTAGCAGTACTTAATTGTTATTAATATCATTAATAAATCGGCCATCGCCATAGATGCTAATCGAAAAAAATATTAATTAAGTTAGTAAATTTGTTCATTTTTATACAGTGTAGATTATCTGAAGGTTTTTAAACATAAATATTCAGTAATTTATAGAATTAATAGCTTGTATTGTGACCTTCTCAGAGCCTAATCCTTATTTTATGTTAAATATTATATGAATTTGTGAATTACTCGTATTCTCGATTAGATAACCTAGGTACATGACAATGTCATTGCGTTTGTCCTGCTATTTCTTTTTAAGGGGTCTATGTAGGTACTAGGCGGGGAACAGCTGTTAAAAATATGACATTATTAATTTATTCCAAATGTTTTGTATATTACCTACTACATAAAAATGTCTATTTTTTTTTTTTTTAAAATGAATATGTCCTTGTTAAACAAGTACATATACATCTTCCTACGTTCCCTAAACTAAGCATAAATGCTTGTCCTATAGGTGAACGAGATCGGTCGAGGCAGGATTCGAACTCGCGACCACTGGATTACTAACCCAGCGCGCTAACCGCTCTGCCATCCACCCATCTATGATTCGTTAGTTCCCCATATTACTTCATCTAACCAAATAATGTATTTGGAGGTTTCAAATTGATATTGAACGGAAGTGACTAAGAGCGTTAACGGGAAACTTCCTAGGAAATAAAATATTATGTTTGATTATTTGATATTAGGTATATATTAAGTGGTATTATCATCGTACTACTCATCCATCTGGATTGATGTATGTATACATACAAACTGACAGGAAGTAATATTATGTAACAAATCATCGTTGAGACTTACCTACCCAAGTATTTTTTTTTTATCTAACATTTATTTAAAATAGATAACTGCTGCCCAACTAGGTTTACCTGTTATAGGGCTAGCAGTGTACATATTGTTATAATATTTCACAGGAGATATATAGGTTTTACCTATTTGAATTTTTAAAAAGCATCGAAACAATATAAACTTAACTATTGTACACAGATTAAAAAATGGAATTGGAGTCATCGTGATATGCATATACCTACATATTTTGTATGTAGGTATATTGTCATTTTTATTTGTTAATTGCAAAAATAATCTGAAATAGTATCTCTTGGTTTACATTAACTATAGTTCACATTAACTATAGTTCACATTAACTATTCAATTACGATTGTCCCTCTCGTAATATATGAAAGAGCTTATAATTTTCAAAATAAATAATTGTATTAAAATAACAAATATGGATATTTTTTTTATTTCAAAAAATTAAAATAAATTTAGCAAATGTAAGATTTTATAGTAAATAAATGACAAATTATTTTATCTGTTAATTCAACTGTATAATTAAACGAATTTAAAATTGAATAATTTTATGTCAATGGCTCCCAACCTTTTTGTTGTATCACCCTATGTAGGTATCTCTGGGTAATTACTGAAACTAAATATTTCATAAAAACAAGCGATTATGCATAAATATTATGTAAGTTTTGTAATCTTGTTACTGTTTTTCATACAATAAAAATATTATGTCGTCGTATTAATTGATTATTAGTACAAAGTATTTTTATTGTGTTCCTACCTAATGTATGTAGAGCGGAAACTATCATCACCCAGTTCATAAGTATATTGTCACTGTTTAATGTGAGCTATGTGTCTGTTTTGTCTGATGTTTATTGAAGTAGTGGTTAATTAGTTATTAGTACAAAGTATCTTGATTGTGTGCCTACCTAATGTATGTAGAGCGGAAACTATCATCACCCAGTTCATAAGTATATTGTCACTGTTTAATGTGAGCTATGTGTCTGTTTTGTCTGATGTTTATTGAAGTAGTGGTTAATTAGTTATTAGTACAAAGTATCTTGATTGTGTGCCTACCTAATGTATGTAGAGCGGAAACTATCATCACCCAGTTCATAAGTATATTGTCACTGTTTAATGTGAGCTATGTGTCTGTTTTGTCTGATGTTTATTGAAGTAGTGGTTAATTAGTTATTAGTACAAAGTATCATGATTGTGTGCCTACCTAATGTATGTAGAGCGGAAACTATCATCACCCAGTTCATAAGTATATTGTCACTGTTTAATGTGAGCTATGTGTCTGTTTTGTCTGATGTTTATTGAAGTAGTGGTTAATTAGTTATTAGTACAAAGTATCTTGATTGTGTGCCTACCTAATGTATGTAGAGCGGAAACTATCATCACCCAGTTCATAAGTATATTGTCACTGTTTAATGTGAGCTATGTGTCTGTTTTGTCTGATGTTTATTAAAGTAGTGGTTAATTAGTTATTAGTACAAAGTATCTTGATTGTGTGCCTACCTAATGTATGTAGAGCGGAAACTATCATCACCCAGTTCATAAGTATATTGTCACTGTTTAATGTGAGCTATGTGTCTGTTTTGTCTGATGTTTATTGAAGTAGTGGTTAATTAGTTATTAGTACAAAGTATCTTGATTGTGTGCCTATCTAATGTATGTAGAGCGGAAACAATCATCACCCAGCTCATAAGAATATTGTCACTGTAAAATTGTAAACAGCTAGCCCTAGAACAGAGTTTCCCAATTGGGCAGCAGTAATATGATTATTGCATTATAAAATATAGCGTGATAAAAAATAATTAAATATCCAAATATTTTCTTTTTAGCACATACATTAGGTATAACAAAATTTACTAAACGTTTTATAGCTTTCAATTATTATAAGGTAATTATAAAATACTCTTTTACTTATTTTTTTTTCATGTCCGTTTTGTGTTGTTACTCTTTTCATAACAAAACATTTCATAAACTTATCATTTTGAGAGAATATTACAAATAAAAAAATAGGTTTATGTCATTATTATAGAATCACAAGTAAAAGAACAAACGTTTATGAAACATGCTGTAACTAAAATAGCAATCGGTTAAAACCACGGAACATAGAATATAATATATTCTATGTTTCGTGGTAAAAACAATTCAAATAACGTTGACTTGTTTTTATTTTTATAAATTTTATCGATTCATCGAAAGCGTCAAATTTATGTCTCTCTCCAATTGAAAGATCCACTACTACTGGTTTATAAAGAAATTCATTTTATGTACTTATCCTAACAAACACACAAATACAGAATGGAGAAGTATGTGCCGATAAAACTTGTACATGTTCCATTCTTGGCGTTATTTATTCTACGTGTCGCCTCTGGACGACGATATGAATAATATTATCAAATCGGCGCGACATACGTCCAATACAAGACGAACATAATATTTTTATAAACAAAAAAACGCACAATAAATAACCAGAGTCCATAATGGGTCGTTGAGAACTGAGAAAAAACGATTTGACATTTCCGATTCGTCATATGATGTGGTGTCTTTAAAAATGCACGGAATGTTTTAGTTATTGCCATGTTTTATGGTATCAATGGCGGTTTGTATGATAAATTTACAACGCAAAAAAACGACGCCTCTCAATGAGAAATTACATTTTTTTTCTTGCTTCCAGAATTTTTTACAACATTGTCCGATTTAAATAATTTATTTTTCATTAGGGTGGTTCCATCTTTACTAAGCCAAGCTATTTGATAAGAGGAATCATGACAAATCACGAAATTTGGGGAGGATATGCGTATTGTTGTATAGACGAATTTCATACATATATCCAATCATGAGGTAGGCAGAGAGAAGCGAACGCCACGTTTTTCATCTCTCGACACATTTGTTTTTTTATTTCTCATTAAATTCTTAGAACTCCTATGTATAAAACTCTTTAATCCATTCTTTCGTGATGATATATCATAAAGTTTCTTACAACTATTAATATATTTTGAAACAAAAGAAACACAAAGTATAGTATACAATAGAAAACATCAGTAATACAGTCATCTAGATCGGATCTATCGATAGGTTTGTTATTATAAATCTAATAAAAGGAATAGCAGATTGATCAAAAATTGCAAAATCATTGTATTGATTCAGGAGTTATAAAGTGATCACAATAGGTCGATTGGAAGTTATAGATCACATATATATTTAAGGGAGATTGACTGCAGGAGTTTTAACAGGAATTGTTTTGATTTTTTTTTAATAATTTTTGTATGGCTTTTCACCCCAAAGGGGTGTTATTTTCCAAAAATCAGGGAAATTGACTAAATTTAATGTTTCATGCGTGAAGATTTTGAAAACTCTATTTTAAATCTTTATCAAGTTATTTTTCTATAAATTTAGCCAAAAGCGACGTCGCGTTCACTGGCATTGGCGTTTTTACTCGAATTAAAATTTTGGGTAAGCGTTTCTTAATGGACATTCAAAATATATAATATGGTCCAATATTTCATCGTTCGTTCTGTACTCACACAAACTCGACTCAATAACAACAATCCTTGCCAAATGATCACCAGTAGAACAATGCCCGAGCAGCATTCGACACAGCACACTGGTCATATGTTTGTCAAACATCATTTCATTTAATCATTCAATTATTTTGATTACTCGTTTTTAAAAATTTAGAGTGAAATGAAAATTAAACTACGTGAAAAAAAGTATTATGATTTAATTAAAAATTTCTACTAACACGCCAGTTTTATAGAAGTATGGAAGTCGAGAAGTGGTTCTATTTACATATGTTTAACACTGGACGACTGATGGACATGATGATTTTTAAGACTAATTGATTTCTATAGACATGTAATTTCCATCCTTGTAGTGATGAATATTTCAAGAACAGAAGTATTGAGCGTCCTGAGGTGTGTTCAGAATAAACGCCGAGTACTCTTAGTTACGCTCTAAGCCATTCAGAATGACCGGAAACAGACGCTCTAAAGACACTATGTCAGATTTAAAGTAGAGTGTACGCTCTGTTAAATCGTTGGGTGAAAAACAGTTATCTGTTGACTTCATTTAATTTATGGTAAGATCACTACTTATTACTTCTGTGGTGTTTATTATGTCAGTTGACATTAAATCTGAATAACACAATATGGATTCACAAAGTGGTTGTTTTAGCATTATAATATAATCCTAAAACAACCACAAAATATTATCATTCAAAATTTTCCAATAAAAGGTCAGAGAGCATTATTTACTGCCCAAACGTTGTCCTTCGATGAAAATATAACCTAAAAAGTTACACGTATGATAAATGACAATTGACATTTAGAACGCCCGATGCTGCGTTTGGATTGAAACGCCGCTCGAAAGCGTTCAGTGAGATTGGAGTGAAAAACGCCATAATCTACAACTTCAGGTACATCCAACACATCGAGTGTTCTATCTGAACGCAGCCCTGTTATCACTGCTTTCCCTTATTTAGTATGTCTTCTTCTTCTTCTTTCATTAGGCCCAGGGCCTGTTTTATGCTGCATTTTCAGCCTCCTGTGATGTGGACTGCCAACTATCTCGTCATCTTTTTGGTGGGCGTCCTCGTGGTCTCCGGTACGTTGTCTCGGGCTATCATTGGGATCTTATCTTTGGACATGCGGCTGACGTGTTCATTCCAGTACCTTCTTCTTTGGCGCCCCCATCTTACGATGTCCTCAGCTTCGCAAATTATTCGGATCTCTGTATTCCTGACTCTATCACGAACACTTTTGCCAGCTATGCATCGCAGTATTTTCATTTCAGTGGTGTGCATAAGTTGTTTGGTACGGACCGTATAAACTCTGGATTCAATGGCGTATGTTAGGATAGGTCTGACGCATGTTTTGTATATCCTCATTTTGCCCTTGGTGCTCATGTGTGTGTTCTTCCATATAGTTTCCCTCAGACAGCCCGAGATTGCTGCGGCCTTGTGTGTTTGCTTTGTCACTTCTCCGTACAGATCATTGTAACATGCCATCTATATCCCTAGTATGTAGACGTACTAATTTATATTTAGATTGAATGGTGACAGTGATAGTGCACTGAATTCTTAGTGAAATTTGTGTTTCGAGCGATTTCATTCGTCTACAGCACAAACATTTGCTTATTTTAGGATACGTTTGAATGTATATAATTAATTTATCAACGGTTTTAAGTATTTAACTATTTCTAAGTGAAATATAATTTTAAAAATTAAATTGATAAAACTTCATTTTATTTTGAAATACTCTTTTTATGACACTCTTGAATTAAATTGTATTTATTTTATAACTAGTCTTTTATATTAAATTTTATACGTTACGCTACCCACCGCTTCTTTAATTATTATATGATTTTTATTTATGAAGGGAACTGCAAATTATATTGGGAGATAAATGGAATAAGCGCTATAATGTTATAAACATTATCATCATGAGTTGATATCCAGAGATTCATAGTAGCTTCATGGGAATTTACGGGATAACAGAATATATGCGAGGAAGTAATATTGAATTTAAAATTAACTGTAATTTATAACAACCAAATATTAAAAATGTGATTGACATGGATGCCCTAAATTTCATTTATCTCTGTGTTATTTTTAAATTTCAATTATATTAAGATAAGAATGTATGTATAGTAAAACCTAATAGCGATTAAAAAATCTTTGTTATATTACATTTTTTTGTACGTAAGTACACTGATATAATAAACTTTCACTATGTTAACTATTATTTGTTTTCTTATAGACACAACGTAAATTCATTATTATATACCTACATGATTTTTTATCTATATTATAAATTTGAATGTTTGTATGTATGTGTTGAATGCGCTCCTAAACAGTTCTCCGATTGCGATGAAACTTTGGTGAACTGTCGAGAGTATACCAGGGATGGTTTCTGGATCAAAAAATTTTAACTTCCTCTTCTTCTTCATTGAGTTTTGGACTATCCTGGGAACCGTTCATCCGATTGCAATTAAACTTTGGTGAATTGTCGATCGTATGCCCGGGATGATTTCTGAATTTAAAATATTTTCTTCTTCTTCTTCTTCATCGGGTATCAGGTCATTTTACATATGAAGGTGGACTAACCTGAGAACCATTCATCCGATTGCAACGAAACTTTGGTGAATTGTCGAGCGTATGACCGGGATAGTTTCTGGATTAAAAAATTTTTCTTCTTCTTCTTCTTCATCGGGTATCAGGTCATTTTACCTATGAAGGTGGACTATCCTGGGAACCGTTCATTCAATTTCAATGAAACTTTGAAGAATTGTCGAGTGTATGCCCGGGATGGTTTCTGGATTAAAAAAAAATTCTTCTTCTTCTTCTTCATCGGGTATCAGGTCATTTTACCGATGAAGGTGGCCTATCATTGGAACCGTTCAATCAATTTCAATGAAACTTTGATGAATTGTCGAGCGTATGACCGGGACCTACTGAAGGGACGGGAGGTAATGAAGGGACAGAAGGTACTGAAGGGACGGGAAGAACTGAAGGGATGGGAGGTATTGAAGAGTCTGAAGCGACGGGTGGTTATGGAGGACAATTTTTAATTATACAGGCAATACGAAGTTTGCCGGGTGTTCACTAGTCTATATTATAAATTTGAATGTTTGTATGTATCTATGTATCTATGTATGTGTTGAATGCGCTCCTAAACCGCTCATCCGATTGCGATGAAACTTTGGTGAACTGTCGAGAGTATACCAGGGATGGTTTCTGGATCAAAAAATTTTTATTCTTCTTCTTCTTCATCGGGTATCAGGTCATTTTACCTATGAAGGTGGACTATCTTGGGAACCGTTCATTCAATTTCAATGAAACTTTGATGAATTGTCGAGTGTATGCCCGGGATGGTTTCTGGATTAAAAAAAATTCTTCTTCTTCTTCTTCATCGGGAATCAGGTCATTTTACCGATGAAGGTGGAGTATCCTGAGAACCGTTCATCCGATCGCAATGAAACTATGGTGAATTGTCGAGCGTATGACCGGGACCTACTGAAGGGACGGGAGGTAATGAAGGGACGGGAGGTAATGAAGAGAATGGAGGTACTGAAAGGTCTGAAGGGACGGGAGTAACTGAAGGGGCGGGAGTAACCGAAGGGACGGGAGTAACCGAAGGGACGGGAGTAACCGAAGGGACGGGAGTAACCGAAGGGACGGGAGTAACCGAAGGGACGGGAGTAACCGAAGGGACGGGAGTAACCGAAGGGACGGGAGTAACCGAAGGGACGGGAGTAACCGAAGGGACGGGAGTAACCGAAGGGACGGGAGTAACCGAAGGGACGGGAGTAACCGAAGGGACGGGAGTAACCGAAGGGACGGGAGTAACCGAAGGGACGGGAGTAACCGAAGGGACGGGAGTAACCGAAGGGACGGGAGTAACCGAAGGGACGGGAGTAACCGAAGGGACGGGAGTAACCGAAGGGACGGGAGTAACCGAAGGGACGGGAGTAACCGAAGGGACGGGAGTAACCGAAGGGACGGGAGTAACCGAAGGGACGGGAGTAACCGAAGGGACGGGAGTAACCGAAGGGACGGGAGTAACCGAAGGGACGGGAGTAACCGAAGGGACGGGAGTAACCGAAGGGACGGGAGTAACCGAAGGGACGGGAGTAACCGAAGGGACGGGAGTAACCGAAGGGACGGGAGTAACTGAGGGAGGTACTGAAGGGACGGGAGGTACTGAAGGGACGGGAGGTACTGAAGGGACGGAAGGTACTGAAGGGACGGGAAGTACTGAAGGGATGGGAGGTATTGAAGAGTCTGAAGCTATTCCATCATAAGCATGTCGTCAGCAGCTAAATCTTTTTAATGAATATAGGTTATAAAATAGAGTTATAGAGACTAACTTTTTATCTTTGTATTGCATAAGGGGTTCGCTAGAATTTTTCAACCTGTAAAGGGGTCGCGAATTCAAAAAGATTGAAAAATACTGCTCTACAATAATAAAATAACATAATGGTTGTTAATGTGTATACATTTAATAGATCACAAGCTATTATTTTTCTATTTAAATAATATAATAATGATTATTAACGTTTGAGTTGTCGATCGCTGGGGCATCAGTGGTAAGAGATTTATTTTAAAAAATTATCACGTATTTATTGCTTTAAGGGCTGAAATCACTAGTTAGTTGAAAGGAATTTCCATACGGTTATTAACACACCACTTGTACAGATTGCTAGGATGTGTTCATAAATTAATAAATATGTAAAATTATTTAATATTTTTTGTGGCATCCTTGATATTTTATAACTAACAATTTATGATATGTTTGTGTAAAGTAAATATATATATTATGCAGTAAAGTGAGCCTTCCGTCATTATGTTGTATTTATTTTTGAACCGTGTAAACATTTTATATAATATAACACACTCAACTTAATTTCTTGATCTCAGTGATTCGGTATTCTATCGCCAAGTATCTTGAAAAATCACGTGGGCTGTGCAGAACACAATTTTTGGGTTTTTCGATTCCCCCACTACGCTGAAGAATATCAAGATATTTTATGATACCTACATACCTACACCGAAACCGATACCTATACATGCCGACCGTCTTGGCACAGTTGGTAAGCCGTTTGGCTTCTTTGCGCGCATCCTGAGTTCGATTCCCAGCAGAGGAGAAATTTATTTACATTCATTTCTCTCGCAATTATTGCTTTTCTCGACTGGAAATACTGGTTAGTTGGTAGAAATTGCCATTTGGCAATAAATTCGCCACTTGCGCAGGGTCCAAGGAAGTGTTTTTATTTGTATGGCGCTGGCCGATTTACTAATTTATTTATTTATTTAATATTGCTTCTCGGACGACTAACAGTTACTATGTCAAATATTAATTTAACACGCACCCAATAACAATTTGCCACATTCTGGACAATTACGATATTAATCGTCTCACAGATCCAGACTGAAAACACAAATTAAAAACTGTGTCTCCACCGGGAATCGAACCCGGGACCTTTGGCTCAGCAGTCCGATATCTAACCAACTGAGCCACGAAGGCCGACACTGCACTGCAAATAATAACAATCAATTATTATTATTACCATTAAACACTTCCTCAAAAGAATTAGCCGATCAATGCGTAAATTGTAAATTATTTAATAGAAAAAAATTATATGCAACAAACGCATCATCAAGCTTTCAATTGGGAATAATTCACCCATCCAGATACTCAACATATCAAAGGATTAGGTTCTGAGGAGGTCTCTATACTCCCTATCAACCCTACTGATTCATTCTATATGTATTCAGTATTACCGATTTTTTTTTTGTTATTATTTTACGATAAATATAAAATTCCTAAATTAGGGCCTAACGATTTTGGAATAATGGCAATGACTGAAAAAATGATCGGTAATATTATTATTTTACGAGAATGCCAAAGTCTTTTGATCACGTTACCTAAAGCGGTGTATTTTTTAATATTTTCATCAAATGATTTTATAATATTACTAGAATAGCTACGTCGCAAATATATTATTATTACTATTTTATTTATTATTTGTTGCGTAGTATAAATATAACTCATACGACGAGGGAAGTCTTGTATAAAAATATATATTCAGAATTTTAATTGACATCCAGCCTGAGAAAGAAGCAGTCGCTTCGAAACTGGTCGTATCAAATAACTCATGGTTCAAAAAAAAAATGTTAACTGTTATGTAATCCAATCATTGTTTCAAATTTTTGTTAAGAGCCTAAGTTATAAATTAAGGTTATTGTTAGAATGTTTAAATAAATAAAAATAAGTATGTTCTTGAATTTATGCTTATCCTAATACTAATAATAATGTTGAATGATTATAAATATTGGATTTTAATTATAGTTTTGAAAGTTGAGCCGTGAGTTTTTTTTTAATAAATCTAATGGATAATTTCATCGAAAAATTATATTTGTAAGAACATCGCCATCTTTCATTTATTCTGTGAACTAAAATTATGCATATTCTTGTAACAAAGTAAAAGGTTCTGAACTATACTTTTAAATGGGTTTTTAAAGTATGTAACATACCCGAGATGATTTATGTGTTGCTTCAAAAAATACAGAAGTACTTAAATGAAGTAAACATACAATCCATCAAATGTATGAAAATAATATTTAGAGTAGGTAGGTACTTTTATGTATGAACTACGGTTATTGAGAGTGATTGATTGAACAAGTACGCCTCCATATCCCCATTCACCTTGTGTAATATATGTATTCTTGATAGAAATTAAATTTGCAACTAAGCATCGAGTTGTTGAAAAATTATCCAAGATATAATAATTACTAGTTGCATGTAATAAATGAGATCCAACTGTCGATGGCGATAGTATGTGTAGTTGAAGAAAACTTAGGTACTAAACTATAAACCCATAAATCCAAGTTATTGAATATTTTAAGATATTTTTTTTTCTATACAACAAAAAACATGTAGGTATGTATGTCAGGATATGAGAGTATGGAGTTATTCCTTTTTTCCTACCCAGAATATGAAAACAACAAGATGGTATGCGAGTTTTTTTGGGGATTAATTGTCAAATTATTGAGAGTCACCGTAGATATTGCATATACTGCCATATAAATTGTATGAAACGATGTCGTCACTAAATTCAATTTTTATAAAGTTCGTTAAACAAGTTTTATATGTGATGAAAATAGGTATGTTTCACAGACCATGAGTATATTCCTTGCTCAGTGGTGTAGTTAGCTTTTGAACAAATAAATGAAACATTTTTGAGTGTGTATTTTAGATTCAAGAACGCGTTCAGAATAAACGCCGAGTACACTTAGTGACGCTCTAAGCCGTTTAGAAAGACTGAGAACAAACCCTCTAAAGATACTCTGTCGCATTCAGACTGAAGGTCGAATGTACGCTCCAAACTCTCTGTAAAATCGTCGGGTAAAAAACGCTCTGACAGTCATAGTATCTGTTGACTTCTATTTTTTCTGTGATATGATGACTTATTTTTTTCTGTGGTATCTATTATGTCAGTTGACATTATTTATGATGACAATATGCATTCACAAAGAGGTAAATTTGTTAAAATATCATTCAAAAATTTCCAATAAATGGTCAGAGAGCATTATTTACTCCACTGCCCAATTGTTGTCTTTCGATGAAAATATAACCTATGCTATTTTCAGATTGAAACGCCGCTCGAAAGCGTTCAGTGAGATTGGTGTGAAATCTGCATCTCGACGTCGTCGCGCGTCATCGTCGAGCGTTATATTTGAAGGCAGATCTGGGATAAGTTTGGTATAAAAGAACTTAACGCCCGGGATCCATGAACCTACAAAATGTATTTTCTTTCATACCACATGGTTGTAAATTTATCAAAGGTACTATTTATAAATTTGTACTAGTGTGATTCAAATTTAAATAACTGTTATGATTTTAAGTTGATTTCCTGATATTTATATTACAAATACTTTGCTGGCAAAGATATCATTATTATTCTATAAAATTTAATACATCTCATACCTAGAAGTTACCCAAGAATCTTAATTTATTTTTTTATTAGTTAGGCAATTCACACAATGCAGTATGACTTATGCCATAATTGTATTGAACAGAAGCAAATAAAAGAAAGCCAATTATTAGTAAAATATACATATAAAATATCAAATGATACATTAGGTAGAGAAAAATATTAATTTTGAATATAAATGTTAAACTATACACAGTATTTTTTTAGACAAAGTATAATTTTGCAAATCAATCCAAAATAAATAAACATTTATTGAGACAAAAAAGGAGTTTGCATACAAAAACACAGACATATAAAAATTAATATACAGAAAAACAACCTTTCTGACTCAAAAGGACCATGTTCAGCTATGTTGCTGGAAGACAAGCCCCCCAGCAGCTGATTTTCAGCATGATCCTATTGCTAATGTAGGTATAATATTTTATTAGCTATACAAGGTCTACTTTATTTATATTCAAAATAAATACAAAAAAATGCTCCTAAAATACACATATATAAATATTCACAAATAATAAATGTACATAAATGTAAAATAACACAATTTCAAGAAAACCTTAGTATAACGATGCTAAATTTTCTAAAAAAGAGATCTCGATCATAAGTGGCATGAGAATTGGCCAATCTAGTCTTATCGCAAGTCATTTATATAAAATAAAATAAGTTATGGAGGTGAATGCAATATCGACATAGAAACGTTGGATCGTGCGTTCTTTTCGTACCCAATCCAATCTTCTGGTAATCTTTACAGCAAATTTAGTAAAATTTCCATACCTTTTAATGTCGCTTGCCTCCTTAATCGTCTTCACATTTACCTACCTACATAAAAGCATTATTAGGTAGGTACAAGAAAAATATTAATCTAACTGCCAAAAATCTTTACTTTAGTAAATAAAATTATATATTAGAATAGGTAGGTACTTATTTCATAATTCAAGAGTATCATTTTATTCAAAAATTATTTTCAATTAACTGATGTTTTAAAACTTAACTATTTAAGTTGACTAATAGATTTGTATGATTGAATATGGAAAACAAAAAATAAATAATATAAAATAATTTATATTTGTAACATTTTGAGCCCTATCTTGTATCATATCAGATCAACCCTATGTCGGATAGATCAAGTAAAAGGTCCTTTCAATCATTTGGGGAGAAACTATCTATCAATTTGACTCTGTCAGAGATTTTCAACCCCAAAGGTTTTTAACATTTTATCATATTTTGTGGTGGTTTTACATGTTTTATTTAATTAATGATCAAATTATAATTTTATGGAGAACCTATGTAATTTGTTTCTACGGCTGAGTGGAAAATTAATGACATAATTACTAAAATTTTATTTATCTTTTGTAAAATATATTGACTATCGGGCTTATTGCCATCAGGTGTTAAGGAATGAGTTAGACTCAATATTTTAATTTGTGATATTTTTTGTCAGGCATTCAATTTATGTAGAACATTTCATCAAGTTAATAAACCAATATTTCTTAAGAGAATTGTATATGAATAGTCAATTTCGTAATATCGTAAGTCTCCAGAATGTGGCAATTCTTAAATGGGTGCTTGTTAAATTAACGTTTGACATTACCTGTTAGTTGCTCGAAAAACAAGATAAATAAAATAAGATAAAATAAATCTTCTTATCAATACTCACACGTAATGGAAGATAAACAAAACCATGTAGGTATTTTTCTTTAATTGTTAGGTTAAAATATTAATAATGTTTTATTTTTTTTAAAAGAGTATTTCGTTTTAATTCAATATGAATAGACACCTCATTAACACATTTCTCAAATAAAATTTAAAATCATATGATAGTCTAACGGTCAAAAATGTATAATTAGTTCAACACTACATCCAGTTCAGTATCTTGGAGTAAAAATCTACTTAAATAGGAACATTCCTATTTCAGCGTTAACTTACTACTTAGTGAGTTTGACTTAGTAAAATAGGAAGCCCCTATTTGAAGCCGAAACGTTCTTAAAACGTTATAGAATCGGACGTATTATTTATTCTTTAAACTTAAAAATAAGTTTGAATCATCTGATCTCCATTTTTGATCCCTTTTTCCATTTACCCTTTTGGCGGAAGCTGTGACGATGCATAAAGAATGAAATCGATTTGTCTTATACTCAAATGATGTAACATGATAAACTGTCTGCTGAAAGTGATGCAAGGACCTACAGCGTATTATTGAATTTTATTAATATTTATATCCTAGCACACTTAAAATATTAAAAGACACCATCGCTCTGTATTGTTATAGTCTATACAATTCAATTCACCAAAACATTAACACATTATCAGCGAACTTAATCGCTTAAAATAAAAAAGCACATTTATAGAAATACAATGTAAAAAAAATTCATCCTAAATATCATGTCATTACGTTTTGAGTAGATATAAGATATTTCTTTACATAGTTTTTTTTTCAGATTGTTAAATTGATATGAGTACCTATTTAAATGGATTGTCTTACATATGTAGTCATTGAAATGAAATAATATTAAAAAATATTTTTTTTATCAAAATGAGTGGGTTGTGGCTTGCACTAAACTCCTCACTAAATAAATTATAAAGTTTTTTTTATCGAGTACTTTTTAATGTATTTATCCAAATACAAATACAAATCTCCGACTTAAGAGTGTAAGTATCGAAAGGGTAAAATAATTCAATTACTTGGGCAGTATAATTACCAAGATTCTAGACCCTGACAATGAAATAAAATCACTAAAAAGAATATCGAGGGTCGTTGAGGGGTCGAAAGAAAGCAGCTATCCTGGCTTCGAAACATCCGGAAATGGTACTGCCCAGGACAGGGAGGCTTTTCTACGGTGGTCGTTAACGTCGGGGAGGACATGACATGACACGAGGAGAAGAAGAAGAATCAAAAATTCTTTGAATAACTAACAAGCTGTAACGAGTTCTATAATAATGTACTATACACATTTTCTTCCAGAATTCAGAAAGGCTGCCAAAGATTGTAATCCGCGACATACCAGAGGGACGCCGACCACCGGGAAGACCATCAAATAGATGGAGGGAGAGTTGGACATCATCGTCCCAGGACCTGTAGAAACAGATCATAGATCTACCGAAAGAGAAAGAAGAAGACACATCTTCATCATCAAGTATTCAGGTCATTTGAACTGTTTGTGAAGGTAGACTATCCAAAGTAGAGGAGAGGTCCTTTCATCTCTTACCAGGGATTGTACTGTTTACCAAGTCTGTTCAAACAGTACAATCAAAACACTTTCGATTACCCATATCATGGTAAAAATTATCATATGAAAATTTTATTCACGATATGGGTAATCGTGATGGTTTTGATTTCACCGTTTGACGGGACCCCCTGGTCTTCTGGGTAGTTTTCTATTACAGGGTATTTCTGTCTTTACAATTTTGACGATTTATAATATCAAAATATATCGATTCAACTTTCATTAAAAAAGACTAAATCTGTTATACCTGTCCAATAACTCTAAGTTGACACTCTTTCTCAATAATGTTATTTTTGTGTCTTATATTGTTATTTTTTTGTTTTAAATTTAATGTAGGTACACACTTTTTATGGCCTCACGATGCTTTGGTTGGTTGGAAGAAATGTTATATTATGGCAATAAACCCGGGATTGTACACCACGTTCGTCAAGCCAGAAGGGCGTACAAACGAAATGACTACTATACCTACAGGAGAGACAAAAAAATATTTATTTCTGTAACGGTTCAATTTATCCATGTAGAGTTTTTTTGAAAAATTTATCAAAAATGAAGCCTCATCGAGGAGTGTTACCTAAATTTCAATAACTAGTAAATTTCTTATATATTTTGCACATACGCCCTTCTGGCTCGCTAATGTTTCTAGATGTGGACTCAATTTTTGCATAGAAAATTCATAATTATTGTGGGGCGTAAAAAAAAGTTTCCAAAAAACTACGAATCGTAGAGAAAAAATATGTAGTTTAATTATGAGACGTCTTTAAACATTTTGATAGCGAAATTGAGACAATTAGTCTAAAGCTTCTGCCATTTTTAACGTTTGTAGGTACGCCCTTCTGGCTTTTCAGGTTTCTATGGCATTATCAAGTTTTTTGAAAGGTCGTATCATATTCTTTTTTCAATCATTTTTTTCAGACATTTTTTTTTAAATATCTGTTTTAATGTTCGGCGTATGCAGATTCGCCCATCGGGTTCGATAATATTTCACAAAAATATTGGTTAAGCCTTCGGCTTATTTTCATACGCCCTTCTAGCTCAACAAATTCACCTATGCCATAGCATACGCCTTAAATTATTTTTTTAAATATCTCGAACAATACGCAACGGAAAGCCGTGATTCTTTTACATATGGTGGAGGTCTTAATAAAGTATTGTTTGGCATAAAAAACTAAAAATCGCATTTTTGCAGATACGCCCTTCTGGCTTGACGCCCGCGACAATATTTTGCATGAATTGAACAAACAATAAATAAATAGAGAATACAAAGTTTCACGCAATACGCCATACGCATAAAAATATCAGACGAAACAAATAGTTTGCACTCTCTACATGATGCCTGTTGAGAAATAACTTTACGCTATTTCACAGTAAAAAAATATATGCTGTTATTGAGTCGCGTAATAACACATACATAAGTACGTATTTAAATAGCTTTTAAAGCATATTAATTTTGAATTGTATGCTTACTGAAAGCTCCATTAATCTACTTAATGCTTCCGAGAAGAAAATATTTTCTCAACATCCTTGTTATAATAATATCTGTGCATGTTAAATATTGGAAATATTTTACGTTCATATACATATATTCATTTTAATCTTAATCATCAGTGATAACGAGTAACTAATCGGTGCAATTCATAAAAGTTAACAGTAACATATTAAAGCCCATTTAAAGTTAATCCAAAATCGTATTATAGCTCGATTTTAAAATCAATTAATGTTCACACCTTCCGGTAGGCGTTATTGTTCATTTCAACATTTGTTATATAACTGATCACATAAAAAATAATACATTTTTATTGCGTTGATTAAATTGAATCGAAATTATTTCAACGATACTGTTTTTTTTTATTTTAATTTAATTTGTTAATAAATACCTAAATAGTAGATATATAAATGTATTGTGAATACATTTGTTATAATATTTGTATATATTTATTATTTATTTATTTACCTTTTATAACACCATATTTGTAATGACAACAATAAGTAGATTACTGCTGCCCAACTAGGAAATTCTTTCTAGGGCTAGCAGTTTACAATTTTTATTGACAATTATATGCAATTATGAACCAGGTGGTTGTTCCCGTTCCACACTAAATATGTAGACAATCTCAACTTTCTGCAATCACAATCATTACCTCAACAAGCATATGGGCTCACACAAAACTGATCAACCAGATCCCAATGTCCGCCATAATACCTGTCATAAATCCAATCTCTGACGCGATTTTTATTTCAGAGCCATAGAAAGAGACTGTTGGTGTAATTAATATGAATCACATGGTTCCCAAATCAAATCAAATATTTTTATGTGTTACTCAAAGAGCATCGCAAACACAATACGGCATAGTTACAAATGTTATTAATAATTTTAATTTTGAATTATTTAAGTAGTTATTGTTGAATACCAAGTATTTGTGTTAGTGATGTCCTCCCATAATTTATGATGTATTTTTTAATATTCATTTTGAAAATTCTTTGTGATGTTATTTCTTTAAGAGAGGAAGGTAAATTGTTGTAGAGTCGTGGAGCAATAAATGAAAAATTTCTCTGACCAAAAGATGTTTTCATATGTGGTATTTTGTAATTTAGGTTTAGTTTGACTGTATAGTTTTAAATAAAAATAAAAAAAAACATATTGTCGTAATCTTCGTAGGGCTCCACGAGTAGGATTTTATTTTAATTTAAAAAAGTACTTCAACAAACCATAAGATTTTATGATTTTATCCCCACTTCTTCAAATATGGACTATATTTGACAACATTGTAAAATCGCTGAATGTCTACCCGCACAGGTGGCAACACTGTTAACGTTGTTATGTAGGATGATTTTTGTTTAAATTGGTTAGTTTCTTTTTAAACTATGATAATGCCGAGCCACCTTGGCGTAATCGTTCGGTCAGTATAATCGAATTTTTGTAAAAAAATTAAAGTAAATATTTGTTCATTAATTAAAAAAATGTATATATTTCTTTCCATTCCGACACTAATGTAACACAAGGAACTTGTTCTTCTTCTTCCTCTTTTTACAGATCTATGATCTGTTTTTACAGGTCCTGGGACGAGGATGTCCAGCTCTCCTTCCATCTCTTTGAAGGTGTTCCCGGTGGTCGACTTTTGCAGCCTTTCTGGATCAGCATTACAATATTTGGCAGCCTTTCTGGACAAGGAACTTCGAACTATTGATTCTTTAAAATTTGAGAAAAAGGTTGTACTGTATTGTATTATTTTGCTACTCGAGCACACATCATAAGAGCAATATTGTACTCACCACGCTTAAAAAATAGCCTGACATTTTTTTTATTCCTCTATTCTTACTAGTTCACCTCTGAGGTTTTAAATCCCTCGACGAACCTCGAATTCGTTGAATAATTCGCCTTCATTCCTCCAGATTTTGAGCCAAGATGATGACGGCAATTAAAAGGTGCATTTATTATGTTTTATTTGCACAGACTGTCTGGTTGGGTGATCGTCTTTACTCAATCCTATATAATCACAATTTTTTTCCAAACATTCGCCATTCTTTCGATGCACACGAAAGACAAAATGGTGTTGAAAGGCCTCGCGTGTTGTCCCTCTAATAACCAGTAATTTTACAAAATGTATGTTTATGATTACAAAATAACGAGTGCATTCTTTGAACCTGGTTCATTTTTCATAGTGGACATTCATCAAAATCTTTGAACGGATATTTTTTTTGTAAAATGTAATTTTCTAACGAATTTACGTTGCATTCACAAGGTAGCTAATTTGTGCGAGTGACGAACTTATTAACATTTTTTTTATTTACCAGAAAAATAATAATTTTATGACAAATTTATTTTTTACTGTCTCATATACGTTTGACTTCTTTAAATTCTAAACTTATTTATATATGTGTGTGATATTCTTCTCAAGCATCACTCTTCTTCTTTAATATCTCTATAGCCCATATCGATCCTTGGCCTCCAGCAACTTCCTCCTCCGACCTCTCCTGTCACTTTCCGACCTTCACTGCTTCTGAGTGTGCGACCTTCCAGTTTGGCACACTCCGAAACTGGAACGTTTCCCTCACAATATCGTCTTCCCACCACAGCCTCGGTATCCCGACCTTTCATCTGCCACCTGGCTGCCACTTAAAGAGTCTTGTTGGTACCCGTGATGATGGCATTCTCTGAACATGCCCGGCCGCGTATTTACCTTTCCGTGTTGATTAGGAGGCAAGTATTGCCTCGAATTAGGCACTAGTTTGTTGCGCTAATGCACTTAAAAACTCGTGTTTAATTCAAGGCACGTGTCCTCCAATGCTCGTATGAATGAAGGAATGAATGAATAAATGAATGAATGAATGAATGAATAAATGAATGAATGAATAAATGAATGAATGAATAAATAAATGAATGAATGAATAAATGAATGAATGAATAAATGAACGAATGAATGAATGAACGAATGAGCGAGTTAATGTATGAATTAATGATATATTTCCAACAGTATAAATATTACAAAGGAACAAAATACAATTTAATTTACCTAATTACATTAATATAATATTTTTCCACACATTTGGAAGTTTTACTATGACTACTCAGGGATCATATGATTTGTTTTATTTTTTCCTCACATATTCCATTCACTAAGAACATCGACAACCAGGTTGAAAACCTCTAAAACCTCTATCTCAAAAAATTTAAAAGTACCGAGACAGATCCTTCTCTTCCAATCTGCTTCAGCCAACGAGTAACGAGGTCTTTGAAATGTATGTATGTAATATTAATAAAATATTTTGTTGAAAAGGACATGTAACGCAAAAATTTGCTTCAAAAACGCTGTTTCATATAGAACCGCTACTTAATAAGATTCTGCCTTAAGTCATGCATCACCCAAAGGGAATCACTTATATATTTGAGACCTACTTAAATACGGTGAATCAATTATACAGGAAGAGTTTTCTTAATAATTCTTATCGACACCTGCCCATTTTATCACCGGTAACTTGTAATGCAGATGTACATAAAATTTTTTTGGTATACGCACTTAGAAATATTTTACATATTTATAACATCAATGTGGATTAAGACCTGTATCATTAGAAATGTTGGTTGTTTTTTGACACGAGCCATAAATAAAAAAAATAGATGTGGTAAGTGCCACACTCCTTGCTATTAGCTTTTATTTTAATTATGCAGTATAAGAAATAGATGTTTGTCGGTAGGTACTATTTTTTTTAGGATCTTTCTATTTAATAAAAGCTTATCAAGTTGATATAAATATATATATATATATATATATATATATATATATATATATATTACTACAACCAATTAACGAGAAAAGTATTTAACAAATTCAAATGTTCAAAATTTTTTTTCAAAAATAAACACTAGGTAGCCTCATCAAACAAATAAAAATGAAACCTTGAGGCAATTCTTTCCAACAAACCTATGCAGCGTAAATAGTTATTTATTGATTTTGGTATATAAAAAAATACACAAATATATCGACAGGGTTCAGAACAAAGGCATATTGGCACAATTTTGTCCTGGGTAATTTCATGCCTTAAGTCATACATACATACATACATACCATCACGACATGTCCCTTGCGGGGTAGGCAGAGAGAACCGAACGCCACATTTTTCTATCCTGGCACGCATCCCTCGCTTCGTCCACATTCATGCATCGTCTCATACATGCTCGTCTATTGCTCACACTTCTGACATTTCCGTCTCTCAAAATTTCGTTCACATGGTCGTGCCATCCCTTTCTTGGGTGTCCCCGACCTCTCATTCCATTACTTTCCGCTCTGTATATTTTCTTCGTCAGGCGCTCCTCATTCATTCTCCCCATGCCTTTAGTCATAGCATGAAAATATTATTTTTTTATTAAAAAAAGGACTTACGTATACAGTGATTTTTCTAGAATGTGCAATGTATCTAGAGAATTGATTTTGTAATGATAAACCAGTATTGCCAAAATTTTATTTAAAACAAACTTTTATTCCCAGATTTATACAAGTGGAAAAATATATCTAATGAATGCATAAAAAATGTCAATCAACAAAAAATAAGAAATAAATGTTGTTTACTGAACAACATTTGTTCTATATAAAAATATATATTATTTTACCAAATTTATGCTACTCAAAACATCACCTTGTTTTTAGTCGATTGAAAGAGTTTGCCTTAGTACTATAAATCCATAAATTGTGTGGAATTATGTGACATATGATATTTATGTAAATTTCGCACAATTTCAAGATTGTAAATTTAGACGCTTTGCGTATCCTATAATTTACGACTTTCCCCTAGTTATCCAACTGTAATAATATTATGTAGGTACCAACTAATGTACTTTGCAAAAATAATTTGCATTACTCTACTAACATCATTACTCATAAATAATATTCACACCTATGTTTGTGGATATTTATATACAATTATTAAACATATCAATAAATACCGCACCTAGGAGGCATTTTGATATGTAAATTTGAAGAAGTTTCTAATCGCTTTATATTTTATTAAACGTTTTGCATTAAAATTCTATATAATATAGGTAGTATTATTATCATCATCCAAGCCATTAATCAACATTGTCAAAATACATGGGTACCAACTGAAGCAAAATAAATAAGGAGGCCATTTATCAAGAGGTAATTAAAAAAAATTATCTTCAAATCGTCACTATTGAGGACCTTGGAAAATAAGTACCTACCTACCTAAGTTCTCAGAACTCCAAACTAACTTACCCAACACTCAATTTTATCTTAACTCCACACTACCCCGAGGGGGTAGTGAGCAGTAAAGTGGGGAGATATTAATTTGCAATTTTTAAGTTTATTTTTTTATTTCAAATTATCAACTTGTATATTGCTGAGATTGTAGGTATTCTGAAAGTGTCATCACAATGTATCTGTGTGTGTGTGTGTGTGTGTGTGTGTGTGTGTGTGTGAGGGTGTGTGTGTGTGTGTGTGTGTGTGTGTGTGTGTGTGTGTGTGTGTGTGTGCTGTGAACCTACTATGTGATATTAATAATAATAAGTAATTTGTAGAGCGCCGTTTAATGATTCGAGATCATACCAAGGGCGCTGATAGTCTAATGTTGTGTTGCTCTCTGAAACAAAGCTGTTTTTAATCCTTTAGTGAAAGTTCTCTTGCTTTGAGCACTGCGGACATCTAGAGGCAGTGAATTCCACTTAATAGGACCACTCACACTAAAGCATCGGTCATAGTAAGCCGCTTTGTTGACTCTGTCCAACTCCTTTAAGGAATTGTTACTCTGTGATCCAGACGACCTGAGTGTAAGATGCCTCCCAGAGAGATCTCTTCTCTGACACAGCTCTTGTATATATTTTGGTGCCAGGTTGTTCAAAGCATTATATACTGTCAAACAAATTTTGTAATCAATTCGCTCTGGACACTTCAACCAGTGTAATTCGTTTAGTAGTGGAGTTATGTGACATCGTTTTTCTGCACCGAAAATAAGTCTTGCCGCTGTGTTAAATACCATCTGTAGTCTATCGAGCTGATACTTCGGCAATCCAGCATAAATGCGGTTGCAGTAATCAAGCCGAGACACAACGAATGAATTTACAAGTGTTTTAGTCTCATTCTTGGGTAAATTTCGACGAATGTTTTTCAGTTGTCTGAGTTGAAAAAAACATGAACTGACCGTTTTTGAGATTTGAAGGTCAAGTGACAACTTATTGTCCAAGTGAATACCCAAGAATTTGACACTTGTAGCTGGCACGAGTGTTTCTCCGTTGATGTTGATAGGAGTACTCTCAATGAGGTGCTGTCGCCGTGGTGAAGCTACCCACATAAATTCTGTTTTAGTTGGGTTCAGTTTAAGCTTGTTGCTAGACATCCACGTGGCGACTTTTTCGATGCACTCAACAGTTTCTACTTCCAGACGATTTTTGCATATGGGATTACAAAATTTGAAGAGCAAGCGGTCATCGGCATAAGCAAATGAATTAAATCCTTCGTTTTGAATCAAGTCGTCAAGTCTTTTTATATACAGAATGAATAAAATAGGTCCGAGAACCGATCCTTGTGGCACTCCAAATTTTACAATTTCCGATAAGGACGTGTTGTTATTAACCCTCACAGACTGGCGTCTTTCTGAAATATATGAGGTCATCTATTTGAGAAAATTTCCGCAGATTCCATATTCGTGTTCTAAAAGCTGAATAAGAATTTTGTGGTCTACAGTATCAAAAGCGGCACTCATGTCTAATATTGACACCAAAGCAATGTTCCCTGATATTATGTTCGCCATGCTTATTCTACTTTATAAATTATAATATACTAAAGTACTCATTCAAATACTCGCACAAATTTCAAATTCACCAATTCGTATACTTAATACCTACTCGCTTAGACCCCATTAGATTTTGAAGGATATCTGATAAGTGCTTCTTATTTTTTTTTAAATGTCAAATATTTTAAAGTGACCCCAAGCTCAGATAACTTAAAAATCATATTTTTAATTTCCAAATTGCTAAAAAACCACATCATTTTCATAAAATGGTGTTGATTAAAATAGATTGATGATTGAAATAATTTAATAAACTCAATTCATGAAAATGCTGAAAATTTTCCATACAACATTTAAATACTATATGGAGTGACTTGATAGTGAAAAGTAAATCGTTGGCCACAACTCACTCTTCTGTATTGTTTCTTGGACAACTAATACATTTATGACAAGCATTATTTTAACATGCTCCCAATAACATATCGCCACATTTTGGAGACTAATTTTAAATTGTACCTCCATCGAGAGTCGAACCTGGGGCCGTTTAATTCAGGAGGCAAATATCTAACCAACTAAACCACGATGGCCAAAAAACTTACCTGATATACCTTCAATTTTGTCTTTGACGCTAAAAAATCTTTTTTCCAAAATGTCTTTGACCGGTTGATTATTCAATCGAACTTTTTTATTTCATTTAGATACGACGACGAAGATTTAGATACGATTATTCAATCGAACTTTTTTATTTAATTTAGATACCACCTTACATACGACGAAGGACTGCGGCAGATGCGGAGAGATACAAACAATTCCACGACCGAAGACACCCCCTGCATCACCATCAGCCAGTTACGTCGCGTCTCAAGTCTAGAAATAGTTTTATCAAAACTACCTCCCCTGTTGAGACCTCACAGCAACGGAGAGAAGAGCTATGGAAGCTGGATTTTGGAGCGACGTCACAGACTGACTTACAAGAGGGTGCACGATTGGGCGAACATCTCCCATACTCTATTTGGACTACCCTCAATAGGCTGAGAGCTGGTGTCACTCGATGCAAGAAGAACCTCAAGAGGTGGGGGTACCTGCCTGCAGATGATGATGTTTGTTGTGATTGTGGCGAAACCCAGGATGACAGCCACCTACTGATGTGTCCACTGATGAGGGGAGGCTGTACACCTAGGGACCTGATTATGGCCAATGACAAAGCGATGAAAGTCGCGGCTTACTGGAGTGGCAGAATCTAACCCGGACACGTAAAGTAAGTAAATTTCATTTAGACACCTTGAGTATAATACAAAAATAGGTACAAAAATAATAAGACCACCCCAAACTCGATAAATATTTTTATTATTAATATAGTGATATTGCAATTTTCACGCATGATTTTAAAACAAACTTAATTAGTTACCTGCATCTTGAAACGGTGTCAAGGATAAACATGACCATTTGAAAGGTTTAATTTAATAAAAATGTACCTAATAATTTTTCTTACACCCCTCTTAATAAATTCACCCACGTGCCAATTTTAATGCTCAGATTATATGCAAAATATCATTTGATTCGAATAAATTTTCTTCAGTGGCGTCCGGTCATTTGATTTTAAATTCATATTTCTTTCAATAGCTGCTCAAAAATTGCAAACCAAGTCTTATGTGTAGGTACTGCTGTAACCGTTGTCATGGACAATTAAACCATGATACCATATAGGAGAGATGATCTTAATGTCTCGTCATATACATAACTAAGGTATATTAATATTTCAAAAATATGTTACTCATCAGGACAATAAACATTCCGACTCCTATTTTTGACCCATTGCTCTTTCAGGATTTTCTTATACCTACAGCCACAAATTAATTTAAACTTCTGAAAACGCATTTTAAAAGATTATTGCCGTCTATAGATCGAGGCCATTACTTTAAAACATTTTTTTGTCTTTACAAGAATGTATCAGAATAAATGGAATATTTTTTTATGATTGCATATCATTGGATTTTTTTGAAAAATAAATATCTCAATCGAAACGGAATATAACAAGGGAACTGGGATATCAAAGCGCCCACAGGGCCTACGAACTTCGTCGACTGGTTTACGTGATTATGTCTTTTTTTGAATTACCTTATCAATACATTTTTTTTTAAATTTCTACCTATATATGGTACTCGTCAATATCTGTTCGCTTAAAAATAAGCTGAGAACACCGACGCCATCTATTGAAATGACGAAGAATTTTTTTCTAACGCCATCTATTGAAAATTGGTTCGTAAGCAATGAAAACAACAATTCTTATATGTATGAGGTGACAATGCTATTATATCCTCTGAGCCTCGCCAGTCCCTATTGAGTAATAATACTAGTTGCATGTAACACATGAGATCCAACTGTCGATAGCGATAGTATGTATAGTTGATGAATAAGTACCAAACTAAAAACCCATAAATCCAATTATTGAATATTTTAGGATATTTTGGTTTCTATACAACACATGTGGGTATGTATGTCAAGATAGGACAATATGGAGGTCAGTCCTTTTTTCTACCCGGAATATGAAAACAGCATGATTGTATGTATGTATGTTTGGAGATTTAAGTATCAAACTATTAAGTTAGTGTTCTTACATATATTATTGTGTATAGGCGACTGCCATACAAATTGTATGAAGCAATGTCGTCACTAAATTCAATTTTTATAAAAATTATTATAAAAATTTTCAGATATATTACTATAATGCGTACATTTTTTATAGAAAATTAAATTTCCTAGTTAACATGTTTCAGCATTTTTCAATATTTAAAAAAAAATGGAAATAAAGGCAGTTAAAGACAAAAATTTGTCATACCATTTTTTTACTTCTTAATAAAAACAGTTTGAGAAACCCTGAAACTGTTTTTCAAAATTCATTTTGAGATACTATATTTGACTATATTTGTACAAAATTTCAACGTTCTGGCTCTTATAGTTTTTGAGATATGTGGACAAATGCTATAAAAATTAAAAAGTTGATAACCCCTGACTGGAACAAAAATTCTAAATACTGAGTACAAAAATTTTATGTACCTAAAATTGTCTATATATTCATAAATTTTAGGCTTTGTTAATCTAGCGGATCAAAAGTTATAAGGGGGGGGGCGGACAGACACACACGAAGTCACACTGCGAAGCCTCTAAATTGGTGTTTTTAGCATGCAAATAGTCCACTTCGCCATACAAAATGTTCCTTCATACACGCGTCTTGGATTTAAACTGCCTCTTCCTTCAAAAGAATTTCATTTTTCTTGAACGAATCGACAGTTGGATTATCACTAATCACGATTTTTTTAAAGAATGAATATTAATGATGTCTTTGTAACAAGCACATATACATCGTTATAAATTCCCTAAATAAAACATAAATGCTTGTGCTATAGGTAGACAAAATCGGTCGTGGCAGGATTCGAACTCTCGACGACTGAATTACTAACCCATCGCACGAACAGCTGTTCATTTTTATATGATATCCATAATCATCACAATGCCAATGATTCCTATTCAATGGCGGAGATAGATATTTAGGGGCCTTAATGCAAAACCTCAGTAATTTGGGCCCCTCTTAAAGCTGGGCCCTCATGTTTTGTATGACTGCTTTAAGGTCGCTACACCACTGTTCCTAAATCAACCTAATGAAGATATGCATATTTAAATATAAAAAATATCTTTTTTTTACTTATATTTTTATCTGGCTGTTGATCGTTGAAAACTTCTTCAAAATGAACCAATGACCATTGTCGATCTAAGAAAGTTATTTAAAAAAAAATATTTATACATTTGATTCTTTCGAAACAATATTATTAATCGAATTATTTGATTCGGTTCGAATTGATTCAATTAGTCTCAAGCAAAAATAACATTAATACTTTTAATATATTAAATTTGTTTTGGATGAAGTTTTAATATAATAAAATCTAACCCTGTCGAATTAGTAACATTATTATGATTTGAAATATACACTTTATGTTTGAATTGAATTTAATGAAATACAAAATATTTTTATAATTTTTTTTTATTTCTCGTTGATACCACCCACGTTTAAAATCCTTACTTATAAAGTAAGTAAGTACTAAGTAAGTACTTGGAATACTAAGAAAGATATTTGTTGTTTATTATTGTGATTTATGCGGCCAAACGATATATCTACAAATATGTTAAATACTATGCCGTCAAAATACATAATTGCCTACCAACCTCGATAAAACTGCTACCACAAAACACATCGTCACAAAAATACAAAAAACACATAACAGCATGGATATATAACACCGGTTCAGATCAAATCAATAACATAATTACACCCAATCAAATATAATTTAACTTCACATTTTTTCACAATAATTATTTAATGTATAATTTAATTCAAGAACTATATACATAATGTACTATCTATGTCTCACAACTGTTCAAATGAACACCTCGGCACAGGACTTCCTAGTGAGGTGTTCATCGTATTCTATCAATTACAATAATTATCAATAAATAACACACGTACACACTCACTTAACTTCTAGCTCTAATATGTAATTGTATTTGTAACTTTCACATTGTATTGTTAATAATAAATAAAAAAAAATTATAATTAAATTATATGGGTCGATGGCAGAGCGGTTAGCGCGCTGGACTAGTAATCCAGTGGTCGCGAGTTCGAATCCTGCCTCGACCGTTTTTCTTCACCTATAGCACAAGCATTTATTTGCTTATTTTAGGGAACGTAGGAAGATGTATATGTACTTGTTTAACAAGGACATATTCATTTAAAATAAATAAAAAAAAAACAAAAAAATGTTTTTAGGTAGGTACCTAAAGTTGTACTAAAAATTAAAGTTGCAGGTACCTTCTAAAAAAGAGTTCAATTAAAATTTATTAATTTTGTTTGCAATTAAATGTTTGAACTATCAAATCAATAAACTCAAGAAATTCAGGGGGGCAAGTCTGGTTCGACCAGCGAAATCAAAACCCTAGTGATTACCCATATCATGGATATAATTATCATATGGAGTTCTATAATATCATTCTCTCTATTGAATAATACATATTATTTAGAAATTAAGTTCCCCTGAGCGTTCTATGATGATTCGATTTTACAAAAATCACATACACGTACATACCATCACTACATATCCCATAATGTGGGTAACCAGCGACAGGGGTGAGGGTGTGCATAGTCTTATAGGAGGAGGCAGGACTAATGCGTCCACCAAGATATTTAGAATCTAAAAAGTACACTTTTCTTTTTAGCGTTGAGCGATTCGTGTTAATAAAATATTATCGCGATGGTATGTCAATCCGTAAATTATAAATAAGAAAAAAATATTATTGCAAGTTATATTACATGTGCTCGTCACACTTATACATTGATGTGTATAGTTTTTATATCGACAATAATTAATTGTTGATTGGATTTTAAAACAGCCTCCAGAATCTTTTTTGAGCTATCAATGTTAATTTTAGGATCATTTTAACGACACCACATCGGCCTATCATTTAAATTATTCAAATTTAATTATTAACAGATGCAAATCAGACCAAATTACAAATAGCTTTAAGCACTCAATTCTAGAGGCGCTGTTGTAGAGATAGCGAGTTTTATTTATGCTTTCCCACATTAATGTCTCTGTACCTACCTGCCTTCGCTGTAGAATAGAGAGATGTAATGTTATCTTTTTATTTACACAGATGCCACCCATATCAGAATAAATCAATCATTTTTTTACGAACTTAAGGCGGTGATCCAACATAAAGCGAATTTCATTTTGAAGCAGTGTTTTGAATGATAGACGCAATTTCATTAAAAAATTTATTTATTTTTAGTTTATTTTTTTTTTCAAGTTTATATAAGTTTTTTTATAGTAAGAATATAAAATCAATATTGATCAACTACAAAACCAAATTGTAACAATAATTGCTAAGGTACGGTCTTAAAAATAAAACAACGAATAAGGGTACAAAAAAAAACAATCAATATTAAGTAATTAGGCAAACAAATAGATGCATACAAGCTAGGATACTTAGGACAGGACAATGGATATGAATGGGAAAATTAGGAAAAGAAATTTCCAATATATAATTATTAAATATGACCGGTTAGCCAAACATGTAAAAAAGTCAAAATATATCCTGATGATTACTTAAATAAATAAAAAAAATTGACCGTTACCTTTGTGCAAATTTATCGATCGGTTTTTTGTATTTCGTACAAAAATAATAATGTAGGTATATACTTAAGAAATTTTTTTTTACATCACGCTTTGTACGTGATATGTAAAAAAAATATTATTAAGTAATTATTATTATTATTAACGGTTAAAAAAATACACTGACATGTTACATAATCTTTAATAAACAAAATACATATACAAAAATATTTTTCTTAATATATAAATAGGTAAAATGGAAATAAATACAATAGATTTGAAAGTACAAAAATATATTAGAATGAGAATAATTTATATTAATACATTTTTAACTATGCAAAATGATTTCGAGATATATTATTATTAGTGTTTTATTTTGATTTATACCTAATTCATAAAAATACTTATACATTGTTTTAATATTGCTTCTTTTGAAAAACGAGTAGGTATATTGTATAACGGCAATTAATACAAACTAACCAGTGTCTTCATTCCAAAGAAACAAGATTTTCGTGGAATTTCAAATAAATTTCTTCTTTGCTGGGATTCGAACCCAGAACGCCGGTACTGAAGTCAAAGGCTTACTTCCCACGGCGATCGACAAATTCAATGTAAATTTCACAAAATAAATCTTTCTTCTTAACACTTACCTAACAAATTCAAACAAATTTTTAACATTAAACATCTAATAATGCTCCAGTTTATCTACGAAATCAATTTCACTACCTCTCAGAACACGGGTTGCCTTTTCGTTCAAATACTGAAAGAACCCTCAGTATCCCAGTACAAAATACTTCATTTTTCACCACATCTTTCTCCGTACAAGCAGCCCGTCTTTGGAATCACATCCCATCGCAACTTCGAGTTTCATTAACACTTCCCGCTTTCAAAAGAAATCTGAGGAATCATTTCCTTACACATAACACCTAAATTTGTCTCCTTATCCTATCCTTGTCCCCCCCTCCCTCACCTGTCCCTTCCGTTTTTTTATTGTTTTTGTTTTATATGTTTTATTTTCTTTGTTGCTTTTGTTTTTATTATATATTATAAGTCATAAAAATGTTGGTACATGCCATAAATATAATAGTTTTTCACCAAATGAATATTGCTGGTTGGAAGATATTGCCATTCGGCAATAAGCCCGTCATTGTGCTCTTGTGCCCAAAAAGCTTAAAATAAATAAATAATACCCACTAAACTAATTTAATTCTGCTTAAATATAGGTACACATTTTATTTTTCTCAAATTCATATTTACATATTTTTTCTTGAATTCATAATCTTGCGAGTCGCTAATTTTCTTTCATGTATCGAAAACCTTAAATAAATCAGCTGATATGATCTTCGATAAATTTATATTATTGTAATGCATTTATTCAAGTCGTAAATTTTCACATTGGGTATAGGTACCTACAGTATTAATTTTATCATTGAATTAATTTTATTTTATCAAAACTTAATTAAATACAAAAATAACATAATTAATTTATTGCTCGTCTGATAACCGTTTCATTAGAATACTTCAACAAATAACTAATAATAGTACAACTTCATCTGAGAAAGAATTTGATAAAGATTGATATAAATTAATCTATGATATTTTTATGCCCGTCGCTAAATGGTTTTATATGTAAATTTGTTCAACGAATATAATGATTAAATTCACACCAATTTACATACTTTAAAATACGTATGAGCTGTAAGATCAATTCATGTTTTAAGATAAAGCCTTATTTAATTCATTTTGCATTAAAAAAATATGTATCGTTTTTCGGGGCCGGATACTATGGGTTCAAGTGATGCATTTGAACCACAAGTAGTGCACGTGAACCATATATTTAAATAGTGCATTGGTTCAAAAAAATAAAAGAAGTAGATAGATATGTCGGTTTTTATTATTATCTTTTTTTTTCTTAGATCTTTCGACTAGAGTATAATTTATTGATTAGATGTCCGATTTCGAAGGAAAAATTCGAATAGTGGTTCTTGATAGTCCGTAATGTCAGCTTTCTTGGCTTCGTGTCAGTTTGATATCTGACTCATGGGACTTAAGATTCAGATATCACTCAGAATCACTGTTACATAGATTGCTTTAGTTTAATCTTGGAACATTTTACAAAATAAAAATATACGTATAAATCATACTATTATTTCGTCATCGTATTTTATTGCATCCAGTGCAATTTTCAGTTAAATTTAGTTAGGCTTTAACTATAATAGAGACTCGCGTGAGCGAGTTGCTTTATAAATTGAATGGAATTTGGTTGCAGGAAAAATGTTATCAACACCTTTACCATTTGAGGTTAGGAATTAGTTTATTATCTATTCGCATTTGATCAAATTTAAAAAAATATATATATTTCTTAACATATTATTTACGTAGTTTATGATTTTTAGCACTATTTGTAGTGTTGAAATTTTCGCGTTCAATGTCAACTTTGACAGCTCATTCAAAATTTATAAAAATGACTGTGGTGCATTTTGAGACCTAGAGAATAATTATAATTAGGAAGAAGATGAATACGGAAAAGATTTGCAATTGAGAATTTTACACGTTTTGTTTATCAAAAAAAAAACTGTCCCTCTTTTGACCTGGAACAACTTTTCACAAATCGTTTAAAATATAATATGTTATCACCTCAAACATTTGGAATATAATATGTTAATTACTCTAGTTATTTCGAATACAAATTAATGCTCTTCATATCCTAGCGTCGTATATCCTTTGACAAGTCTTGAATCCAGAGCAGGTAGGAATAATTAGTCGCGATTCATCCCAAGGATTGTTTAAAAAAAAGCAGCAAAGAGAGGTGCCAAACATATTCATAATTTGATAGGTCCATCTTTTAGGTGATCTTCTTCTTCGTCCGTCATTATATCATCAAGATCATCAGCTGTGTTATAAATATTAAGATACATATTTCTAACTGCACGATGTTGACTATTTTACAGCCAAATACATATCAATTAATGTCATATTTAAAAATATAACCACACTTAATCTCCTCAGTTCGACCTGTCCACTTCCGAAATATTATATGAAAGTCACAGCCGTTTTCACAAACGTGAGAATTGAGGCGGCCTCAGGCCTCTACTTATCTCATTATTTGAAGTTTAATCCTCATATTTGTCTGAATATGGATGAAAGAGTGTAAGTATTACCTTACAGAATACATACATTTTTTAATGTAAAGTAATATTTTAATTAATGTAAGTAGGTATTTATTTGCGCCATATGTATGACTTAAAAGAAACAAAACACATATTATTTCATTCACTTCAAATCATAAGCAGTGCAGTGCATTCATAAAAAATGATCTTCCAATAAATATACATATAAATAAACAATGACAATTGCGTAAAATAATATAAATTGAAAAGGCCCTTACAAGCCGAGACAATGGCCCTATTAAGAGTAATAAAATCTTAGAATTAGGTGATAATATTGTTTGATTTTAAATTTTAACCTATATAAGTGTCTGCTCTTTCTTTCAAACTGTTCGTGAATTTTAAATGAGTGGTAGCAACAATATCTTTTGCGATTGCTTAATTGTGCATTGAGGATTTGGAATTGGGAGATGTTAACTTTTTACCACTAACGTCAGTTATTATTTTTCCAAAACCCGACTTGTCATTTACTGACATCGTCGTGCTCGTTTTCGAAGACTCTTATTACATATATTTAATTTTGTTCAATACATTGTTTCGAGAAATTCCGTTTGATTGTTCAACACAGAAATCATTAATTTGTTTCATAAAATAAGCTTATTAAAATATCTACAGAACGCAACAAAAAACCGTCTATCTTTCTCGTAAAAATGACTTCAAAGTAATTGTTCGGTCCGACGTTTCTCTTCAAAGGAATCGAACGACGGAAATGGACAAAATGAGGTCAGACTTAGATCAATGATCCATAATCTTGGCGATCCTTATGATGTTGACATTTTTGAGATGCGTCTCGAAATTGCCGTCTTCTTTTGTAACAATCGTTGTGTGAAGCTGATCGAGCCTGTATTATTATATTCATTACGGTTTGCAATTCTCGAAGCAAATGACACAAAATTGCCAATTACAGAATACTCCACATACGTCCATATGACGAGACAGTGTTGATAAGAATGAATTCAAAGATTTAACGACTAAACAGAAACCCGCGCAATTAGAAAATCGCTCTAAATAATTCTAAATACATCTTGGTTTTTGTTCATACTCGATGCGCGTTTACGCTATTTTGCAACCCAACAATTTCTAATGCCTTTTGGAATATACCGCCCTAATTAGAGGATAGTGTTAATTTGAATTGAAAAAAATATATAATTTACAGTAAAGCCTACGTTTTAAAATCACTCAAAGGCGTTATTTTTAGTTCGATTGTGTTATAAAATATTTTCAATCAATTATATTCTGAAACAAGTTGATGTTCATTTTTAATCCTCGTAATACATTCCTCAAAAATAAATTCTTTAAATTGCACTCCCTAAACAAACTCATGTTATTAGACAAAATTTAAATTCATTAAAAAACGCATATGAATTCAGTTCATATAAGAAATACAAATAATTATGAAAGTAAGTTATTAATTATATCCAAAAATTACGTTGTTTATACCACTTATGAGGACCAACGTCGACCGGTTTCGAGAACAACGTTCTCTTTTTCAGGAGTGATGAGTCTTCCTGAAGAAGAGAACGTTGTTGTCGAAACCGATCGAAGTTAATCCTCAAAAACAAATTAATTTTGGATATCATAAATAATTTGTAATGACGCCACAAGTTACCTTTCAAATATTAAAAAAATAAAAATAACTATTTGAAAAAAACACGTAGGTACCTATTGATATTAAATTTAAAATCTGTTTTCAAATAAACTATTTTTTCCAGGCATTAGTTGGGATAAAAATAAATTAGTGCCTTATCACTTTCATGTAATTGTAGGTAACTCCTATTTTAATTGTCATAATGGAGTTGCAAGGCCTAAAGTCCGGACCCGATAAGTAAATAAGTAATTGTCTTAGTGTATAGAAATCAATGAATCAGAGAGAATGAATAATAAATAATTTAAGAATAACTTATTGGTTCTATGATTTTAAAAGAGTTTAAAATAAATTTTAAATATTTATCTAAAGTAAATACTGTATATAATACATATAGGTAGGTACTCTAACCGGTAAAAACATCATTAAAATTGTTTGTTTGAAATATTAAAAATCCTTCATTTGCTACCGCATTCTTTGCCCTTTTTACGACTTCATTAAAATCTTCGTCATCGTTTTGCTTCATGTGTATTTGTGACAATACTAAAAAGCGATCGAATTAAATATTTCATGGAGTTAATTAAATATAAAATTCTTCAAAAAAACAGGAGAGTCGGGTGACAATATAATATGTAATAGTCTTAAATCATTAAATTATTTCACCTGTTTTATTGATATGAATCTTATATACGTGATATATATTTTATTTTAAATATATTCCACATGTTCTCAAACCGTAATGTTTTTTTTTTCATTTGATTTTGTATGCAACGAAAAATTTGATTATCACTCAATTTGTATCATACATGATACAAAATAACAAATAGATTTTGAGGAAATTCGAACTATTCTGACGAAGATACATTTTTATTTAAATAAAAAACACTTATTTTCAAACCAGTTATTTCCAAAAAAAATAATCACTTTTAAGATGTCTAATATATAAACGACCGCCATAACAAAGTTCGATGGGTAGTCGTTTGACTGAACAAATTTATTGAAAATAATTTAACTAGCAAATCATCGTTCTCTAGGTAAAAAAATGTTATTTGGAAGAGATTTCTAATAGAATACCAGTCACCAAAAACGGAGCGATTTGTTGGAATAGTAGCGATCAATCCCATATTTATCTATTATTCAATTTCTATTAGATAGTATAGAATAACAAACTATGATTGAACGAACAAAGAAAATAAATCAGATCACCTAAAAAATTACATTAATATATTGCAGAGCACTTGTTGTCTTGAATAATCGATCCAGTTGACTTATATTCAAATCCTGTTTATAGAAATTTAATATTCACCAGTCATTTCTTGGGGCTATGCATAATTCAAAATTCATGAAGACAAAGACGAAAATCGTTCGCCTGTACAGTTTTTTGATTATTACAAAACAAGTGGGACATTTTTAATTATTTATACGAGCCGAAGTTTGAGATGCAGTGTCGCTCCTATAATAACAAAGTTGAATAGTGAATATGCCATAAAACATGGTGTTTGGCAGGAAAACATGCGAAGGGCGGTTGTGGAACAAACACGAGCTAAAAAGGTTCGCCAATAGATACGATGACCATAATTTCAGAAAAATTTTATTTTGTTTTTTTTTTCAATGTAGGAGACCATTGATATATATTATTTAATTAAAAAAATACTATATTTTTAAGAATAACACATAATATTACATGTTTTGAAAATGAACCAAAGTATTTCTTCCTAATTTATGATTGTGTTTAGGAAAGCAGTCTTGTTACTTACATATAAATAACAAATGTCACAAAAAAATCAAAAAAATGTTATTTAATTTTACGAATGATTAAAGTTTTTTTTTCATTTTTCAAGTTTATATTTTGGTTTTTGATCGTGTCAACTTAAAAGATACAAAAAATAAATCTAAATTAATGGAATAATAATAGATGTGAAAGGATGCGCACCCTATTTGCCACCCTTGTTTCTTAGATCGGTAAATAGCTAAAAAATAAAATAAAAAATGTCGTTTGTCCTAAAACACAAGTTTCGCCATTTTTTCATCGTGTTAACATTAAATCAATATTTATACTTTGTTCGGGGTCCATTCCTTGTTACTACATCTCGGAGAAATTCAAAATTGGAACCACCACGAAAAGTGTTACAACATTAATAAATTATACGTACCGTCCAAGATATATTATATTTATATAACATAAAAATATAGTCTTCTAATTCCACCTCGAACAAACGAAAAGTAAACAGTTTTTAAATGGATGGAACTATTTTATACAACAGGGACTCGGGGATTCGTCTCGGTATTTTCACTGAAGACAATTTATTATATTTAAATTTAAACGAAACAAATAAAAAATTCATTTGTTTATTTATTATTTTGTACATAATATAAACAAATATAATGCACACTGGCGGGCCAGATTACAAAGTAAGACAAAATTGTATACATACTCCATCAAAAGAATGAAAAAGACAAATATAATAAACATTTCACTGAGATAAATTTAAAAATAAATGGAAAAAGGATTGGAAAATGTTTGTTGATACCAATCACATCAAATTTGTGGTTTTAAAAATGTGAATCGTAATAAATAAAGTAAATAACTAGAATAGTTTAGTTTTTTTATACAGACTGAATGATTGTTATTAAACATAAATTACTGATTTTATTAAACGACTAATAATATAAAAGTTTTGAAATGAAAGAAATATGTAAATAATAAAGCTTTCACAATGTATTAAAACTGAAAAAAAATATCTATTTTGTAGAACAAATAAATAAATAAAGACGTCAAAAAATTTTGTTTAACTTCTATTTTTTTATAACGAGTTCTATCATCTGGTGATATTTGAGATAAAAAAAGTTGAACTATAGTTTCAAAGTTTTTTAAGTGTTTCGATTGTTATAAAATGGAAGGTGGCCTCAGAGTATATATGAAATAATAGTGTATTATTTATTTGTTTAAATCAATGAAACCCCGTCCCACAAGAGACTATTAAAAATATATTTAAACGATAAAATCACCGACTATGGTGTAAATCACTGATTTTTCATCGGTTCACCAAATGACATTTTTTTCGCGAACAGTAGTATCCGAGATAAATATCTCGTTTAGATTTAAAGGGGTTTCTAGGATATTTAAAATGAAATATGGTATCAAACCTCAAAAGTCACCTGCAGTTCAGCTAAATGAGGAACTGTGCCTATTAAATTTTATTATATTTGTGAATTTTTTGGAGTTTTAGTTGTCAATTTTCTGTAAAAGATGTACAGAACTATATATAAAAATTCCTCGAATCATGGTTGAATTACGATTTAATTAAACCCGGTTCAAAGCATTATTCCACCTTCAATTGAAATTTTATTTATAAAAATATTTTTACCGCAGTTCAGTTGAACTCGATTTTGAGCTCTATTTCATACAACAGCACCGAATTAAGTTTTGTTTAGTTGGTTATCCTGACGATAGAACAGTATGCATACCACACGAAAATTCTGTCAAACTCAAGATATAACACTTTCTTACATAAATATTTTTTATTTGAAATCAACGTAAATCATTCTAATTGATTTAATCGTTTTTTATATATTTTCTCATATCTTATGTTAAAAAAGCTTTTGATAATATTTAAACAGATCATATCTACCTACTTCAAAAATGTGATATGTTAATTTTTATTGACAATAACATATCAATAGAGACGAAGTAGGGATATTATAGAAGAACCAGGAACTCAGGCACCTACAGGGCCTGAGAACCTGTCATCGGTTGATTTACGTGATCACTTTATGCGCTTGCGCACCAATTATGCATTTATTGAGTTCCCTTATCAATGTAAACTAAGCATAAATCCTTGTACTATAGATGAACTAAATCGATCGTGGCAGGATTCGAATCCAGCGCGCTTAATACATAATAGTTTGGATAATTTATATAGCGCCGTTTTTGTAAATATATTTCACCTCAAGAGCGCTGAAAATTGATTAGGTTTCATCATTTTGGCTCTGGTAAGCTTTTGGGAAAAGGTGCTTTTTTAGTTTTTATCTGAACAAAGAAATATTTCGGTTTGTCTGAGCGTGTATTGGAGCTTATTCCATGCATTTGGTCCTGCCACAGCATACTGTGTGCACCCTGTTTATTTCAATTAATTTCCCAACCATGGACGAAGAAGCAGAACGAAGTGATGATTGTCTGTCATTTATTGAAAGCGGAATACACAGGTCGGAGCGGTAAGTAGGACCCATAACACGAAGTACATTAAAGATTATGAGACAAAGCTTATATTCAATTCTTTCGGGGACTTGAAGCCAAATGTAGATTGCGAATATGATGAGAGATGTGAGAAAATTTGAAAGCTCCAGTGATAAGCCTGGCTGCAGCATTGAAAACTGACTGAATTTTATTCATTTCTTTCTTTGGTAAATTTGCATATATACCGTCACAGTAATCCAAACGGGAGACAACATTATCCATCTGAACATATTATGAACAAATATTCAATAAAATTTCCATGCAGAAATATTTAATAAATCATTTCTGTAAGATGTGTTGAAACATGAATTAAACAGAAATAGTATATCATAACATGAGTAAACTGTTATGTCTACTGTAGGTCCATTGCTTTACTTTTGTTAAGCAAAGTGGAAATTCATGATACCTAAACACCTGACATGGTTTTATTAGGTATGTATTATTCTCAGTGTATAGGAATATAAATAAATTGGTTCTGTGTTATATATCTTGTTTAATGACACGAAGTCAGCAATAAATTATTTTGAAGTCGATACAACAATTCAGCCCAAGGCTTTTGGTGCTTGTAATAATTTCGCTGCCGCAATTTGCGATCGGGGACGATTTTGTTGCTGTGGGCACTTTCATATGAAAATGTTTGCTTGTTTTTGAATTTAATTAAAGGCGATATCAAATAATGATCAATCGAGTGCGAATTATTTTGTAAATCATCGCGTCTCTTTATGTTACAACATACATATTGAGTTGCATCGTTCAGCCCCTGGCGAACTCAATTCCAAAGACGTTCCCCTGCCCTTCTGCATGGCCAGGGAAGCCAGAGTAGGTATTATTTTTTAGTATTTAGAAAATCTGAACTAAGAACGCATGATGTTTGATTAAGTCGTGAAGTATGAAAATTAAAAAAAGAATTCGCTAAGGAGATCTAGATCAATAACTTAAGGTGGTAGGAGTTTTTTTATTTTATTTTTTTACACACATGCATACACTCATACACTGTGCTCGTTAATATATTTTTTTCTCTAAGTTTTACGTATGTAAGCACACTAGTTAAAATGTATTTTTAATACTGTCAAAATATTTAGTTGGTTTTAAATTATTTTTACATACTACATACATCTGGATAAGAAACGTTATTACACTGTAAATTTCCCGAAATCAAATAATATAAAAATAAAATAAATTATGAAATTAATAGATTCAAATATCGTAGAGGGTAGACGATCCGGAGTTTGCTCACTGACCTGATGGAGCTTGTCAAGTCCGCTATAGGATTTTAAATAATAAAGAAATAAACAATTCCTTGCACCCTGCGCAAATGGCGAGTTTATTGCCATGTGACAATTTCTTCCAACTACCCACTGTTTTCGGCCCAGAGAAGCAATATTTAAATGAAATTAATTTAAATTATTTTTTCCTGTGGTGGGGAACGTCTTTCATCGTCCTAGATCCATGGAGGCGGACCATTTGGTGGGTGATTGAGTGTAACCTCAATCCTCAGTCATAAAGTCAAGGAAGTAGAAGAAGAAAATAAAGAGATGCTCTCATTGTAACTTTTTTTTTAACATGTCCACGTAGGGGACGCCAGCTATTAGGATTTGGGTCCATTTTACTCTTCCGAAGAAGCGCACTACGTAGCGTTGGGAGGGGTTTGCAATCTAGAAAAGAGTTTATTTATTCAGATTTTAAAAAGACCCGGGTTGTACGAAGGTGGAAACACAGAATTCGGAAGATCGTTCCACAGTCGGGCTGCTGTATTAATAAAGGAGTTCGAGAAGCGACTTGTTCGTATATGTTGAAGGTCCACTGTGAATGGGTGCTGCGATTGAGTGAAGCAAAAACTTAACTTACCTATAGGATAAAAACTTTACGACATAGAAAGACGAACGACCACCGAATTGAAAATACGAGAGGCAAAATAACATTTCCCATAGGTAGTTCAGCAATAATGGTGAAGCGAGACTGGTGTATGGATATACATGCATGTGTCGTGCTTCCTTTTATTAGTTAATGTACACCCACACACCTGTCGTTAGTTACCCTACATTGTGAGATCTCCTGTGATGGTATGAACGAAAGACTCAAGAAAGATAAGGTGTATAATTTTAAGGGACCGCGGCCGCCTAAAAATCATTCTGAATGAAGGTAACCTAGAAATTTAAAATAACGGAAAAAAGCAAAGACAGAAATGTGTGGTGTACGATATAGAAATGGCGTGATGGCATACTAAAAATACTGTTGTAGTAAATTTTAGAGTTGAATCCCGCCTTAAGGCCGTTCAGTCACTGAATATTTTCAACGAGTTGTACCCTACTTCTCATATTGTAATAGAAGCGGTGGGTTTTGTCCCGCCATACATTTTTTACGACTCAAAAGTAACAACGTAAGCGACAATATGAATTATACCATTTTTTTGATAATCGAGACACAAATTTTTAAATCTAAAAGAGTCAAAGTGTTGGCATCATATTTAACAATATTTTTGCTAAACTATAGTTTTACATCAAACAAATTAAACGTATAGCGAGGGAAACCCGCAAATTTCAAAGTTACAAAATAAATATGTAAACCCGAAATGTCAAATATTTGGCTTGGTATGATTATAAACTGCTAGCCCTAGAACAGGGTTACCTAGTTGGGCAGCAGTAATCTTCATAATATTCTTTGTGATAAAGGTGTGAAAAATAAATAAAAATAAAAATAATTTTTTTTTTAAAAGAATTTTCAAATCTTGTGACAAGGAACTGTCAAGCTATAGACAATACTATAATTTTTATTCCTGTCTTTATTTCCAAGACGATAATGTAAGTATTGCCTAAGTAAATGAGGAAACACCTTCCTCTTCTTCTTATATTAGATCGTAGATCTGTTTTATCGAGAAAGCTATTCCTGTGAAGCTGAGGTCCAACTATCCCTCCACCTCTTCGGTGATCTTCCGGGGAGGCGATGCCCTGGTGGGATTTCGTTTGCCGCTATGGATGGGATTCGAGATGCGTCCATCCTGTTGACATGGTCCTTCCAGAATCTTCTTCTAGCTCTACTTCATCGTATGATGTCCTCGGTCTCACAGGTCCGCCTAATGTATCGTCATTGAGGAAATACCAATGCAACTAATCATAATTTGAGTGCGTGCACGGCCTTAAATGTCGTATCAAAATAATGTCATAGATTATAAATATATTATGACATATTGGGCATAATGATATTGAGAAGCGTATGTTAAGAGGATCTGGCGCATGCGCAAGTAGTTGGCGCGAGTGTCCAAGGACAGGGCCGCCCGAGGACAGGACACTGGCTGGTGCCCCCCATTACAGTGGCGGGCGACATGACACGAAATGGAAATTATCTCATATTAAACAGAGGCTCGGGAATGCCGGAAAACCAGTTGCAAGTATTACATGTTTACTAACTGCAAGTGCACGTTGTAGAGTTGCGGTCTACACGACAGCGATTGCGACAGAATCGCGCACTGAGATTTTTTTCATTTTTTTAATTATTTATTAAACATCCTTTTTTACAAGTATAATAATATCAGAAGTAGGTACAGTATAAATTGATAAAGTAGTAAATAAAATGTATAATATGTACTATAATCAAGTTAAAGTTTAAGTCATGAGTGTATACATTATATTTATGTTAATTTGTGGATAAGGCTACTCTACTAGGCTATGCCTGTCCCAGGTCCCAGAGTAACGTTATATAAATCAGTTCTATTGTTTTTATTCGTCATATAACTTGTAAAGCATACCTAATTCTTTTTTTTTCAAATGGATTTCTATTTTTTAAGGTAAACTTTGTTATTTTTTTTATTTTTATACACATAATTGAAACGAAAGTCTTTATCCAAAAAGATAAAACGTGTATCTGGATTCTCTTTTTCTGTATGAAATACAAAATAAAATTAACAACGTCATTTTCAAATTTTATGTAAGAGGAAAACATCCAACAGCAAGTATGTGCCAAGTAGTTAGTTGTTTGACTTTTTTGTTGTAATCCTGAGTTTGTTTCCCAACAGAGGAGACTTTGGTATAAAAAATTATAAAACTATTTAATTTTTATAATACAAATATATTTTAAAATGTCTTTCTGGGCTGGAAATACTGGTATACATACATACATACATACATACCATCACGCCATATCCCTTACGGGGTAAGCAGAGAGTACCGAGCGCCATACTCCTCTTTTTTTGCATACATTCCTAGCTTCCTTTACATCCATGCATCGTCTCATACATGCTCGTCGATTATTCAAGCTTCTTATATTTCCTTCTTTCAAAATATCATTTTGAAAGAAGGAAAGAGGGGCGGCCCCTACTATTCACTCCATCTCTTATACCCATGTATATTTTGTTGGTCAGTCGTTCATCATTCATTCTTTCAATATGTCCAAACCACCTCAAGGAATTCACTTTCATTTTATTTATAATACTCTTCTTCATCTTGCATTCCCTCCTTATGTCCTCATTTTTTATTCTATCATATATCGTTCAATTACATACTCTTCTTAGTGATCTCATTTCCACAACATTTATTCTACTTTCATGCGTCTTTTGCCACGTCCATGTTTCACTGGCATACATCAAAGTGGGCACTACAATTGCATTATGTACGGCAATTTTGGCTTCCTTTGAGATGCTTGGATCGGACATTACTGGTCTGAGAGCTCCGTTTATTCTGTTACCTGCCATAACTCTTCTTTCAATGTCTTTATCAGGTCTTCCATTCCGTTCAAACATACTCCCCAAGTATAAATATTCCTCTACTTGTTCTAGCCATTCGTTCTCTACTTTATACTGGTAGGTTTATACTGGTAGGTTGGAAGAATTTGCCATTTGGCAATAAACTCGTCACTTGCACATAATACAAGTAAGTGTTCATAAAAAATATATTTTTTTCGTGAAATCACATTTTTTTCGATTTCATCTGCAAACGCGATGGTACCTACCTAGTTTTTTTCAATGAATTATTACTATATCATTTTTTTTATAATATTGGGCAACCCACTTTTATTAGAGTGATTTTTACCAAAATGAAACAATGATGTCAATTTTTTTGTTAATAAGTCTTTATAATCATTACTTAAATATGATAAACTTAGTTTTGCAGAATAAACGGGAAGAGACTTACGCGACAAGAAATGGTACATGTTAATGGACATGGATGTGCATATTTTATACCATCGCATTTAAGCTCTCAAAAAAATATTTTCCTTAAAGTTACCATTGAAAATCGTCGCGTACCTAAGTCGCACATCACAAAAACATTGCATAATTTTTAGTATGTACAAACATGCGACACTGACGCTTCACATTTACATGACTTGGTACCTACATTAATGTTTGTCGCACAATGCAAACTGTTTATTATGTCGTTCATGAGTCCGTTTGTGATCCAGATTTATTATGTAATTTCCATTGAGACCGTCACTTATATTATATTTATTACACGTTAGAAAAAACACAAACTTAATTCTTAGTTTGTACCTACAACTATAATAATAATATTATTATTTATTTATTTATATTTTTTCTTTTTATTTTTTTTTAAATAAAAAATGAATATGTCCTTGTTAAACAAGTACATATACATCTTCCTACGTTCCCTAAAATAAGCAAATAAATGCTTGAGCTATAGGTGAACGAAAATACATAATTTAAAACATAGTAAATATATGCTATGACCATATCACTAGGAATTCATGTTTTACGATGACCAATGTTTATTAAACAAGTACATAAACATCTTCCTACGTTCCCTAAAATAAGCAAATAAATGCTTAATGGGTCGATGGCAAAGCGGTTAGCGCGCTGGGCTAGTAATCCAGTGGTCGCGAGTTCGAATCCTGCCTCGACCGATTTCGTTCACCTATAGCACAAGCATTTATGCTTATTTTAGGGGACGTAGGAAGATGTATATGTACTTGTTTAACAAGGACATATTCATTTTTTATTAAAAAAAAAAAATGCTCTGCCATCGACCCATCTAAATACATTATTTTATATATCTATAAGTACCTACCTTTTACAGTAGTATTAACAATGATAGAAATAATAATAGTAATTTATTTATTTTCTCTCCATTTAAGAATAAATACAGGAACATATATAATTATTGAACTTATGATTATGTAAGTTGTGAATTCTTCCAATAAATCTTTGTCTATATAACTAGTAATGATTCTACATATAACTAGTAATGATTCTACATATAACTAGTAATGATAGACAATTGCATCACAACTTTAGTAACACGTCCACTTCAAGCTACATACTTGTAATATTGAAAGATAGAATTAAAAAAATACTAATAATAAGGCTTAAAGTAAGAAATAAACAAGAAAGAAATCTAATTAGAAAGCTTTTTAATAATCAAATAAATGAACAAATAAGTGAAATTATAATCTATGCAATAATTACACTTTTTGGACTCTTCATAATTACATTTTTGGACAAGAGCTTGGAAAACGCACTTATTATTTTACAAATGTCGGATGACTTGTAAAAGTTGATAATGTAAACATAAAAAAAAACAAATAGTGTTCAAAATCATAATATGTTGACATGTATAATTTATTTGAAAAATGTGATCAAATGGCTTGACAAATACGAATACATAATAAACTAATAAAATTTTTCCTGGAACCAATTTCTATTCAATTTATAAAGCGACCCGCTCACGCGAATCGCTATTGTCATTGAGCACTAACTAAACCTAACCGAATCTTATACGGGATGTAATTAAATACCACAACGAAATAATAGAATGATGCGTACAAAAATCTCCATTTCCGTTATTTTTTTGGTTAGGTTTAGTTAGCCTTTAATGAAAATAGCGACTCGCGTGAGCGAGTTGCTTTATAAATTGAATGGAAATTGCTTGCTGGAATAATTTTATCAACACCTTTGCCATTTGAGGCTAGGAAAAAGATAATTATGCATACATACATACCATCACGCCATGTCCCTCACGGGGTAGGCAGAGAGAACCGAACGCCACATTTTTCTATCTTGACACGCATTCATCGCCTCCTCAACATTCATACATCGTCTTATACATGTTCGTCTGTTGTTCACGCTTCTTACATTTCCATCTTTCAAAATATCGTTTACATGGTCGTGCCATCCTTTTCTTGGGCGCCCGCGACCTCTTATTCCGTTCCTGTCAGATTTGTATATTTTCTTCGTCAGGCGTTCTTCGTTCATTCTCCCCAAGTGGCCAAACCATCTCAATGTGTTAACTTTCATTCTGTTAATTACATCTTTCTTTATCTTACATTCTTTCCTTGTATCTTCATTCCGAACTCTATCATACATCGTTCTGTTACAAATTCTTCTAAGCGATCTCATTTCAACTGCATTTATTCTGCTTTCGTGCGACTTCTGCCATGTCCAGGTCTCACTTGCATACGTCAGGGTTGGCACTACGATTGCGTTATGAATGGCAACTTTAGCGTCTCTTGATATGTTGCGATCATTCATAACTGGTCTAAGTGCTCCATTCACTCTGTTTCCTGCCATAACTCTTCTTTCAATATCCTTATCAGGCCGTCCATTCCGTTGGAACATACTACCCAGATAGACATACTCGTCGACTTGTTCAAGCCATTCATTCTCTACTTTTATTTGACACACTGTTCTGCTTTCACTCTTTTCAAAGACCATTACCTTTGATTTGCTGGCATTCATTTTAAGTCCGTTTTCTATGCATCCTTCATATACCATACTTACAAGATACTGTAACTCTTTCATACTTTCTGCTAACAATACTTTGTCGTCTGCATACATCAGATCACGTACTGTTACAGTACTCAGTTTAGATCAAAGATAATTATGTGTTCGCATTTATCACATTTTTTAAATAAATTACTTTTCTCAACATATTATTGAAGTAATTGTATGATAATATTTTTTATACTATTTGTTTTGAAAATTTTCTCGTTTTATATCAACTTTGACAGGTCTCCCGACATTGGTAAAATGAATAGTGCGTTTTCTAAGGACTAGTCATTTTTTAGTATTGTGATGTGATTGTGAATTGAGATGTGTGAAAGGGACATACTTACATACATATGTGTGTGAATGATGCATGGTGAGTAGGTATATATGGCGGGTTAGTGGATAAACTGCCATTCTGATACATGGCTCTATATGTAGCAGGTTAGGAACTTAGAGGATAAGGGTGAATTGAGAGACATTATACTGTAGATGGTGTAATTATTTGGAGTTTCATCCCCCATAAGAAGAAGACAAGTTGATACCTAAGAGATATACTGTGCTCAACTCCCCACATCAATATACTACAAGTCTAAATCGTTGCATATTTATTTCAATTTTGCAGCTCAAAAATCTACAGTTTTGAAAATCGTGTACAAATATAATTTTATCTAGATGGTAAGCTACATCTGGATCTACATCCCTCCATACTTTATAATGTCGACGAGCTCTTTAGGCAATAAATGAAAAATATGAAGTAAAATCATCAAAACTAGGCCAGAACACATAAAAATCACGACATAATTCACTTCTTAAACTTGAGTTCAGAGTAAAGAGTCGGCCACAACTGATTTATCAATAAAGGTCAATCTAGTATTATTAAGATTTCAGAATTCGGTTTCAGAATGATTCCAGTATCTGAAGAACTCGATATTTTTATATGGATAAATCATATAAGGGTCCATTATTATAACTAGTTGCATATAAATTCCAGATGGTTTTTTTTCTCTAACACAAGTCGTATTATTTATATGCTCCATTATATTCCAATATATCAAACTGGTTAAACTAAATTATAATGACATTACTCCATATTAATAATATAAATAATTCATATAATGCCATCTTAAAGGATATCTCTGAAATCCATAATGAATAATGACAACCGAACAATAAACTTGACCAATTTATCTCTCGGATCATATGCTAAAGATATCGTTTGGCTTTTAAATGATCGTTATGGGCTTCAAATATCAACTGTAGAATTTTAACATTATATTTTTGTATGCAGTATCAAAAGCCATGAGAGATACAATATAGTTTTCTATGCGAAATGGCGTTTGATGAACAGCTTTTAACAGTTTATATCATTCCGAAATCTGCGAATATATTTTTTTGCTTTATGTTTTCAGATTTTCATTTGGTTTTTGAAAACTTGATAATATAAACATCTGTCATAACTATTTATTTATTTATTTTTTTTTTTTCAATATTGGACACTGTCACTTCGTGGTAGAACTCCATAATTAATTAAAGCTATGAAAAATTTTTATATTTAATTTTACGTTCTACTTAAATTATCTACTTAAATTGTTGGTCAAACGGGTAGATCTTTAAATACACGCCTTAAAGAACATCTTGCGAGTTTCCGTTTGAAAAAAGACACTTCGAACTTTGCGACACATTTACTTGAGAGTGAGCATTCGTTTAACTCACAAACTGGGATAAATCTTATACATAGTTTAAGAAAAGGTAAAAAATTAGACAAACTAGAAATATTAGAGATACATAGAGTAAAATGTAACAGCAACGTTCCTTTGATTAACGCACAAATAGATTTTAATACTTCTCCATTATTATTACCATTAGAATAGTTAATGACGGGTTTTTCTGTTGGCCATTATTCAATATAATTGCTGTCCTTTTAATACAATATTTGTATATTCATTCCTTCACTTCAATTTTATTTTTATTATACCTGCATACATATTTACCTTAATGTCTTTCGGGTATTTAATTTTTCTTAGAATTGCCCCCTTCCATTTCTATTGTTGTTATCCTCTTTGTGAATCTATATATAGATGGTCTTCATCATTATTGTTCACCATTCTGACGATGCTCATCATAGAGCGATACCGATGAATGGGAGTCGCGTTTGCGAAAAAATTTAAGTAGAACGTAAAATTAAATATAAAAATTTTTCATAGTTTTAATTATTTACTTATTGTTTATTTTATATATGTATTACGTGAATTTAAGTAGAAAGTATCTACCTGAAACATTTATTATGATGGTATCTACAAAAGTATATTTTATAATCCTTTTTTAGTTTGTTAAGATTTTGAATGTTTAGAAAAATCAGATCATTGTATAAAAATGGTGATAATGGTTCAAATATCAGTAATGAAATCAGTAACAAAATATTATGTCAAATTACAAAAATCTATTATAATCATTTTACCTAAAATTATATGTTAATATTCAAAATAAAATTTTCAAAAAAACGAAGAATAAAATATTCATAATATATGTGACCAATTAAAATTAAAAACAAATTCACCCAAAATAGACCTGACTCATGATTATACATTGTACTTGTGTATGTACCTACTTAATATATGCGATTCTCACACTAAACGAAAATATACTATTTTTTTTTAATTTGCGTTTGGTTTTTTTATCCCAAAGGGGTGTTATTTGCCAAAAAGCAGTGTGATTAAATAAATTTAATGTTTTGCATGTGAAGATTATGAAAACTCTATTTTTAATCTTTATTAATCTATTAAATATACTTTGAATACATTTTGAAGCCATGAGAGAAAAAATATGTTACTATTTTGAAAAATCCTTTAACTTAAATCATAACACACTATTTTAGCATGGATTAAGAAAGGGAAAAAAATCTTAAAAATTGTAAATTACAACTCCCTATTTACATGGTTAACATGGTAAGATAGAGTAAAAAAAACTCAAAATTGTGAAATCATTTCTCTTCGCTTAAACGTGAAGAGAAAAATTAAAAAAACTTTAAATTTTGATATCACAACTATTTAATTTAGCAAGGGAATAAAGAGTAAAAAAATGCAATTTTTAAATTATTTGCTTAAACATGAAGAGACAACGTAAAAAGGTCTTGAATTTTTAAAATCATAAATCTCTACATGGGACAGAAGAATCAAACATGGAAGATCAGCATATCCTCATCTCAAGTACACGCATGTATGTGAAAAGCAGTTGAATTATGAAAAATTACAAAGGATGTTTGATATTCATATGTTGGTAAATGCCTCAGAGGAAGTCGGTCCATTGTGATGCAAATGCGATCCTATATAATATTATAAAATGTTGTGTCCGACGGCGGTATCCTCTGTGGTCGCACCGGACCCCGCTAATGAGACATATCCATTTGTCGGCCCGGCACCCGATATGTTTTCACACGTTTATTTTTCCATGCATCTCGACCATACATCACCGACTTCAAATATTATAATAAATGAGCGAACGATCCCCTGATATTTATTATTAATTCATTTTCGCAAACTGCAACGCCCGAAGGCACTGCTTAAAACAAAATAAGCGTGAATGATTCTGAAATAAACTTAGAGCGATCTCATTTCAATAGACACGAAATACTATTTTCCCATATTTATTTATTTATTTAAATCACATTAACAATACAAATATAAAATACCAATATTCCAACAATAGTACAATTAATTATGCAACATATGTAGATAATTAAGAATATGTTGGCACTGACAAAATACACATTATTATAACACGAACAGAATCACTTCTTATAACATGAAAACAATTTACCAGAACCAACATCCAGTGAATAAGAACTATTCCACTAATCAGTGTTTATGTCGGAATAGATTTATATTCATTTTTAAATTACATAGTCTAGGCTTACCCTGACCATATCATATCAATGTGTTCACTTCGTTTTCTGAATCTTGTGTCTCCTGTAAGACCCTTCTTAAGGTCGAACAGGTTAAATACTTGGGAGTAATGGTGGACTGTCTCATTAAATGGAGGAAACACATATGTAAGTTGTGTTACTGAACGTATAAGAAAAATGTTCTATATATTTTACAACTTGCGAGACATATTAGATAAAAAAACAATAACATCTGTATATTATGCGCTAGTGCACTCAATTCTACGTTACGGAATTGTGGCATGGGGAGGAGCTTTTGTGACCACCTTAAGTCCCTTATATGTAGCCCAGAGGAGTGTCTTAAAAATAATCCTCAGGAGGCCACGTGACTATAGTACTAGCCAGTTATACAGTGAACTGCCAGTCCCTTCAGTACAAAATATGTACAAAAAAGTGGCTATCTGTCAGGTGGTCAAAGAGTTCATTGCTAATGGGGCCAATAATGATATCTATATAACTCCTAGAGTGCAACTTGAGGGCCGTATAAGACTCCCTTTGAGACTGACGAAGCTGGGGCAGAGCCACTATTCTTTCTTGGGTGTAAAATGGTACAATGAGCTGGATAGAAACATTAAATTGAAACCTTCTGACACATTGTCAACCTTTAAAAAAAGGTTTAAATAATCTCCTCCTGCTCATTGTACCATTAGAGTGTTCTTATGTTGTGTGCGAGGTTTTATGTCTTTATATCAATTGTAATTCTATTTATTTATGTATGTGTGTATACTGTATAATATGTATGTGTACATATATGTATTTTTTTTGTTTTGTTTTGTTTTGTTTTCCTTATGTAAACTGTAAATTGTTATGTTTTTCTGAACTCCTCCCCGAAGCACAAGGTTTCCTTAATTTCGGGGAGAATTTCAATCCTCATATAACATATTTATTATTGTCATGACATATTATTTATCATTCTGTATCTTTTTTTTCATAATAAATTTTACTTACTTACTTTCAATCTGGTAATATCATCATTTCTTACCCTGTCATACATCGTTTTATTACTGATTCTTCTTAACAATTTCATTTTAACTCCATTTATTTCGACGGTAAAACGATTATTGGCAAAAACAATGCCTTGTAGATATTGTAGAGACAAGCATTTAGTCAGATTTTGTATGTCATTTGTTCGTTATAAAACAACAAAATAATTACGTCACTAATTTTTATTATTAGATGTATTATTTATCATATGATAATTCAAGATAATTGTTAATGAAATGTCTCCTGCTATTAACTATAATAAATATCATTAGAATGAAATAAATATTTCGTAAGAAAATGATTGGTCAAACGCGAATAAAAATAATTATTTAAACATTAAGGCGATTGGTTATATTTCGTTTTGAAATAAAAAAAGTAGGGGAACATTGCACATTGACCAATCACAAGCATTTTTTATTGTGAAAAATATTCAATTATATCATTTAACGGCATATAAAATCTTAATACACAACTCAACATCTGCCGGAAAGGAGGCAAAATAGTTTGTCTCTTAGGAATATCATTAAATTGTACAAACGAGTGGGTTATGGCCAACACTAAACTCTTCACTACATACATAATTAGTGTTCACTTTTTTTCTCCTTGCAGAGTTTACAATCCTTGGATGTATTAATATTATGATACTTACCAACACCGATTTCAGGCCATACTAGTTTTTCCTAGGCGAAATCAGTTTTACGCGTGTCAGGATATACTAGTTTAGTCCAGGACAATTTTTAATCTAGCCAAACTTTTTTTAATACATATACAATCCTAATCAATCTCTTCTTACCAGATATTCAGAATTTTGACAGAAACCTAAAATCATAGAGATGAAATGTCTGTCGTTGAAAAACTTGTCAGTTCTACAAATCAATTCTCAACACTTGTGACTTTTTTTTTTAATATACCATATTTACTATGAATAATTAGTTGATTACTGTAGCTCTACTAGGAACTAGTTTTCTATAGCTAGCATTTCAATATAATATCAAAATCGAGTCGAACGAACTAGTCTTTTGGGACAGAGAGCTCAAAGTAATATAATAATAGATACCTACGCTATTCACACAAAAATATCATAAAAAAAAATTGTAGTATGCACTATCTACATGATACCTGTTGAAAAAATTATTTAACTCATAGTTTGGGCTGTACAGAGGACACAAAGTAGGTAGGTACTTACGGCATAGGTACACATAAAAATATTTTAACCAGACGCGTAGCGTCTACAATCTAGGTACATACCTACATGATATTTTTTATTATCATTAATTGATTTAAAGAAATACGCATTAAAATTCTGAAAGCATAACACTGCACTATTCCGTAGTAGTGTAGAGTTAAAAATATTAATGTATATACATTTTAACTGTTTAATAATTACAATTTTGCGTAATAATTTCGATATTGGCGCCACTTCTATCGATCAAAACATCTCGTTCGGTTTCATTTGGCGATCGGCTAACAGCAAATAATCATCATTTTATTACATTTTTATTGATTCTGGCGAAGCATTAATATAAAATCCAAATGTATGTTTCGTGTCGATACATTTGACACGATAAGGAATCTTTACGATATCGAACTCATTATACAATCGAATAAATACCGAATCTATATTTTTATCCTACCGTTTCTTAGCATTAGATCATTTCAAAATACAAAACCTATTATCGAATTTGACAATAATTAATTTGTAATTTACGATCGATGGATTATCCATTCTGAAGATGTTCGCTAACAGATCATTATTTTCTGATTGATGGACCATTAAAAAATCGTCATACTGGGGAGAATAACTTGAACAATAATGGATCTTGGTCAAAATTGTTGCTTGCCTTCTTCGGACCTATACCTCAACAGGTACATAAATATATATATCACTAGGCTGTATCTCTGATGGGGTAGGCAGAGAGAAATGAACTATACATTTTCTCATACATCTGCACTCTACTTTGATCCTAACATGTTCGTCTCTACATTCAGATGATTTTTATATACCGAATTTTTCTCTTGGTGTAGATACCTACCCTTTTTGTCATTTTTTGTCATTTCATATTTTAAACAATCCTTTGTAAAATCACACAGTTGACATTATTAAAATTAATGTTTCGTATAAAATACAAGTGGTTTTAATAATAGTTTGTCGTAGTTTTTTTTAACTTATTATGGAATCTTTTGACATTTTTTTTTGCAGAGCGGTAAGCGCGCTGGGCTAGTAATCCAGTGGTCGCGAGTTTGAATCCTGCCTCGACCGATTTCGTTCACCTATAGTACAAGCATTTATTTGCTTATTTTAGGGAACGTAGGAAGATGTGTATCTACTTGTTTAACAAGGACATATTCATTTAAAAAAATAAAAAAATAAATAAAGGCTGACGGAAAATTGAAAAAAAGGTCAGCAATTAATAAGCATTTTTCAATAAACAATCTACTAAATGAACTTTCCAGCCATCGAAAATAATATAAATCTAATTAATAAAATTCATTCTTTAAATATTGATCAATTTTACAAAATTCTTATATTCTGAAACAGACCATATCAGATTCTACTGTAATATACATAGAGTAAGGATATATTATTGGTATGTTGTAATATTCATTCATTCATTCATACCATCACGGTATATCCCAAAATGTGGGGTAACCAGCGAAAGGTGTGCGGGTGTGCATTGCCTTATAAAAGGGAGAACAAAACATCTATGTATACCCACACACCTGTCTCTTTTCACCAAAAAAGGCACTACATTCAGAATGGGTGGTGAACCTCATTGCTGAACTATGTGAGATGTTATTGTTGCCTGTTGTATTTTCTTATGTTGTAATATGAGATTATATATCAATATATACAAGTAGGTACCCTTTCATTCCAAAATATTTTAATGACTTTATGAAGTTCCATACAAAATATTCAACAAAACATCAATCCTAATAGATGGGTGGTAGAAGAACGGTTAGCGTAGTCCACTGGTTGCAAGTTCAAATCCAGCCATGACCGATTTAACCGCCTATAGCAGCACTTATACTAACTTAATACTTAGTTTGGGGATTGTACGTGGTTGTATATGTACTAGCTACAAGGACATATTCATTCTTATAAAATGAAAAAAAAAACATGAAATAATAATCATTATTTTTCAATTTCATTTTTTTTTTCAAATTCCTATCATAAGTATGAGTTCATGTATTTCAATTCAATTCCCATCAGTAAAATAATACCAAGGTATCATAAACTCAATTCACATACTTGTATTGTTACAAAATATAACGGTAGGTACCTAACTTCCTAATAAGTATTCACTGATTCTTTAAAAATTACAAATTTATGATTTAAATCTAATTACGTGTTTGTAAATGACGAAAAATTTCATGACGAACATATTTTACAAAAAATATGACGACAGAAAGATTATAATCTGACACTCTCTGATGGCTATCGCATTTGTTTATACTATTTTTATTACAAATTAATATTTTATCCCACGAAAGATTTTTTTATTTCTTCGTCAACTATTAGTTTGATTGAACATTAACAGTCGATATTATATGATGTGAAAATTTGTTATTATTTATGATTGATAAAACTAATTAAATATTTTTGAATTTTTTGTTTAACATGCATATAGGCTGGTATTTCGTTAGTTATCTTGAGAAAAAAATAAGAAAAAGTTGAGGTACCTCACTGTAAGATTGTTTTAAGGAAAGATCTATCTTTCCTTGGCAACGGTATTTTGGATAACCTATAATGTACAGTAAGCTAAGATTAATCTTACCTTACTTTGAGTGTATCTTTTTGGCCATCGTCTGCGAGCGCCACTACTTTTAATTAATGGCAACTCTATTTTCTATGGTTCGTGTGAATCCATGCCGTACGATTTTGACATTTTGTTGTTTGGTCATAAAATATCGCGAGGTTATATTACAATTTCTTCGTTTATTTTCGTATTTAGATAAATAAACAGATAAAACAAAATAAACGTTGCCGGCTGGGCACAATTATTTGGAATCTGGTAAGTTCATTAAATACTTTTGTTATTTTATTACGTATTTACAGTATTTTCATATGAGTTATAAACATTGATTTATAATGTACAACCAGTGTACAACGTACCTTATAAAAGCATTTATATTACAGTGGGAATCTGTATTCTTGCTATATCTACTAAAAAAGATTATTAATTTTGTTCATTATTGCTTTTATAAGATGTTGAATTTGACAATTCTGAAAAAAAACAACAATGAACAAGAGTTATAAAAAAACAAGAATTATATGAAATTACTTATCATAACCGTAAACTAGATAAACTTCCATACATAAAATAAAGTCTTACTATAATATCTTTGCACTTTTCACAATTTATATTTTACTGTACGCAAATTAGTACATTTTAACCAACAAAAATGATGTTTTCAGAGAACTGTCATTCTGCTCTAGAAAACTTGGAACAATGAAACATAGGTTATGGAATGAACACGAACAAACAAAAGCCAGGGATAATGTTCGCCAAGAAAGCAGAACTTCAGGACGTCCTCCCAAAAGATAGAAGGATAGCTGGCATTCGACGTCACAGGAAGGAAACTGACACAGGACTTTAACAGGCTAACAGATCCAAAAAGAAGAAGAAGACTTATGGCGACAGTCGACGGTAGGTATTGGATTTTAAAATTATTCATAAAAATCTTGAGTACATAAAGTATGCTTTATAAAGGCGTTAACGACTAGTATAAGAAAATTTTGAGCGTACATGGTTTACTTAAAAAGAATCTTTTGAGTGTCTATAGAAACAATTACAATGTTATTAGTGCTCGCCATATAAGAGGATGTAGGTGACAGTTTTATAAATCATTTTTGCAAAGGTCAGGGGAAATGTGCCTCAATACGCTGTATAACGTCGAACATCAACTGATTTTATTGGTTGATACAATTTAAATTGTTAAAATTGGTTTATACACAGGTGATATCACCCATATACATTCGCTTGGCGAGTCCTATATATACTTTAAATTGATTTTGACAAGATTGGTTAAAATACTTTTTTATATTATCATACATCAGTAAAGCCAAAACTGTAGATAGAATATGTCGGTACAATTTAAATCCATAGATGTCATTATAATTAACTTCTTTGGTATAATTCATGCTGTGCTAGTATCATCATTCATACTAATATGAAATATGTTTTGGTTTTCTACTATTATTTAATACAATGACTGTTATGAAAAATCTTATTAAATTAGCCTATTATTATTTTGATGTTACTATTATTTTTCTTTTTTTTTCAGTTATGAAATGTTACCATGACCACAAAGAAAAACCTCATAGAAGACAACATCTGATATTGTAAACAACACCACCGATTCTGCTTATGGGGCTATCTTAATATAAAAATTTGTCTATCTTAATATAAAAATATACTATCGTTAGAAAATAAATCGTAAGAAAGAAATCCTGGTAGTAAAATTTAGAATGAAAAAATGTATATAAATATATAAATTTCTTATGTATGGAAAAGTTCAGTAATTTGATTTCATGTTATTATGTAAAGAGCTTGAACATAGAACTGATAAGCTTTCCATAAATAACGAAAAATTTCTTCATATTATGATATCACATGTCAAAATTGTCAAAATGCTCTAACGTCCTTTAAAACCAAATTTATCTGCTTTTATTAAAATATTTCATACAACATAATCATTCTACACCATACTGCATTAATAGTTTGTCTATCTTAACATAAAAATATACTATCGTTAGAAAATATATATTCCTGGTAGTAAAATTTAGTATGAATAAAAATGTATTTAGATAAATTTCTTATGTATGGAAAAGTTCAGTAATTTGATTTCATGTTATAAGGTAAAGAGCTTGAACATAGAACTGATTAGCTTTCCATAAATAGCAAAAAAATTCTTCATATGATATCACATGTTATAATTTTGAAAATGCTCTATCGCTCTTTAAAACAAAATTTATCTGTTTTTATTAAAATATTTCATACAACATAAGCATTCTTTACCATATTGAAATTGTCAACATTTCAAGAAGAAAAAATGAACGCTTACTATGGTGTGGAGAGTTTAGTGTTGGCCACAACCCACTCGTTTTTTATTGATGTTAAATAAACAAATATACTTTAATACAATGTCTTTTAATTGCACGCTGTTAATGTTGCACTGCTTTAACATTAAAGTATGTAAATGTTGGTTTGATACAAATCAATCGTACATGATTTGATGTATGCAGATGAAACAGTTTTGATTGCATTACGTGTGATTGCAGTATTTAGTAAATAAAGTGTAGGAAGGATGCCTGCAAGAAAAAGATGACATGACCGTGTGAACGATATTTTGATAAACAGAAATGTAATAAGCATAAACAACAGACGATGCATGAATGTTGACAAGGTGATGAATGTGTGTCAAGATGAAAAAATGGGGCGTTCCATTCTCTCTGCCTACCCTGTGAGGAACATGGCGTGATGGCATGTAAGTATATAGTATAAGTCCACATTTCATGTGTTTTGTAATAAATATGTACCTTATATATTTATTTGTATTAAACAGTTTTATTATTTATTATGCAGATGAAAAAGTTTTGATTGCAGAACGTGTGATTGCAATATTTAGTGAATAAAAAGTATGAAGGATGCCTGCAGAACGAATTGAGTATTACCTTATGTTAGTAAATCTAAGATACTGGTATTCGAAAAAACTAAAAGTATAATCTGTGATACATAAAGAAGAATATTATAGCAAAACTGGACGAAGGCTGTCACATGAACGACCTGATAAGATTAACCGACAGGGCGATTGCCGCCGCCACACATTGGAGTGGCAAAATCTGAATTCCGGACTCGTTAAGTAAGTAAGTATTAGCAAAATGAGAGTGAATGCCCTGAGGTAGTTTGGCCATATTAAAAGAATATACAAGGGTGTACGAGACGGGAGTGAATAGTATGGGTCATTTTAGAAAAGTGTAGTATGACCATGTGAAACGTAAGAAACTTTAACAATTGACGAGCATTTATGACACGATGCATGAATGTTTACAAGATTAGAGGCGTATGGCATCAGGTTTTAAGGGTAAAAAATGGATTTATTATTCTTTGAGTAAATTTTTGTGTTATAGAAGAATGAAATTGGTAACTGATAAAATTAAAACCTTGGTCCACTATATTAGATTATAATATATAAAGTGCACTTTTTAAAATCAGGAAAAGAATTTAATTCATATTATGTAGCGTCTTGTAGTATTTCATTGTATGTAGTCAGGAAATTTTGATGCAAAACTTATTTCATTGGTATAATCAAATTAAAATTTGGATTTGCTAAGAAAATGCCAAATTTTATTTTTATTAGAATCAAATAATAATAAATAATTTATATAGCGCCGTTTAATGATTCAGGATCATTCCAAGGGCGCTTATATTCTGTCTAATGTTGCTCTATGAAACAAAGCTGTTTTCAGTCCTTTAGAGAATGTGCTCTTGCTTTGTGTACTACGGATATCTGGAGGCAATCTATTCCACTTTATAGGACCACTCACGCTTAAGTATCGATCATTTCAGCCGCTTAGTTGTCTCTGTCTAACTTCTTTAAGGAGTTGTTACTCTGTGATCCAGAAGACCTGAGTGTGAGATGCTTCCCAGTTAGCTCTTTTCTCTGACATAACTCTTGAATGTACTGTGGTGCCAGGTTATTCAAAGCATTAAACACTGTCAAACAAATTATGTAGTCAACTCGCGCTGGACGCTTCAACCAGTGTAGTCAAAACAAGAGTTCATTAAGTTAAATATGTACAATGAAAGTACCCATATCCAAACCTAACCTAAGCATACACATATTTCTAGTAATGGAACACTCCTAAAATTGTACATTTTACTTCCTCTTGTATTAGAATTATTATGATTTTTTTTCATAAGCATACATGTAAAACTTTGAAGTTATGGATTTTAAATACTTTCTTCACATAAGCATCGAGTTAATTTTATGACACCTGACATTGTTTAGGTCATAAAATTCAAATCAATATTTTATAATGAGATTTTTTTTAACAAATTCAACAGTGCGTTTGTTAAAATATAACTGCTTTTTTATCGAATATGGCCTTGAGGTTCGCGTATTCGTGTAAGTTAGTATTTAAATATAATTATTTAAATTACAGAAGTCTCCAAAAAATATGTTGTTGACTATTTTTTCCACATTTGTATGGATAAGGTAGCTAAATTGGTACCTCACCATTACCTCACCGAAATCTCACAAATATCGTAATTTGACAGATAATGACAGTCGCGTGAGATGCAGATAGGGTAAGATAACTTCTGTAATACCAAATAACATCTGTAATACGACTTGAGAATTTGGAGAGGGAAAGATTATCTTACCGTTTTCTCATATAACATGCGTAATACGACCCATACTGTGTCAAAAGTCAAAAATCAATTGAACATGTTGCAACATTCTGAAAACTTGTGAAAATAAACGTCTCACAAATCCAAACTGAAAACATAAGAAAAACTGTGTTCTCTGTGAAATCGAACCCGTGACCAAAGTTCAGGAGTCAAATATCGAACTTACTGAGCCAAGAAATTCAAATTTTTTTGACAGACATTGCAAATTGATATAATTTTGTTATGTTTTTGAAATTCCTTGTGAAGATATCTATTCTTTTTATTGTTAATTATTAGGTTTCGTCAGATAAATGTACTAATAAATAAACAAACAAATATGAAACCAGAGGGTAATCTCTTCTCTTGTTCTCTCGATGTAATTATAAATCAGTTGAATAATACTCTTGATATTACTTCAGCTTCTTACAATTCTTCGTCTAATTATAGAAGAAAAAAAAAACAATTAGAAAACTTTCAAACTGTTCTGTCATAAATACGGTGCCTCTCTGATGTCCTATAATACGTCTCTGAATATCCTATAATACGTCTCTGATGCCTTATAATACGTCTCTGATGCCCTATAATACGTCTCAGATGCCTTATAATACGTCTCTGATGCCCTATAATACGTCTCTAACGCCCTATAGTCCGCGAGTGTGAATCTCAATTTGCACTTTTCGATTGTTATTTTTGCACCATGGAGCCAAGATTGCTTATCTATAGGGTTGTTTAAGCTAATCCTTTACTTTTTGCTGTTCATTTTACATTTTTGCGATAGGGCCGACTACGATATTATAAAGCATCACAAATTCTGACAAATAAATTGAATATTTTTTTTGTTTAACTGTTATTCTGCTTAGTACCTATGTTAATTATAATCAGTTGATATCGACAGAAATGTGAAAGATTGTAATAGATATGAATATATTCCAGGTGCGTGGAAGATAACAACTATACAGGAATTGTAATGTAATTAATTTTTATCTTAACGAAGATCGATTGGAAGGAAATGAGAACATAACCAATAATGAAGTACCTATACAACCTCACCCTATTTTTTATCTGCAATGATTTCTTCCCCAAAATATCCATCGTTCATTTTTTTATGACTTGTAGGTTTTTATGACCTGTCCTTTCACACATAGTTTTTATTATGATTTTTTTTTATAAACTCTATCCAGAACTTTAGTTTCGCTGCAGTATGTCCTGTTATTATAATGAAATATCTTTTTGAAATAATTTTATTTAACATATCGGTTTTTGTAAATAAAATACACATTTTGATAATAATATTTTATTATTTTTTATATAATGAGTTATTTTAGAAAAAATGCAAAATCGAGGTGTAAAATTATTAATCCACTAAAAAAACACATAAAATAGGTAATGAAGTCTCAAACATAATATGTCTTACAAAAAACATTACACGACCACGTAAAATAAATTTTAAACGATGGGAATGTAAAAAGTCAAAATTACATAAAATATAATATGTTAGGACGAATGGATTTAAATAAATCAATAAATGCAAATCAACTGATTTGAGTGTGCAGCCGATCCGAATATTTTTATGTAGGTACCCCAAATCAGTATTTTGAAAGTACATGCATATGTTTATTTTATGTTTGAATTTTAATTCTCCCAATTAAAAATGCTTTCAAATAAATACCAGGTTCCTTTTCTCAAGATATAGAATAGTGTGAAGATAACAATACAATCATTTTCAAATGCATTCATTTAAACACTCAAATATTCAGAAATCTTCAATGGTAAAATTGAAAATATTTATATTGACTTAACTAATCGAAAGCACCCCACTAAAGTGCTTTCAAATATTTAGTAAATCAATTGTTGTAACGTTTTCAGACTTTCGTCCATCATCAGCAACTTTGATACTTAAGTGAAAAGTTGTTTAATGTAAGTAAAAGTTAAGTCAATATAAATAATTTATAGTGGCATTCCACAATGTAAATAATAAAACTTTGAAAACTTAATGGTTAAATGGTATGTTTTTAATTTAGAAACTTAAGTACCTACAACCTATTATAAAAATATGTATACATTATATAAAAATAACCAACAAACAGAATGTGAAATGAATATAACAAAACCTTCCCAGACACACACACACACATCTTCTCCAAATCATACGCAGCATTCAAACATGAAATACGACACATTCAAAAATCATCACAACACGCGATTACATAATACATATACCTACACCACTTGTTATATTGAATTATGGCTTCTTAATTTAAATTTTTTTCCTAATGTATATTTTTTATTTATTTTCGCCTCTTAATGTTTTTTTTTATAATCAATTTCTTAACTATTTCTTTTCCTTGATGTTATTTTTTTATTACGTTTTTACTTGTTTTATCGTTTATGGCCTTTTATTTTTACTGTGTTACTTTGCAAGCTTTCAATTATATACCTACATTGTGAATACTGTAAGGTTGCAGATAAACGTTGACTTAATATATTGCTATTATTTTTATTTTTTTCAAATTGAAGCTAACAATGTATAAAGAATAGTATATATGTATAAGAATATTAAATATAACAATTAACATCTCCATACATCAGTTATTAGCTAACAATACTATCATAATAATATTACAAAAATAATACAGTCATAATATTCAAGATACAAAATCATATGTGTGTGTGTGTGTGTGTGTGTGTGAGAGAGGGTGTGTGTGCGTGTGTGTGTGTGTGTGTGTGTGTGTGTGTGTGAGAGAGGGTGTGTGTGTGTGTGTGTGTGTGTGTGTGAGTGTGTGTGTGTGTGTGTGTGAGGGTGTGTAAATTTGTGTAAGTGTATATGTGTATGTGAATGCGTGCTGTGCGTAAGTGATAATCTTATGAAATTCCTGTTTTTAGTTTTTGAGTGAGTTTATGTTTTGAATAGGTCTATGTCAAGGGACTTCTATATTCATATTTTATGTATGTGTTTATAATTATCCACACATTTATATTCTATTAGTTATACACACATTTATATTCTGTAACTGCTTGTATTCCTTAATGAATAAATAAATAAATATACGCGTATAGTCCACGTGGAGTTTCCTTGACCTGGTCATTCCATCTCAGTTGTGTCGGGGGTAGGTTCATCTATTGGTAGGTTCATCATTACTCAGTCACGAGGGAAACGACGCTGAGAGAGTGAGAAAATGGCCATGTCATAGTATAATAATTAATAAATCCAAAATAAAAAAATATAGATGTGTGGTGGCAGAGCAGAGCAGGGAATGTATATGTACTTGTTTCAAGGACATATTCATTATTTAAAAAAAATGTTGGTTATTTCTGGCCATAGCAATGCAGATGATGGAGTATTTAAAATGAATGGAAGTACAAACTAATACCATCTCAAATCCACAGTCTGTTTTATATCTAATGTAATTTACCTAAAAATAAATGAACAATTTGTTTAACAGCATCTCGTATAAAATCTTATATTTTCGCTTAATTATGAGGGAGTGTAGTGTACCTATCTATAAAGAAATAAAAAATAAACATTTTCCTTTTAATGTAATACCAGGACACGTGATTGGTTTATTGGGTGATTGATGAGTTGTACATAAATGAAGAGTGTTAAATTCTCAAGAAAGTTAAGCGTAGCCGCTCAAGAGTTGAGACATAAAGATGTCAGTTTGGAGGGTAATTAGTATCAACAAGGTTGCTTGATTCCTTTTGTTTTATTACAGAAATCGATACTTGGTCGTTAAAGGGTCGCTGTGCGGTGCCTCGACATGAATTCCCTGGATTGTCACAAAGGTACCTACTCATTATTCCAGGATTGAACTGAAAACGCTTTTTTGTTTTAACTAATTAATTGAATTATTATATCTTACAATCACGGCATACCTCACAATGTGGGGTACCCAGAGACAGGTGTGCGGGTGTGCATAACTTTATAAAAGGGAGCAAAACACATGCGTATATTTTCACACACCAATCTCTTCTCACCTAAAAAGGCACTATGAACTATGTGAGATGTTACTGTTGCCTGTTGTATTTTCAATTACCCGGCTCTTACGGGACACTCGACAACAATAATATAAAAGAGTGGAAGCACTATTCTAAGCCGGTGCTTCACAGCATATTAATTATCATTTTCAATAATCTTAAACTGGGGGGCAAGTCTGGTTCAATCGGCGAAATCAAAACCCTCACGATTACCCATATCATGGATATAATTATTGTATGGAGTTCTATAATATCTTTAGATGTCATAGAACTCCATACGATAATTATATCCATGATATGGGTAATCACTAGGGTTTTGATTTCGCAGGTCGAACCAGACTTGCCCCCCTGAGTTTTCCATTTTAGACATATGCAAATCTTTTTCTTCTTATTCAGGGGGGAAGGTCTGGTTCGACCGGCGAAATCAAAACCCTAGTGATTACCCATATCATGGATATAATTATTATATGGGAGTTCTATGGCCCGGTATTACAGTCTGAGTTTAAGAGTTAAACTCAAGCTTTACAAAAATATAGCGTATTACAGTGTCCGTTTAGGCCTAATCTTCCCTCAAATACGTCACTAAAACGACAAATATTTAACTCAGCGTTTCTGGCGGATTAAGTAATAACGGTGAGTCAACTGTCATTTGCAGGCAACGCGTGTAATTTCAGTTTCTATCACTAGAGGCGTTAGGCAACGAGTGTAGTTCAGTGTTCTATCACTAGAGGCGTTAGTTGTATCGACGGTGGCGCCACACAACAAAACAAACTGACAGCTATATTGAAACGAACATGGGCATTTAAAAGCATTATTTTGGTGAAAAAAATTAAATTTACCATGTTGGATAATAAAACAATAGTATTTCATGTCGTAGCGTCCCCTTTTGTAGTTGGTATTATTTGAGGTTATTTAAAATTTGACAGATAATAACCACAGAAAAAGTAAAATATGTCTATAATTGAAGATTTAGTAACTGACATGTCATATTGCACTGTAATACGGAAATGGATTAAATCTCCCCTTAACATTAATCTTGAGTTTAACAAACTCAATGAGTTGAGGGCCGACTGTAATACCGGGCCTATGACATCTAAAAATATTGTAGAACTCCATATAATAATTATATCCATGATATGGGTAATCACGGTGGTTTTGATTTCGCCGATTGAACCAGACTTGCCCCCCTGGTGTCTTGTCAGGAACCCCCGATGTTGGCTATCACTCTGGTAAAACCCTCTGTCCTTTATTGTCCGAAATAACTGCTCCACAGTTCTGAAGCCCGTCCATTTCATAATATCACGCAGCCAGCATAACTGACGAGTTATTGAGTGTAGTTGACATTCTCAGTCATGAGGCCAAGCAGGAAGAAAAAAAGCTATGTCTAGTCATGTAAGATTTTTTGTTATTTCATTTTTTTTTTTACGAATTGTCAACCAAACCTTCCATAACCGACCCTGGTGTATTTTTTTCTGACAATTCGATTTCCATGTCTCCCGTCCGTGGAGAAACAAATGTTTACCCTGAGACTGTCCATATTACTAACATTTACAGTGGTCGCCAGTCACTGCTCATGTTGTCCACTAGCTTATCCTCCGGATAATTGACTGCGTGCCATAGCATCCGCGATATGTTTATCCCACCAAAACTGCTATGAGATTCTCAATCTCGCGGAGAATGCGGTATTGTCCATGTTACTCGTACATTACGCGCCTGCATTACGCGACAATGGAATTATTACATTTCACCGTAAAAAAATGGTATTCAGATATATTTACCTATTTCACATCACGTAATAAAGGGGCACCGCATCACTCAGCTTACAACTTTGCATCGCTCAGTGCCTACATTGAATTGTAATGTTTTCAAAATATTTGTAGACCATTCTAGAAGTTTCTTAAATAAAATATTTTAGATTATCATATGTAATAAACTAAACTCTACAATCAATTGTATGAATTGGCCATAACATGAGGCACCCGGGTCTGCTCATAACCATCGCGGAGGGAATGGTAGAGGGCAGCAACTGTAGAGGCCGACCAATAAAGAGCTACATGGAGCTAAAGAGCTACGTGATCGACGACATGTGCTGTAATAACTACGTGAAGATGAAGAGGCTGACAGAGGACAGGGCAGAGTGGAGTAGAAGAGAGGCAGCCATATCTGTTACAAACCAATCCTAGGATTGAAACTGATAAGAATCAATTGTATAAATTGATCATATTAATAAATTTGAATGCAAAAACAAACAAAGGACAAAGGGTTAAATAGGAACGTTCAAAAATTTTAGAATGAAGGCCATTTGAACTAAATTTTGTATTATGTAACTGACGTTGTAGATAATGATTCAAACTCAAATTGTCTATGGCGCAGACTACGCATACCTACTGCGCAGGACAGCCTAGTCTTCACACCATTTTTTTAAACATAACCTACAAAAGTTTGGTAAAAATACCAATTTAGTCATTTATTTTAATATTTTAGTTACTTTTTTTTAATATATAATGCAACTGGCTGACGCTAGTCGCAATTATAACTTCAAACAAACCTAAACAACCTATTTTTACCAAAATTTTGTAGGTTAGGTTTACAAAAATGGTGTGAAGTTTAGGTTATCCTACTGCGCATTGTTCGTCCATGTTTATTTATGTCATGTCGCCGTGATGTCGCCTAACCTAACATTTCAATTTGTCTGCATTGATATTCTTTGGTTTTTATTTTCAACATAACGCAACACGTGTAAATTATCCATCTTTATTTTTTCCCTACACCACTGATGTTTTAAACTTAACTAAAATATTCTGGACTGCTGTGAAAAAAACTAGTACACTTCGTTTGACAGTTGATTCGACTAAAATGTGGTTAAAGAATAGGGAATGGAACTAATTCGTGACTTACTTGGATTAAAAACGTTCCTAAATAGGAACGTTCCTGTTTCAGTGTTATAGAATATCAATTTGGACTAAGTGAAATACGAACACACTTACTTTAACTGGAACGTTCTTTAACATTTATAGAATTGGACGTAATGATGGAAAGCAATATTGATAAAAAGGGGATGCATAAAATATTTCCATGGATTTAGAGCAAATTATTTGGATGAAAAGTCGCTGAGGGCCAAGCTTCGCTTTGCTGCCAACCATCTGAGATTAAAAGTTAAGAGGACACATAACGCTAAATCTAGTAACTGAAAACATTATATATGTATTAAAACCGCCAAATGCATAAAGAAGTTACGTGTTAGTAAGGGTAACTATCGCGTGCGTCACAATGGCTTTATGCGTGATTTGAATTATCGGAAACCCAAAATTTGTTGATTTTTTGCATTTTAGTAATAAAATTTACATGAAAAAATTAAAAAACCCTTTCGATCATTCACATAGATTTTATGCACTCTTTAAGCAAATAAAAGATTTATATTACACATAATTATGGAGTAATTTATAAAAAAAGGATTTATGGTGAATTTTAAAATTGTGTGACGAACATTCACTAGAGGAATGTTGAAAATACTTATGGTATTTTTTCTAGAAACACGCTGTTTAATAATTTTAATAACATTTTTATACTGGCAGAAATCATCATAATGATTGGATGGAATGACAAATAAGCTAATAAAAAAAAGAAGTGCATATAAATTGCTCTAGAATCAACCACTTACACTATGTATACACTATGTGCCACTTACACTATGTATAAGCAAATATTAATGTCTGTGCATTGGTACCTAATCAGTGTGTTTTAATGCTGGGACCGAGAGCTAAGACCATTTTAGTATGAAAATATGTGAATGAAGTATTTATCTGATATGTTCGAAGAAATCGCCCAAATTTACCATCACAATAATTAAAAAACATTCAATAAATAACTTAAAATATTTTTTAAGTAAGCCTTTTAGATTCGAATCATTTTACCATCGAAATTAAAATAATTTACAATAATAATATGAAGATTGTAATCCATGGTATGAAATAGACATTTATCTTATCAACACCATAGATTATTCACTCGGTGTAGATATCTACCTATTATTCAATGGCGCTAGTATTTTTAATCGATATTATCTTTTTTCTTCATTATCAAAAAGCGAAAAAAAAAATCTCGGAATCTACAGCCTTTAATATCGGCGTTGTATTTTATTTATTGCCTGTGAATTAATACGGTCGACCTTTTAGGGGAAGGTCAACTGGTCTTTAAAATGTATATAATAGGTGGTTTATAGGAAGCAGTAGGTAGTCTTAACAATTTATATTTTTCTCTTTGGAGACCAGAGGTGATGAGTGTGCCCCATGGCCCCATGCTGACTCTATAACTCCCAGATCTTGCTGCTGATAACAGCGACTTTGTGAGAATTTTTGTACTGGGCTCCCAATATACCAAACCATTTTTTTTATTCATTTCAGCCGTTTTCGACGATAGAATATTAAAGCGACTGTGACAATTTCTATAGATACTTTTTTGCTTAGTTATTAATAAATATTTAACAAAAATAAAAATATAATGAAAATGTTCCTACTACAATAGGTATATATTTTTTTCAATAAATAATGAATATGTCCTTTTAACAAGTACACCCTCATACATTCTCTAAACAAGGCATAAATACTAAATACTACTATATTTTACTATAGGTAAACGAAATCGGTCATGCAAGGATTCGAACTCGCGACCATTTGATTTCTAACACAGCGCGTAACAACTCTAGCTGCCACCTAAATAATAATTTTCAATGTCACTGTTTTAGAAAATTTACAATGGCAGATTTTTTTAAAGCTATTTCTTACGCAAAACTAGCTTCTCTGGGCTAGAAACACTGTTTAGTTGAAATAAATAACCCAAATTTTAACTTTCCTCCTTTCCCCAAGGAATTTTATAGGAAAAAACGTTCTTAATTAATTTTTAAATTGTCTAAGCTTTCAATGGATGGCGGTGTGATCAAATCTATTCCAGACGCGCTTGTATATAGGAAAACGTCGGAAATCGTAAAATTATTAAAATTAGAATAAAAAAGTGTAATTAATCATAACATTTATTGTTTTTGAATAAAGAGTAATCGCATTAATCTGATGTATGATTTATATTCATTATATAAATAAAACGACCAAGTAAAAGAAATATCACTTTTCTATTCCTTCTTAAGAACCATCGAGTGAACACTTTCAACTTTTTTATTGATTCACCAAATTTTATTCAACCTTTGATTGTTCTTGACCTTTGGGGACAATATAACGTGAGACAGCAAATTTAATTTCTTCCATTACCAATCCCACTGTTTATTCGTTTTCACGTAAAAAGATACATTTCAAATGTACGTAGCGAAAATGTTTCGAACATTTAATATAGCCCTTTTTATTATTTTGATTATTTTGTATCTCTTTTATAGTTTTGATGACAGTATTAAGGATCGTAATTCACAAGCTGTGACTGGCCCATAATTTGTTATGAATTTTAAATTTGAATGACGAAATATTTGATGTGTATATTTATTATGGAATATAAAATTTCATCAGTGTTGTTATCTCAAAACTATAATCAAACAAGGACTAATGATTGAAGAGTTTTGTCAACGTATAGATTTAATATTATTTAATGCATGATCATCATATCCATTGTAATATGATCGTCCATTCACAGAGCTATGTGATTTAAAAAAAAAATTTCATTATAAAGGTGTACCTACTGCCTACTGGTATAACATTACTGTTTGTAGTTTACATATGTAATATGTAAGTGCCGATGGAGTACTACTTATAAATTTATAAAACTACCATTATACCTTTTTTATATAAAAAAAACATTAACAACCTTTTTCCGATCTCTTGCAATCAATAAAGATCTGAGTTAATAGCAGTGCACTAATTATGATTCACATTTTTGCACCATGGTATAGGTAGTTATAAACAAATTTCTAGAATTTATTCTGTAAGCGATAAGTATATATATATATATATATATATATATATATATATATATATATATATATATATATATATTATAATATTTTTATCTCGGTTTTCCCGTGTCAGTAGGTCTTGACTAAGACCATTTGTCTTTGTAGACCTACTGACACGGGAAAACCGAGATAAAAATATTATAATATATATATATATATATATATATATATATATATATATATATATATATATATATATATATATATATATATATATATATATATATATATATATATATATATATATATATATATATATATATATATATATATATATATATATATATATATATATATATATATATATATATATATATATATATATATATATATATATATATATATATATATATATATATATATATATATATATATATATATATATATATATATATATATATATATATATATATATATATATATATATATATATATATATATATATATATATATATATATATATATATATATATATATATATATATATATATATATATATATATATATATATATATATATATATATATATATATATATATATATATATATATATATATATATATATATATATATATATATATATATATATATATATATATATATATATATATATATATATATATATATATATATATATATATACTAGATGACTAGCGCTCACTATACTATTCAGTTTTGAGGGCTCCATAAGATACCTTTTGTGATATACATTTTTTGGCTTGCACATCGATTTCTCGTTAGGAGTTGATTACATTTGTTCATAATATTTATTTATTTATTTAGGGACAAATACAGTCTTAAAATACTAAAATGGAATAATACACTATAAAATAAAAACAAACAGACCAATTACATATGTTCACAGATATTAAATATAAAACATTTCAAACATCATAAATTTAAATATAACTAAGATGCATGTTTGCCTGTGACGGGAAAGGAAAAGGATGGGAAAAGGATTGTGACAGTTAAATTGTTATATTTTTGTTACAAACAACAACTCAAAATGTAAATAAAAGTATACAAAAGATAATATTAGAAAAAACACAAATAACTAACAAAAAAAAAATTCAACATACGAGTTCATGCTATGCACTTATAGAGAGAATTTTTGTATGCGTTATTACTAGCGGTGAATATATCAGAATGTGTGATACTGGCTGAGAGGATGACATTATAGAATATGATCTGATATTCTGATATATGTTCTGATATATTCACTGCTAGCAATAACTGCTACAAAAACTCTTTTTATAATTAGATGGATAGCGGCGTTAACTTTAATTTTTGAAAGTAAGTACCTATTTTTTTTTTAATTTGTTTTTATTCTTATATCATATTAGCACATTTAATCCTTCTCACGTCCTTTTTCCTTTTTATTTTACTCTTCCCTTTATTTTCCGTCACCGGAAAACATGCAATATTTTTTTTAATAACAATTTAATTTTTCTAATATTTTTTTTATTTATTTCGATTATATTTTTACTTATTTAACGTTGTTATGTGTGTGCTTGTATATTATGATTTTCATCGTGAACAAACGTAATTGGTCTTTTTTTTATTTATTTTATATTGTATTCCTTTTGTATTTTTATAAGACTATTTGTCCCTAAAATAATTAAATAAATAATGATAAAAGTTGCAAAAAAATATCGATGATGTTGAGTAGGTAGGTACGTCATAAAATTAATCAGTCAATTATGTTTTTTTTTATACTATAGAATACAACATGAAGTTATAGAAAATAAATCTAAGCAATGAGCGAGTCAGACTTATAATATATTTGTAGAAGGAAGAAATGATTTCCTAGTGATGTGAAGACACCAAATTTCAGCCCCAATGATTAAAAAAAATATAATTCATTTTTATTTTTTGAATAAACATTGTTTTTCTCAAATAATTTAAACTTGGCGCCAGTCATCATATAAAAAAAATCATCTAACAGTTAAATTGTCTCCACAATAAAACAGTTTGGGCCGCTAATATTTATAATAACGTAGAGACAGTTTAAAATAACATAATAATAATTCTTATTGTTTTTTTTTTCAAATAGTAGGATCCTTTTTATGATCTTTGAAATGACTGCTATATGTGTCTTTGGGACAAGGAGCTGTTCTGGGACAGATTACCTAAACTACTTTTGATGAGAATTTTATCGTTTTTTTTAAATATATATTTTACATACCTTTTTCTATTTAATAAATCCATTGCACTTTGTGATTCAACAATCAGATTGTTTAATTAAACTTAAAAATTTAATTGCCTGATTTATTAATTTTTTTAACAATATATAAAATTATGTGGTCTTAATATACCTACATCGTTTAAAAAAATATTTAATTTGAAAGGCATTTGATTATAAAATAAATCACAGAGAAATTTGCTTTGAATTATACAGCCATGCCTACATGAACAATTCAATAAATTTCTATATAGGTAGCTGTGATTGCATCCGTTGTAAAACTAAGAGAAATTCATCGCCGGATACTGTGTAGGTAATCGTTTGCTTGTTTTCAAAAGCTTGGCATTCCATTTTATATTTTTTCAGTAAAATAAAATATTTTTAAATGCCAGCTAATAAATCCACTTAAAAAGAAATTACTTTGTTATCAACAGTTTGAAACTAATTATACCTAATTAGAATATTCATTACGTTATGTTAACAAAATTTCTAATATTGTTATTCTTATTTTACGATAACAATTTTTTTTTCTAATTGTAATGCATGACTTTACAGCGTGACTTTTCCTTTTTTCGATAATTTAAGTTTAAGACATGTAACTTTATATATATTTTCTTAACCATGAATCGAACATGGGAACCGCAATAAAAACATAAAAGTACTTGGTTAAATGGTTATCGAAATAATACAAAGAAAAAAATATAACTATAAGAAAACTTCAACTGCACTAGGTTTCCAAATTCGTAATACGTTTAGTGAATAATAACTAGTTGCATGTAACACATGAGATCCAACTGTCGATAGAGATAGTACGTATAGTTGAAGAATAAGTACCAAACTATAAACCCATAAATACAAATTATTTAATATTTTAAGATATTTGATTTTCTATACAACCATGTACCTAGGTATGTATGTCAAGATAGGATAGTATGGAGGTCAGTCCTTTGATCCTACCCAGAATATGAAAACTGCATGATGGTATGTATGTATGTTTGGAGATTAGTATCAAACAATTTAGTCTTCATAGATATTGTGTGTAAGCTACTACCATACAAATTTTATGAAGCAATGTCGTCACTAAATTCAATTTTTATAAAAATTGTTAGAAAAAAATTGAGATGTGCTAATACAATTTTGATATTTTTTATATAAAATTAAATTATCTAGTTGGGGTGTTTCGGCTTTTTTCGATATTTTAAAAAAAATGGAAATATAGGCAGTTAAACTCATAAATTTATCATAAAAAAAATGTTTGAGAAACCCTGGAATTTTTTAAAAAAAAATAATTTGAGATTTTGTACTTGTCTATCTTTATACCAATTTTCAGCGTTCTAGCTTTTATGGTTTCTGAGATATATGGAAAAATTAACTGAAATTTCAAAAGTTGAAAACCCCTGACTGAAACAAATATTCACAATTCTGAGTTTAAAAGTTTTGTAGGCCTATAACTGTTTATATATTCTGAAAATTTGAGATCTGTAAATTGAGCGGATCAAAAGTTATAAGGAGGGGACAAACTGACACACAGACACACAAAACTCACATAAAATGTTCTACTCCAAATTCTGAGTAAATCCATGTATAGGAATATATATACTGCGAGGCCTCTAGTTGGTGTTATTAGCATGCAAAAAGTCCACTACACCATACAAAATTTTCCTCCGTACACGCATCTTGGCTTAATAATGTCGATTCATTGAGAGAATTGAATTCTCATGAACGAATCGACAGTTGGATAATAATATCGATTCATTAAGAGAATTGAATTCTCATGAACGAATCGACAGTTGGATGATTTCATTATTGTGTGATATATTTCCATGTGTTATACAAAAAGGTTTAATATACCACTGAAATAATTGTTTTCACTGCAATGTTAGACATTTAATGACGGACCGTCGAATTAAATGTCTCCGAAATTACAGATGCCGAAATCACAGAAGAAATATACAACAGAAGCAGCGTATCGTTGCACATTCACCGACTGTTGCATGATGACCAATAGTAGGTGAGTTCAGTGAAGGAATGAGGAATAATGACAGGAGAGGAAAAATCTAAAATTGCAAGAAAATTAAAAAACCGAAAACCATAAAAACAAAACAAAAGAAAAAATACAAAATGAGATACCTATAACAATATAAAATAACAACTATATTATCTTCGTTAAATTAATCAAATATATTTTCATTTCAAAATGTCAATTTAAAATTAGGAGGCGAACGTCCCATTTTTTTAAATTTAGTAAAGGCCGTTCCATCCAACTGGTAGCCCATTCGGGAGTCTTGTACTGTCTACCAGGAGTCTCCTGGACTCCCTATGGTTTATGATAATTCATATATTTTATTTCCACTTGTCAAACACTTGTATTAATTAACATGGACACATGACTATAATCACATAAATTTATTTCGTTCCCATACTCTTTATTGTCAGGTCTACCGTTTGACAGTTCCAGAAGACATGACACACCTACTTTCTTTTTATTAGACCCGATATTACTATAATATGATTAATTGTACGTTTCCACCTTTTTATAACTCGGTTCCTTTTGAGATCCGAAAAAATATATGCTTTAACAGATTGCTAATCCTCCCCCACTAAAAGTTTTTCTTGTCTTTCTTTTTCGTATTTCAATATAAATTTCAATATAAATTTAATATACCTAACACTTTACTTTGTTTAGCCTCACGTTGTTTCGGTTGGTTGGAAGATATTGCCATGTAGTTAAAGAAAAAAAAGAGAGAGTAAAATGCATCTTATTCTTAATAACTGGTGTGCCATACGTAGATATGCAAATTTAGATGAGACGAGACTGTTGTATGTAGAAACACGCACGTGTCGTGTTTCAGGGTAATTCACACAAAACAGAAAATTACAGATTATTCTTAATGTGTGAATGAGAACAATTTTGAAATGCAATAGATACATAAGAATAAACTTAATGTTAAATAAACTAATGGCCAGTTTGTCGGCCTTCGTGGCTCAGTTGGTTAGATATCTGACTGCTGAGCCAAAGGTCCCGGGTTCGATTCCCGGTGGAGACACAGTTTTTAATTGTGTTTTCAGTCTGGATCTGTGAGACGATTAATATCGTAAGTCTCCAGAATGTGGCAACTTGTTATTGGGTGCGTGTTAAATTAATATTTGACATAGTACCTGTTAGTTGCCCGAGAAACAATATTAAATAAATAAATAAATAAAATTAAAGGAGACTTAATGTCGACTTTAAAATAAATTGCGTTTCATAACAACAAAATGTCACTTAAAGTTCACTTTAATTTTAAGTCCAGTGTCTTCGTACTTTAGTCACTAAAGTCTTCTTTACGAACAGTTCATTTTTTAGCCACCAGAGTGTGCTGCAATATTATGACATAATGTTCAAGTCAGTTCTCGTTGATGTTAATATTTTCAATTGAATGTTGACGATCATATGCATATTACTTATATACAATAGTTTTGTTATTATTTAAACATTTTTTTATAAATAATATAACAAAATGATGTTTTCAAAATGAGATAATTAGAAGATGCGTACCTACTGTGATACGGCGGTGATAAGTGTATAGGAAAAGAATCGACCACATGGAAAAGTAGAATTAAGGAGAATTTTTTGATAGGTTTTGTTCCATAAACATGTCCTATACAACAATGATCTATTCAATTACAGAAATAACATATATGGTAGTAGACAGAAAGATTAACCTATGCTATGAGCTATGTTTCCATAGATTTTGATAGGAATATTGCCAACTTTCAGGTATTTTGGTGACATTTCTGCCCTTTACTAAAGTACACGGCATTATTATTTATGAAACGCAACGACTTAAAGTGGACTTTAAATTTTTAAATAACCTTTAACTAAAGGGTCCTTTTGCTGCTTTTTATGAAACTGGCAGTAAAAAGAATAACAGTAAAGCAAACTTTAAACCGACAACCAGTTTCTCCAAAAGGGAGCAAATCCCTATCCACCTTTTCCCTTCCCTGACCCTTTCCTATATCCTAAACCCTCCTGCAATGGTGTATGTAGGTTGAACAGTTTTTTTTTTTTGTTTTCAATTAATTAACTCATACTAAATATTCAGAATACTTATAAGAACTTTATAATTGGCGCAATGATTCGATGTAATTTTATATTTTTTTTATATTTATTGAAAGCTGTAAAGTTTATTCAAATAAAAAAAAACATTGATTGACAAACTGAGAAATAATATGCTTGAAAAGTATACGCAAAAAAAATATTCAATTTCAATGTTCACACTTACCATACGAGAGGATGTCAGGATATTTGACTTCCAAAAACAAGATTAACATGCACAAAAAATAGTTGAAATAAATAAAAAAAAATGAATAATAGTTTGCCATCAAACATAAATGAAACCACAATTCTTGTCACAATTTGTAGGCTAGGTGTTGAATTCTCCATATGTTTTACATGATGTTTTTATAATTTAATGTCATACTCTTTCTTCAATTATTTGTTTCAAAAAGTTTGATTTTTATATTTTTTGTTCAAACTAGATATATTATTTTTTGTATATTTTTTTGAATCTAAATAAATATTTCTACACCCTCACGCCTGTCCATGTTTACACCATATTGTGAGAATAAACAAATTGATAAATGCTACATTCGTAATGGGTAATGAACCTCAGCTGAACTGTGTATGAGCGAGGTTATTTTGCCTCGAGCAGTAAAAAGTCACGTGTTAAATTTAATAATCTTAGATTTATAAGACATTTGTTTATTTAACGACTCATCGGTCACGTTGAGTTACAAATAATAATGATTTAAGACTAATTCCCTTATCCAACAATACACACACTTCCCTCTACAAATCAATTTAACTGTTGGTCGTGTATGTAATATGTAACGAGCTGAATAATGACTCTTTATGATTCGTTTGTGAGGAATCAATCAATGTGTCTCTCGCGGAATATAAAAAATAATATATAGGGCCCAATAAAACAGCAAGAAGCTTGAACATGAAATGTCCGATATTCGGTATTTTTATACTACATTACTATGGAATACAGAAGAGTCATGATTTCACAATTTTAAGCGTATTTTTTGAACATCTTTTTCTCAACTAATATTACTTAGATAATGGTGGTAATTCTGATACAATAAACACCGATTGACTTTTAACACTATCACAATTCAAAATGGCGGCGATCGTTATTTTCGAATGATGGTTATTCTGAACGCACATCATTGGGATGGTCGATTGAAAAGGTTATTGAAATCTTAACAAGCGGTCAAAGCGTATTGTTTACATTACAGTTTGACGTTTTGTTTGAATAAACATAAATATTTTCAATTAAAATGACACTATGCAGCTTTGGCTTTGGTTGAATATTTAGATGAAACTAACGGAATATCTTTAATGACAAGGATAAAATACAAAAATTTTAATCTTGCATTTTAATCTTAATTTACAAGAGAAGATTTATGTAGATATTTACCTACGTGTTTATGACCTAAGTAACTACCGTACATTTGTTCTTTTTAATTATACGCCCTTACGTTGTTCAAAAAACATTGTGTTATCCAAATATAATGTTTACTAGTTTGTATTATTTTAGAAGTGATATATTTAAAGCAAAATACAATAAGTATTGGTAAATATCATCGGGTGTTGAGTCACAAAAGAATAATATGAATATAGATGCATTTTCTTATGACCATAGACAATACAATAGCATGTTCAGAATAACTAAAATGTGTACTACTGGATGACAATTGATTTGGCAAACAATTATAGGTCAGTATTTAATTGGATTCGTTTTAATATAATCGTAAAAAATTCAGAATATTACTCAATGTATACGTACTGTGAGATTCATCAATGATTTTACTTTCCACTTCTGTGAAATAGTGGAGTCACATTTTTAAGCACATTTTTACATTAATTTCTCAACATGTAATATGTAAGGAATCCACACTAGAAGTTATGTGTGGTGTTTTGTGGCTTACGGACTGTATACACATATACTGTATAGAGTAATCACCTACATACTATATGATTTTGAATTTGTCATCTCATTATACAGCTCTAACTAAACTATGTAGTGGGGCATTTAGTGTTGGCAACAATTCACTCGTTTCCGTTTTTAGTTATATCTTATTGCAATATTCTTAATATTGCTTAAAACAGAAATTGCTTAAACTCAGTCTATTTTATTTAATTAACGATTTTATTTTATACACTCTATAAATTATACATTATAATTTCAACAATTATAAGTTCCTGTTTGTATTTTATAATGGAGAAATAAATAAATTATTATTTTTATTGCAATTTTAAACTAATAGATACGTTTCTTTGACATAAACTAGAAAACTAATCATAGTAAGATTTTTCAAATTGTCATGTTTACTTGTATTCCCAACAGGCTTTGCTAATGAAGGAATTTATGTATCATATAATATTGTTGAATTGTCTGTATATTTTTATTTATGTAACGTGTGCCAAAGTTTTAATAAATAAAAACATATAGTTATAATGTAGTGTAGTTTTGGCCACATCCCACTCGTTTTTACCAACTTATATAGATATTAAGAGCCCACGATCATGATTGTAGCGGTGGTGAATGAGATCGAGGTGAATGGGAACTTGTAATAACACCCCTATAAATCGTTATTTTACGATCAATGTAACTCTTTTTCGGTAACTCCTCATGAATTGTGCTCTCAGATAGTCAAGGCTCCACACTGCACCTATGACACAATTCAATACTACCTGTTATTAATAAATTCGTTTTATTGGCGTGTATTTTTGAGTTTATCGGAAAATTCCTAAATAAAACAAAATATTTTATCATAATCTCATGCAAATAAAGGTATCACATTGAAGATGCTCTTTGAGCGAAAGGCGTAAGAGGTCAAGTATATTTATAAATGGAAAAAAGTTAAAAATTGCATTAATTAGATGGGTCGAAGGCAGAGCGGTTAGCACGCTGGGCTAGTAATCCAGTGGTCGCGAGTTCGAATCCTGCCTCAACCGATTTTGTTCACCTATAGCACAAGCATTTATGTTTGTTTTAGGGAACGTAGGAAGATGTACATGTTCTTGTCAAGGACATATTCATTTTTATTAAAAAAAATCAAATTAATTTCTCACGCAAATCCTGTTTCTCTGAATTTGATACACTTAGTTGGAAGAAATTGTCAATTGGCAATAAGCCCGCCTGTGTAAAATATATTTGTTTATATTATAGACAGAAAGAAAAATAAATAAAATAAATAATAAATATATAAATAAACATACACGTAGAGTTATGGCAGGTAAAATAATAAACGGAGCACTTATATTAGTAATGTCCGATCCAATCATCTCTAAGGAAGCCAAAATTCTCATACATAATGCAATTGTAGTGCCTACTTTGACGTATGCCAGTGAAATATGGACGTGGCAAAAGATGCATGAAAGTAGAATAAATGCTGTGTACCTACTGATAAGAGTATTTAATAGAACGATATAAGATAGAATAAACAATAAGGATATAAGGAGAGAATGCAAGAAAAAGAAGGATATAATAAGTAAAATTAATGCACCGAGATGGTTTGGGCATATTGAAAGGATGAACGATAAACGGTTGATCATAAAAATATACATGGGTGTAATAGATTGAGTGAATAGCAGGGGCAGCCCCAGAAAGGGATGGTATGACCACATGAATGACATTTTGAAAGAAGGAAACGCAAAGAGCTTAAAAATCGATGATGCATGAATGTAAAGGAAACCAGGAAAGCGCAAAAATTGAGGAGTTTGGCCCTCGGTTCTCTCTGCTTACCCCGTAAGGGATATGGCGTGATGACATGTACGTATGTTTGTATGTATGTATACAAAAATAAAAACATACAATTATTACTATTGATAAACTAGATACATACATATAATCCATTTTATTTCATACTAATCAAGGCTTACGAATGCATACGTTATTTATACGACATCTGTCGTTATACGTCATAAATAATATCTGTATTATTTGGACGTTTGAATGGCAAATTGTTCAGAAGCCTGATTAAGGATAGTTAATCATTTAAGGTTTTATAAATTGACATGTTGACTTCTGTTTATACTTAAGCCACGCTTTCTCTTTAATGTTTATTATTAATTGGATACCTGTAATTAAATCTTTTTTTCCTGTATATGTTGGAATATTGTTTTTTTTATAATATATCTTTTTACCTACATTTTGAAAGCGCATGCGTGTATTGGTGTGTTCTGTTTTTTTTTTGGACCTACATTTTTTTAATATTCATTTATGTTTCTTTTATTTTATTTTATGTAAAAAATACCTAATATTTGTCTTATTTAATACTCATTTTCGTGCCTACTTATGTTGCTTAAATTAATACCTACATATTTTCAAAGAGTTTGCTTTAATGTCAAATTTAACACATTTAATTATTTACAGAAAAAAAATATTAAAAAAAACATATTTTTGATTATCGAGTCCTTCGAGTCCTCGGACTTTGTACCAGCTCTTTACCGATGATTTCTTCAGTATCTTTACTTTTTACTTACAGCATATTTTTAGATTTACGTATGCTTTAAAAATTTATATGTATCACGTTTCTTTTTAATTTTCAAGGTTACAAACAGTTTTTTTTATATAACTACAACACAACGTAATTTACCATGTAGGTGTACAAAAAGATTACAAGAAAAATTAAAGAAAGATACAAAAAAAAACATTCAATATTAAGTAATTAAATAGATGTTTACGAGATAGGAAATTTAAGACAATGGATCTGAATGTAAATAACAAAATATATCATAAAAAATTATAAATTTAATCTATAATTAACAATAAAAGTACCCTACTGTATATGGACTACCCTCAACAGATTAAGGGTCGGTGTCACACGATGTAGAGTGAACCTCGCAAGGTGGGGGTACCTCTCTGAAGATGACACTCTATGTGACTGCGGCGTAACCCAGAATGAGAGTCACCTTCTGATATGTCCACTTATGGGGGAAGGATGCACCCCTGGTGACATAATTATGGCAAACGACAAGGCGATAGCAGTCGCCGCATATTGGATTGGCAAGGTTTGAACCAGCCGGACACGTAAAGTAAGTAAGGACTATAAAAGTTTTCTACATATTTATCCCGACATTGATCTGAAACTGCTGAAATGCGTATTCTTAGATGGGCATCTGGAGTCTCTTTATGGTACAATATAAAATGCTCACGGATTCGTGGAAGCTACTGATATTCCAGAGGAAAATTAAGCAGTGACTATATTAACTCTTAATATAGTCACTGCTTTTATTAATCTCAAAAGCAAGCGAGGATAAGTAAGGTAGATTATCGACATGGTGCAAAATTACTGTATAATTAATAGTCTATACTTAAATGCGAAGAAATGTATTCATATTTCTTTTACTAGAAAAATCAATAAAATTTCCTATTCTTACTACATAAACAATGCTCAAATTGAACAAAAAAGTGAAACTAAAGATCTTGGTGTCATTTTCGATTCTAAGCTCCTATTTGACAAGCATGTGGACTTTATAACATCCAAAGCTGTCAGAATGCTCGGTTTCCTGCTGCGCTTATGCTAACATTTTCAAAACCCACAAACCCTTAGGATTCTATACTATGCTTATGTTCGAAGTCAACTAGAATACGCGTCACAAATTTGGAATCCCCAATATACTACCTATATAGAAAAAATTGAGAAAGTGCAATGCAAGTTTATAAGGTACCTTAACTATCGTACTTTCAATCAATTTGATACATACAAGGAAGCCCTGGACTTCCACAAACTTGCACCTCTGGTAAATAGAAGGTTATGTGCTGATCAACTTATGTTGTATAAAATATTAAATGGCCTCCTTGACTCCTCTTCTCTTCTATCCCAAATTAACTTTCACGCTCCCACTAGGTCAACACGGCAATCTACTCTATTTCATGTCCCAATAAGTAGCACTAATTTCGCAAAAAACAACTTCATATCCAGATCATGCCAATCCTACAACACTAAATTCAGCGAAATAGACCTTTTCAATATCAACCTTGTCTCCTTAAAAAAACAATTACATATACATACGTTCCTTATCTGAAATATAACGTAGTGGTGATGAGTGATGAAGGTCAGGATGGAACTCTATGTGTACAAGTAGGTCAAAGCGGCTCCTTTTTTTTTTTTTTTTTCCCAATGTCCCTCCCACAAAGACCACCTCCCACCCCCCCCCCCTTTTTCTTCAATTCGCAGACGTCTTTTTTCTTTTTGTTTTTTTTTTTTGCTTCTCCTGTTTACTTCTTTGCTCTTGATATATATACATTTATTTTTATCCACTTTTCATGTTGAACATTAGCTCGTATCTATTATTTGTGAACACGTGAAAACCTTTAACTGGTGTATGTTATAATTATTGTTTTCCTATGCATTTTATTCATTTGTATGTACTGTTGGTTTTCCATAAAAAAAATAAAAATAAAAATAAAATAAAATAAAAAATCCTCGGATTGTGCGAAGACCCAACCAACTGCAGAGACTTAGTCTGGGTGACATTATACAGAATAAGAGGGTCTATAGTTTAAAAATGAGGAGAGTTAACTCCAACAGTCTACACAGACAGTGAGTTGGGATACAGCCAGAAAGATGAAGTAATTTTTTCTATAAATATATAAACAAATACCCACAATATTGATAGTCCAGCTTTATATATATATATATACTCACTCACCGACTCATACATTTTAAAATAATTTTTAATAAGTAAATAAACAAGTTATTACACATTTTATATTTTGCAATCAACTAAAGTATCCGTCTAGTGTGTTATTAACTTTTTTAACCGTCAGTCAGAATCCATAAAATCCGATTTTAATAAAGCATTAACTCTTAATATAGTCACTGCTTTTATTAATCTCAAAAGCAAGCGAGGATAAGTAAAGTAGATTATCGACATGGTGCAAAATTACTTTGATGCAAAGTCAATAAGCTTTCATTTAATATACTATGTAGGTATTTCTTAAGAACGCTTCACACGTAAAACAATAATTTATGAAAACTTCTTTATACTTAATAATAAAAATGAGATATCCAAAAAATAGTATTGTGAACTTTGAAAAACGGTTGGACTTCATCATCTCAGGAAGCAGTTTATGTATCACAGACCAATAGGTATACCATAAAAACCATAAAAAATATTTTTGAAAAGATAATAATTATATCAAGTTTTACCACAAGGTTTTTTTTACCATAATTAAGTACACTGGCTTAGGATTACATAGGTCCAGGGTTCAAGTCCAATCCGATCATTTTGTATGTTTGACACAAACATGTTTTGGGCAGTAGGTAATTTTTCAATAAATCATGGAAATAGGTACCTATCTACTTCTTCATAAAATTAATATTCAATATTATTTTCATTCATTCATTCATTCATACCATCACGGGATAAACCACAATGGGGGGGCAATCAGCGACAGGTTTGCGGATATACATTTCCTCGTAAAAGGAAGCAAGACACGTGCATGTATCCTCACACACCAATCTCGATTCACCTAAAAAGGCAACATTCTGAATGTCTATGTACCTCATTGTCGAACTATGTGCGATGTTATTTTGCCTCTTGTACATATTTACGATTTTTTTAAATTGAACACATTGAGATGGTTTGGTCACATGGGGAGAATGAATGAAAAGCGCCTGACGAAGAAAATATACAGAGCGTAAAGGAATGGAATGAGAGGTCGGGGACGCCCAAGAAAGGGATGGCACGACCATGTGAACGAAATTTTGAAAGACGGAAATGTTAGAAGTGTGAGCAATAGACGAGCATGTATGAGACGATGCATGAATGTGGACGAAGCGAGGGATGCATGCCAGGATAGAAAAATGTGGCGTTCGGTTCTCTCTGCCTACCCCGCAAGGGACATGGCGTGATGGTATGTATGTATGTATGTATGTAGGTACAATAATATTTAAAACTTTCTTGCGCCCTGTACAAGTGGCGAGTTTATCTCAAACAGCATTTTTTCCGACTTATCAGTATTTCAAATCCAATGAACCAATATTTTCAAGAGAAATCATTTTAAATAAATTTACTTTTTGCCAGTAATCAAACCCGAGACGCCTGCACAGCGTTAGGTTAAAGTGTCGTCTTAACGTTGTCAAAGGATATTTGATGTTATAGAGTCATCTCATGTTATGTAATAATATTTTATGATCTTTATTTTAATAGATATTGCTCTCTACATGGTCTCATAAGACCCACAAGAGCTTTTCAATAAACCTTTCACGTACTTACTTATAATTGATCGCACCTCCCACGGCGAGCATCAAATCTTAAACCACAATACTGGAAGACCGACACTTACCTAAAACGAGTCTTTAAACGGCTTTTTTCCTCTACCTGTAATCATTGGCTTTAAACAATGTTTGAAATTGCACCGGAGATGATTATTTGACATTTCAACAAAGGAATTAGGGCTGACAGAATATTTTTAAAGCTAACATTTTTATATTTTGAAAATCGTCATCACACTAGGAAAAAGAAAAATTTAAGAAACAGCCCTCCTAGTCATGTAGCTCATATAAATCAAAAATTTTAGTCATATAAATCAAAAATCCGCAGGTATGGCGCTCGGTTTTCTTTGCGTACCCGGATAGAGGCTCGGCATGATGGGGTGTATGTAAAAAATCCCGCTTATTATGATTCGTCATTTTAGACCCGATGTAATTTTACATAATTTTAAATTGTTCTACATTTTAAATTCC